>MU158792.1:915065-980667 GCA_015888305.1 Antheraea pernyi | reverse complement strand
TTCATATATCTAATGTACACGTTACATGTTACAGTAGATGGCGTTCGTATCGTAGTTACAAATGTTTTTGAATAAGCGTTTCTGTAATGTACACAGCCACTCACAATTTTCCATTTCTATATACATTTTTTAAAAAGCGCGTGCGGAGCCGCGGGTAACAGCTAGTATTTAATATAAAGAGATTTCACGAGTTTTGATTTCCCAATAAAATAACTAAGATTTTTTTATTTCGAATTTTATTGGTGTCTAATGAATTACGTGTTATAGAAATGAATACATCTTCTTGTAGGCAATTGAACGTCTATAAATATAATAAAAATGTAAATCTAACGTGTCTGTAGTTTTTGGATTTTTATTAAAAACGATTGTTGCAGATATCCAGGAATAGGTTATAAAAAACATTCCAATAATTTTTGTCTGTCCGCCTGTCCCTTTGTTTGGACACGCATCACTGATGAAATACTGTGTTAATGGTAAAACCTCTTCAAGAAAATCATAAAGCGCATCTTCGAGTAACATTTAGTCTTTGTTTCATTAGTGTTTGGTGTCTTTTTTTTCTTTTTTTATTTATTTTTTATTTCATTGGTGTCTCAATAGTAATTGTAATTTTAATAACGACGCGACTTACGTACGAGAGACAAGTAAATGAACTTAATACATTTAGATGACTTTATTAATCACCATTTTTTACATAAACTTCCACGGGGACGAAGTCGCGGGCACAGCTAGTCCTCAATATAGTTCTGATATGATTTTTCGCTAAGCTTCAAGTGGTAATATGATGTCGGTCGACGTGCTTTTTAATTACCGAATTTTTAGGGTTTCGGTGAAGTTAAACATTATGATGAAACCATAGTATACATACATACCATAGTATACATACATACATACCATAGTATACATACATACATACCATAGTATACATACATACATACCATAGTATACATACATACCATAGTATATACATCAATAAGCCGGTTTTTAGTGTAAGGGGTGTCAAATAACATCTAAGACTTAAGACACCCGAGCCAACCTCACCTGCACGTGGTGCACCCTGCTGAATAACGAACGAGGCAATGGCGAAAGCGGGGTAGTAGAATTTACAGCCTGATTGGGTGGCAACCACCATGTATATTGCGAAAAAGCCCATCATAGTGATTCGCTTTTGCGGGTCGCGTTTCGGAATCAGCCTGTGCATATCCAAGTTTTTCATAGGCTGCCATGACAGCGGCAACCGGCGATGAATTGTGTTCGCTGGTGGTCGCCGTTGTTTTTTGATTGTACTGTGCTTACCATCTGGCACAATGCAGTCATTGCTAGAATAATAAAAATATTATTACAAATTCTATCGCCAATTAACTACAGGTCACTAAACTTGAAAACAAGTTTTCTTCAACTAGTGCCAGCATCAGGTGACGCTAAAGCTCAAAAAACGAGGTTCTATTATAAATAATGCTTTATTCAACAATAAATAAACCTGTACAGATAAGACGCTATTTAGAAATGAAATCTTTAGTCCCAAGCACCGGGGCAGTCATAGTGCCTGTTGATGCGAATCCAGTCTTCCTCGGTAACGTACACACGCTGGCCCATGACTCCTTCGTGTTCCTGTAACAGTAGACAAGTATTTAGAGTATAATTGACATAATTACACCATTGGAAGCTTTCGGCAAATTCATCGAGTAAGGCCTTCCCACAAAGTAAAGAAGCCTCAATAAAATGCCCCATCTACAACTGATTTAGTTTGTGAAAAATTCCTAGCATTTTGTCCATCTTTTCTACATATGTTATGGTAATGGTAAAATTATCTATAATTCTACTTCTTCTTAATACAATTCTTAAGACTGCATACTGATATTTTGATCGTCCTGTCACTGACGTCATTGCGTCACTGGTAACTATATGAGAATTAGTAAAATCTCCAATAAAGTGCTTAACAAAATTCTTACTACTGACTAATAAATAACGCAAAGCCGAAACTTGTTGGTGTATAACTTCGATCAACAATAACTAGATATCTGGTCGGCGCGAAAAATACGTCTCGGTAAATTACAGTTCACTTGAAATGTGAGCTTTTATTTTGTTTAGTTTGTTTGAAACACAGCCAATGTAAGCAAGTTTCACATACCGCAGTGTATTCAAAAGATGCAAAAATAATACCCGAAAAAGCAATTTAACGGCCGGAGTATCTTACTTTCGCAAAATACATGTTGCATAAGTTATATTTTAAGCTTTAAACTAACAAATAATATCAACTTTTGAACAAAATTACCGATTTTATACCTGTGGTACAAATGTTTGGTCAAGGCTCTTCAACCAGGCACAATAACGGGAAAAAGTACTTTATTCATTGCGTGTTAAGGCTGAGGGGAGCAATTTATTGCTTTGCTCGTTTTATCGTAAGTATTAGATAATATTTTGAACATTTGTGACTTTATTACAAGGTGTCATGGTTGAAATTAGGTTGAACTTAAAACTGTTTTAAAACTTTGTTTCTCCCTTTCTTAGTAAACAAATAGCTACACATAAGTATATATTTACGTGGATAGTTTTAGCTTCGATTTTGTACGTGACCCTTTACCTAGTTATTGTTGATCGAAGGTCTATAAGCATCAATATTTGCATAGTTCCATATGTAAAATAAATGAGCATCGACGAAGGGTTATTGAATATTCATCCTTTTTTTTCTTTTCTCGAACTGACTACACTATTGGCTTAGCAAAGCCTTAACAGCTTCACCAGACTACTAAGGCGAGTGCTTTAGGCATTCAACCGATTTTATTTGGCAACTAGCTCAAGAGTGCACGGCACGCCTTGGCTTGGGCTGTTACCTTGTTCGGGCAATTCGCAAAAGAGGCAGCTCGGTTTCAAACTGGGGTTAGACGGAATATCCTGGCGCCTGATTTCCATCTGAGCTAATTTTATTTTTTGTATGAATATTCATCCCGTAAGGGGGTTAATAAGAGTTGACTTTTCTTTTTTTTTTTTTTATAGTAAGTAGCACGGCAAAATGACTGCACTGTGCCTGATGGTAAGCACAGTACAATCCAAAAACAACGGCGACCACCGAGTGATATACTATCCAACGCCGGTCGCCGCTGTCATGCCGGCCTGCGAAAAGCTGGATATGCACAGGCTGATCCCGAAACGCGACTCGCAAAAGCGAATCACTATGACGGGCTTTTTCGCCATATACATGGTGGTTGCGACCCAGTCAGGCTGTAAAACCCTACCACCCCGCTTTCGCCATTGCCTCGTTCGTTATTCAGCAGGGTGCACCACGTGCAGGTGAGGTTGGCTTGGGTGTCTCAAGTCTTAGATGTTATTTGACACACCAATACACCCCAAAACGGACTGTACGGAAGTCGCAATGTCGTGTCGTCTCGCGCGAGTGTTTTGCATTCTAAGTTTGGGCGTATTTTGCATCTGTCAATGATATCTTTGTAAAGTCTGTCGTGACAAGTTTTTATACCGTTTTTAAAAGTTGTATACCCTATTAATTGAGGAGTGACATACTTCTTTTGTACAAAATTTCATAAAAATAAGTCAAATCGTTTTTGAGTTAAATCGAGACATGCATAGAGGCTGAAGTTATTAACGTTAGTCTGGTTTTCACATCTATTAACACTCCATGCAATAATTACTGGGCGACTGGTTATTCGTTTGCAATATTTTTACCGGATACTCAGTACTTGATCTAAATCAATTAAAAAAATAGGTGCTAGAAAAATATAAAAAATATAGTCAATCTTCTACCCGTCTATATTAAAGCACAGTGTCAATGACCGTTTGATAAAGTGAAAGTGAAGCCAACCAGCAAAGGATACTTTTTCGAAGATTGAACACACAAAAGGGCTTATTGTCCGTTTTATTATCGAAGTTTATTAACTTGGGGACGCCGCTTGCAGGTTTTGTCACCGGTTATTCAACCTAGGCTTATTTATATATGTGCCCATACGTTCAAAAGTCTTAGAACAAACTTTAACTTAGTTTGTCTTTGTTTTTTATTAGTATTTGTTTTGATATTATTATTTTATATGGTAAATATAGCCATGAACTATCACACGATTGACGGTTGTCGCTCTTTAAACAGTCACGGTGTATATATTTTTATACAGTTTATACAGGTATACAGGCTGCTATACTACGTACCCATATGTTTGCCCCTTACCAAAAACTACTCAACGCGGCTAAAGAAGTTTTCACTTCAAAAAGATATATTTAATGGTGGTAGAGCCTCGCTGAAACTATTACTGGTTTCAGCACAAATGGGTCGGCTCGCCCGGGGTAGTACCACCCTCTCACAGAAACCCGATAGTGCTCCAAAGAGTAGCTATCTTGCTCCTGTTGATCCACTCCCTACGGATTCGAGGTACTCCCATCGTACCACATATCCACTTCGACCCCCGGATATTTAACCTAGGCTTATTTAAATTTGTGCCCATATGTTTGAAAATCTTAGAACAACCTTTAACTTAGATTCTCTTTGTTGTTTATTAGTATTTGTTTTGATATTAGTATATTATATGGTAAATGTGGCCATGAACTATCACACGATTGAAGATTGTCACTGTTTAAACAGTCGCGGTGTATATATTTTTATACAGTTTATACATGTACACAGGCTGCTATACTACGTACTCATATGTTTGCCCCTTATCAAAAACTACTCAACGCGGCTAAATAAGTTTTCACTTCAAAAAGATATATATGTAAAACAAAATACAAATTAATTTATATGTATGACAGATACGACATACCTGCAGAGCGACGATGGTGGGTTCTCCATTCTTCGAGAAAGCATAAGGTCCGTAATGGAGGCAGCTCACATAATCGTATTCAACGCCTAGGTTGTCAACTAGGTCTGGGCCGTAAATAGCGAAGTTATGTTCAGTACCTGTAATGAACAATGGTAATTAACATATTTAGTAAAAACTAATGATCAAACCACGTCAGCATCTTCCATCATATATATCATATATATATATATATATATATATTCCTTGTCGCGGCTTAAGAAAAGAGTTGACTAGTAGAATTCGACACGTAAGAAAAAGTGTTGTTAAATGAGTCGTCACATTTCAAAATGAGCTAAATCCAATTTCGTTCATATGACGTGTTTTTTTTTTAGATTTCCAATATTTATACAACGAACGAGTATGAAGTTCAACTTCTGCCGTTCATAAGGTTTTTACTTTTTTTTATGATCCGCATATTCTACACGTACAAAATTTAAAGATCTTGAAAAATAATTTAAAATATTAGGAACGGCTAAATTGGATCTAGCTTATTTTGAAATCTAACGACACGAATAATCGCAACTACTCACCACATTGATAGTGAGCAAATTAACTAGAATATAATATTATTAAAAATATATATTACCAGGAGTGAGGTTTTCTTCAACAATCTTGACATACTCGTCCCTGTTGTGTGTAGACTGCATGTGTAGGAAGCCCAGGATGTGCATCCACTCGTGTACGATGGTGGCATGACGGAAGCAGCCGACACCTGGGTAATTGCGGGCAAGGTTGAGAGTGTGGACACCACGAGTTTCCCAGTAACCAACGTGCGCGTAGCAGCCATTGGCAAAACCCTGAAATGATGAGAACAACCTGAAAATTATTAGGTACATACTGCTGTCTTTTACCCATATAGACAGTATATAGAAATCGGTATCGTTTGTCACAATTGTCCTTATAGTAATACCCTGTAATTTATTACTTGAACATTTTTTTTTTAATATCATAGGAGGCAAACGAACACGTGGGTCACCTGATGTTAAGTGATCACCACCGTCTGTAGACACTTGCAACACCAGAAGAGTCGCAAGTGCGTTGCCACCCTGTGTTTGAGGAAGGAATTGGAGTGGGGAAGGGGTAGAAGGGGAGGGGAGGTGGGTTATCCAGCGCTCTCACTGACAGAACGAAGCGCAACAATGTAAGTAAGCATTGTTACTTCACGTCGGTTTTCTGCGAAAGAGTGGTACTACCTCAGGCGAGTCGACCCATTCATGCTGAAACCAGTAATAGCTTCAGCGTTTTTCTAACACCTACCGTTTCAAGTATTCAGAAATCTGCTTACATCTATTGGATCAGTATCTGATCTACCTACTTGTCATGTCACCCGTTTGCTGATAATTTATTATTACGTAGTACAACTCTGGTGTCGTATAATGCTATTTCATACACGTTTAAAATACTAAGCTGTTATGATAATCTTCAAAACAATATTATACAAGAAATGAAAAGAGAATGCAGAAAAAGAGACGAGCATGTTCTACTGATGTGTTTTTGATACTCTTAATTGAAAATCCCTGATTCTCTGTTAGCCGTTTTTGAATTCTCTCTTCAAGATATACTATTTATTCCTAGGTCAGTGTTTTTCAAACTTTTTCTTGACACGGCCACTTTCGTATGGTAAAAAATATTTCGTGACACCCTGCCGGTTGTTTTTCTTTCAGGTATTTTATTTTGTTATAAATATTCAATTTAACATATTTATTCATTTTCATAATTAGGGTTTGGATAAATACATAAGAATTCTCCTAAGTTTTTTGTTTATTTAATACAAATGATTATGTCCTTTAGTTAACATTTTTCTTAATAAATATTTTAAAACTTTATTGTTTTTTTACTGCAGTAGCTTTCACAACCTTTTGCAACTCCGCTATAGAAGCTTCGCAACCACCCTAAAGCGGCTTCGCGATCAAGGGGTCGCGGCCCACACTTTGAAAATACTGCTCTAGGTCATTACACTCATTGCTACGAGTACGAGTACTCCGCGATAGACAAACGGATGTCGTTGAACGCGTAGTGCAGTAGTACTTATAAAAATGGTATATTTTTAGAACTTTAATAGCATCATATTAAATGAACCAATCCTGATAATTTTTTAAGGACCAAGTGTTTAAGAAGTAAATAAATGTATCGAAATCATCCAGCAGTTTTTGCGTGATGCGAGCCTAACGGCTGACCCATATTGTTTTATTTATTAGAGACTTTGAAATATTAGTCATCGGTTTTTTTAAAGTTTTAGACTAGTTTCTTTCCTACGACCTCCTTTAAGTGTTTCCAATATATTCGGGACAAAAACAGCCTATAACTTTTTCGAATTCCTAGATTAACTTTATGCCAAATTTTGAAGAGGTTGTACAGCCACGCTGAAGCTATTACTGGTTTCATTATGTCAGTGGGTCGGCTCGCTCGGGGTAGTATCACCCACTCATAGAAAACCGATGTGAAGTAACAGTGCTTGCATTGTTGCGTTTCATTCTGTCAGTGAGAGCGCCGGAGGCCCAGCTCTCCTCCCCTCCCATCCCCTCTCATCGTCCCCTCCCTCAAAAACAGGCTGGCAGCGCATTAGCGACTCCACTGGTGTTGTTAGTATCTATGGACGGCGGTGAGCGCTTAACATCAGGTGAGCAGCCTGTTCGTTTACCGCCTATGATATAAAAATAGACAGACATTCGCATTTCTAATATTCATTTTATTCGCATTTAAGCCCTCTAAATATATTATTTACTGGCCTAAGGTAGGAGTTCTATTCTATTTGAGCATCAGGAGAATTGTCCTTCTTAGCCTTATGATACAAAGCATTGTAGTAAATACCTTACATAAGATCACTGTTAAATAAATAAACTTACGGTAAGTCTTACGAATACTGTGTCTTCTGGTTCACGGTAGCGGAATTTAACACAAGTATGTCTTTCGATGTCTTTAATACCCTCTTCGATTGCAGCTTGCTGTAGAGGTCCTGGAAAAGGGTTTTTATAACATAATAAATATTATATTAAACTACTAACAGCCGCTCGAAATGTTGTTTGCGTTCGTATATATTATTCTACTAGCTGTGCCCGCGCCTACGTGCGAATGGAATTTCAAATTTAAGCACAATGATAAATAAGATCATAGGTAAATAACTAAATAGGTGTATTAATAGTCGACATCGATGACTTAATTGGCCTCGTCCTGTGTGAGAGATTCTGTTGTCCGACACGTAACTTGGGATAACAGTTCATCCTGTTCATCCATCGGGCCGTGGACGCTCCGGCGCGGACATTGTGGATTATAATTTAAAAATGGCTATAAAATATGAGAATGAAGCCGCCATAAAAGCAATAATATCAATTAAAAATACAATGTAAAATAGTTAAGTGAAATAATAACATTAGTTACTAACACTGAAAGCGATTTTTAACAATATTAAGAAAATAAATAAAAGCAGAAAGAAGGTGCGAGGCCATGCCATGAGAAATAAAGAAGAAAAAACCCCTAATAGATATAGTCGTGTGGTATTTAATTTTAAAGGTAAATAAATTGTTATAATAGCCGTGGTGGTCGAATGATTTGACCGGTAGAATATCAATTCGATTTCCGCAGGTTCAAACTCCGAATTTTTCTACATATTTTATACGCGTATATTTACTCATTTATATTAGTAATTATCGGCTAACGGTGAACTAAAACATCGTGATGAAATTTGAACCTGAGAAGTGTTCTTTTAGTACCACCGTATGTGGGAAAAGAGTTGTAGATGTTTCAGAGATTGAAACAACCAACACATCGTGTGCTGACGTCGTAATTTTGACGATGCCTTTCTTTTAGAAAACACCTATAACGTTGCAGCAGGTCTCTTACAGGTTAATGATGATGTATTGGCCATTTCTGGTAATGACTTTTCAATTTTTATTAATCTTACTCTTGATTTAAAACCAAATCCCTAATCAATTCCCTTTTTGTTTTAATTTATTTTTAGATTATCCATAATATTATAGATATCCAGTATAGTCACAGCATAAGTATCGTTAAATAATAATTCAATAATTAACTATGTGAGCGTTTCATTTTAGTAAGCATTGTTACTTCACGTCGGTTTTCTGCGAAAGAGTGGTACTACCTCAGGCGAGTCGACCCATTCATGCTGAAACCAGTAATAGCTTCAGCGTTTTTCTAACACCTACCGTTTCAAGTATTCAGAAATCTGCTTACATCTATTGGATCAGTATCTGATCTACCTATTTGTCATGTCACCCGTTTGCTATAGCTGAAAATTTATTATTACGTAGTAGCCTTATCCCAAGTTCTTTGCAGAGTGTCAGTTGCGCAACTCAGGTGTTGCATAATGTTATTTTATACACGTTTGAAATACTAAGCTGTTATGATAATCTTCAAATCAATATTATACAAGAAATGAAAAGAAAATGCAGAAAAAGAGTCGAGCATGTTCTACTGATATGTTTTTGATACTCTTGATTGAAAATCCCTGATTCTTTGTTAGCTGTTTTTGAATTCTCTCTTCAAGGTATACTATTTATTCCTAGGTCAGTGTTTTTCAAACCTTTTCTTGACACGGCCACTTTAATATGGTAAAAAATATTTCGTGACACCCTTTAGTTCAATGAACAAATTGCTTCTGAATTGGTTGATTGAAACTACAGACATAACTTCGTGGCGATACATGTGGTTTGGGAGTAGAGTAGCATAAAAATACGTGTAGAGGTCTAGAAACTGCAGTCATCGTCAATTTTACTTCGATTGGTAATCCCGAATAATATAAGCCGACTGTAACTTTGTCTGCGTTGCAAAGACACACGTCAGTAAATTTAGCAGAGTTTAAAAAGATCGATATTATTTTTTCTGTAATATTGCTTGTTCGTTTTAATTTTGTTCTATTATTGAATTAATTATTTCAATTTTGGAACGTTAAAGGAACGCCACAAAGTTTTTCGGGATCTTGGTCTGTCATTGGTGGATTTTATTTTTTGTTTATAATATTGTGTTACTCGATTCTACATTGTGTAAAATTGGTGGTGTCTTATGTAATATAGTTTGTTTATTGTGCATAAGTGAAGTGAATGGAAAATAATACCACGGAGCATGAATTCTGAGATGACACAAAAATTCCCTGGAAAGTTGTAACAAGGGAGCCACAATCTTGTTGGAACATTAACATTGACGTCGAAATGACCGCACAACACTAACTTGTAATAATATTAACGACTCGACAATGGCAGAAATAATGTAAAAGATTGGTTGCCAAAAATAAAGTTAAAAAAAAGAACGCCACCTTTTTTTAAATCGATTTAGTTTCCGTGGAACTTACATTACCTAGGTACCTATTTCAAACAAACATGGCGAATTAAGTTCAAAATAAAATTTCGCTACGTCATTTAGTCAGTGTTTGTTAATTGTGTGTAAGGACCAAGAGTTTAAGAAGTAAATAAATGTATCGAAATCATCCAGCAGTTTTTGCGTGATGCGGGCCCAACAGCTGACCTATATCGTTTTATTTATTAGAGACTTTGAAATATTAGTCCTCGGCTTTTTTAAAGATTTAGACTAGTTTCTTTCCTACGACCTCGTTTAAGTGTTTCCAATATATTCGGGACGAAAAGCAGCCTATAACTGTTTCGAATTCCTAGATTAACTTTATGCCAAATTTTGAAGAGGTTGTACAGCCACGTGTTAAAGTTTTCATTATGAGTGGGTCGGCTCGTCCGGGATACTACCACACTCTAATAGAAAACCGACGTGAAGTAACAGTGCTTGCATTGTTGCGTTTCGTTCGGTCAGTGAGAGCGCCGGAGGCCCACCTCCCCTCCTCTCCCATACCCTCTCCTCGTCCCTCCCTCAAACACAGGCTGGCAATGCATTAGCAACTCCCTTGGTGTTGTTAGTGTCTATGGACGGTGGTAATCACTTAACATCAGGTGACCTGCCCGTTCGTTTGCCGCCTATGATATAAAAATAGACAGACATTTGCATTTTTAATATTTATTTTTCATTTTTAATTCGCATTTTAAGCCCTCAGAATATATTATGTACTAACCTAAGGTAGGAGTGCTATTCTGTTTGAGCATCAGGAGAACTGTCCATCTTAACCTTATGATACAAAGCATTGTAGTAAATATCTTACATAAGATCACTGTTAAATAAATAAACTTACGGTAAGTCTTACGAATACTGTGTCTTCTGGTTCACGGTAGCGGAATTTAACACAAGTATGTCTTTCGATGTCTTTAATACCCTCTTCGATTGCAGCTTGCTGTAGAGGTCCTGGGAAAGGGTTTTTATAACATCATAAATATTATATTAACCTACTAACAGCCGCTCGAAATGTTGTTTGCGTTCGTATATATTATTATCCTTGCTGTGCCTACGACTACGACTACGTGCGCATGGAATTTCAAATTTAAGCACAATGATACATAAGATCATAGGTAAATAACTAAATAGGTGTATTAATAGTCCATGTAACACACGCGAGGAGGGACTAAAATTGGTGTAATACAACGTGTAATTTAATACAGTTAGGCCTTAGCAAGTTGGTAGTGGTTGTCGGCAACGTTAAAAATGGAATGACTATCCATTCGTTTACCTATTAGTAGATTGCTAATGCCCAGAAACGACATTCAAAATACCCAGTTCAAAGAATATACTGTAACTTTGACAGTATTTCTTGTTATATAGCTTCGTTTTTAGGCACAAGTAAAATTGATAGGGTACGGACACGAATTATTACATTAGCCAAAGTTATATATTTTTATCATTATCTTTTTCCCCCTATCCCGCCTAACTAGGGTCGGCACAACACATTTTCCTTTTCCACTCTCACCTGTCAGATGACATATCGGTATTCACAACTTTTATATACACATGTTTCACACAATCCATCCATCCTTTTTCGGTCTTCCCCTACTCTTATATCCGCCCACCATCATACCTAAAACTTTTCTAGCATGGATTTCATGTCTCCTCGTGACATACCACGCTGGTCTATTACACCTCAACTTCTCTGTCACTGGTGCTACTTTCAAATTTCTTCTGATATACTTAATCTTACCCATTCTAGCCACACCAGACATCCACCTCGATCTGCTTCCGTAGCTCAGCACTCAGATGCATTCAACATGACTTATCTTAGTATTATACACCTTACAAGTATATTATTCTATACAACAATATTTTTACATTTAAAAGAATTTAATGTTTCAACCAAAATCAAAATATACTTTATTCAGTTTAGGCCCTGAGAAGGCGCTTATGAACGTTAAAGCTACCACCGCTTCGGAAAACAACCCAGTCATCGAGAAGAACCGGCAAGAAACTCGATCTGGCTTATCTTTCGATGTTATATATTTTTACAATAACATAAATATTTACATTCGTTATTAGTGGATGCACAGAGAGGGGCGTCATTTCCAGACGTCACAATCGTTCATATATTAATCCACCCTATATAGCCTTTAGATATTAAAACCCGCTTGACATGGATCTTGAACTCCCTATCCGGCAAATCTGTAATGTGTTTTGGGACTTTGTTATAAAACCTAACACTATTAGGTACCTAAAAAACTGTTTTTGGACTTAGTGAGTCTGAAGCATGCAATGACCAATTTGTTGCTCGTAACCAAACGGCAATTCTCTGACATTCAGTCTTGAATCTAGCTCAAAGATCTGCTTATGTAAATGGGGAAAGGATGTTAGCTTGAAGCTATTCTCTCTGACGAACGTTTGACGAATAAACTTACTTGTTTTAGTATTCTCTAAGAAAGATCTAAAAGCCTGAATCTCCTCTCTGCTCCTGACGATGGCAGGCGTGGCCGCAGCCAAACTCAACACTCCAAGTAACAGACCGAGTTTCAGCATTTTTACAAACTAGGTGATTACATTGAGGGTAACTCACTTTTATAATTACATCTGTTATCAGTTAATACGAATTAATTACGTATATAATTATAATTTTTATCTGATTAATAATCAATTTTATTCGTTATCATCATCAAATAATAAGGATTTGAGATATGATTTAGAAGATTTTAAATCATTTGGATATTCCAATACCTAACACGTCTTGCTGTCGCTGTGGTTTGTGCGATACTGCCTTAAGGTGTTGGGTTCGATGCATGCGTTGTTTGTTGAAGTTTTTTTGTTTAATATAAGCTTTCCCGCGTCTTCGTTTGCGTTTTATTATCGACAAACAAACGATGTAAATTAAATTAAATTTTAGACTAATTTTGAGTCAAGCTCCATCGCGATCGATACAGAGTTCAGATGGTCCTGAAAAGACTGCAAACAAACAGACAGCTGGTGCCACTTTCGCATTAATAATATTTATATTTTCATGGTGAAATTGTACAGCGTGAAGCAGTGATGGTTCAGTGGATAGTGTCTTCAGACGCCGCGTCAAGCGACGCAAGTTTGAATACTAGAACGTAATTTTGATTTCTCCCAGATAAACCTTTTTTTTTATTATTTAAGAGTGGAAAATCCTACATAGGATACCCCCATGCTGCCGGGGGACAGCGCGAGGGTTATGCCGGACTCCTACCGGCTAAAAACCACCTCTGCCTCCTTGCGCGATTGTGGACCAGGGTGCGGTCTCACGATTAGCATGCTCCAACACCCTAGCCACATCCCAGTTAAACCTACATTAACGCTAGTAAAGCTGCGCGCAACTAGTATTGCATAATTCGGCAGATGCGCCAGTTTCTTTGGATGTATTTTTTTTTACTATTTTAAACCCCACCGATAATGATAAGATACAAGCAGGTATTTGAACACATACAAAATTTTCGCGCTATTCAATTCGTAATAACCAGTTAAAGCCTGTTTACTTATTATGTGATAAGAGTAAAGAAATATCGTGGTATATCCACAAACAAGACTTTTTATCGAGAATGAATATTCAAAATTACTGATTCCAATCATTTGACGACGTATGGGTAGATGTGAATCGAGTTACCTTGTCCTAATTCAAATGAAACTTGTAAGACGTAATTGTTTTAAAATCATACGAGTGTATATAGTATTTGTATTATATTTTAATAATATTTTTACATTTCATGTTAGTAAAGTGGTCCGTCTTTTGCTTTAATTACATTTAATTATCCTTACTTTATGAATACAAATTGGGTTGGTCTTTTTAGTCTTTCACGCCTTAATTACATAACCGATCATTATGATATTTTGCATACACGCTGTCATTGGTACAGCGATGTACATAGGTTACCTTTCATTCAGAAAAAAAGAATTACTCCGCAAAGATAGATACATTAAATCAAGCGAAACGATAAGTAGAATTTGGTACTGTAATATATCTGTAGGAGCTTCGGACTCACTACTGTAAGAGTCTAGACTGCCACGGACAGCGTAATAATAATACTCGGAGTGCGTAGAATAGTCTGTTTATTTCTAACTCCATAACACAAGCGATCGTTCAATTGTTTAAATGACATATGCTATTTACAATATATTCAAACGTTTCAGCCAGTTTTCCAGCTACATATCTTACTAGCGATATCCCTCGGCTTACGGGTTTTGTTTACAGTAATTATTTTCGACCCTTTTTTTAATATTTATAGATATCAAATCATAACTTACTATTTATTATCATAGCATACCTGCGCGCGCTGGCGGTCCGGTGGGACTCTCTGATGCTGGCTCGCTGGATACGGCTACATGCAGTCGTACAGTGAATTTCCAAAATCATCGGGGGGTCCACCCGGACCTGACATTTACTGTTATATTGTGTGTTATATTTTGCGTTTTTGTTTATAATTTTTTTTTATATCATAGAACGAACAGATGGGTCACCTGATGTTAAGTGATCACCACTTTATAGACACTTGCAACACCAAAGGAGTCGAAAGTGCGTTGCAAGCATGTGTTTGGGAGGAGGGGGGAGGGGAGGGGAGAGGCAAAAGGAGGTGGGCCTTCGGCGTTCTTACTAACCGAATGAAACGCAACAATGCAAGCACCGTTACTTCACGTCGATTTTCTGTAAGAGGATGGTACTACCCCGGGCGAGCCCACCCATTTATGCTGAAACCAGTAGTAGCATCAGCTTGAGTCTACCACCTACCAAAAATTGTTTATTATTATTATTAAAATTAATTTGTAATTGTACCTACAAATATGGATGTAATCCTAGGATGAGTCTGAATTAAATAATATTATTATTATAACTTACTGACTGATTTACTAAGGAAAAATTATGTATGAAAATTCATCCAAACTTTCATCAGCTTCTTCACTTCTTTTTTTAGGGGTTGTATTTTGATAATTTCCTTCCTTAGTCACCTACAATATAAATGGGACCCATATAGAAGTTTTTACGGCCCTAGTCGTAGTAGTTTGAGTTTTGCGTTGATATATCAATCAGTTATTCCTTGAAGATATTATTCTTCAATATTATAGTCTAAAGAATGAGTATGGCGTATTATCCGTCGACACATTCTGATTTATCAAAACGAGTACGAAAATGTATATATACATACATTAAAGTTACATCGTAATAGCGCGCCATTCGAAACATTAAAACTGGTCTACGTACCTCTTTGCCAGTCGATTCTTCAATATTGTGTCGGCACCTGGGGTGGAGCTCACCTAACATACATGCTAGAACTCGAGCGAGCGCAACGTGCTGATTTAAAAGTTATGCTAAAGAAACCTTACAGGTACTCGACTGAGTTCCTCTATGAAGAAGCTTCTGTCTTAAGCGTTCGTAAGCTATTTATATTAAAAACCACTATTATGATGCACGCGCAGATAACAAGAGTTGGTAATCTTGACGATATGCTACAAAAACGCATATTTAACGTGCCTATTCCAGCTGCTAAATCATTCTTTGCTCAAAGAATGCCTAAACTTCTTAGTCCATATGTGTACAATAAAGTTGCTAAAATCGTGGACGACTACAACTTCATACGTTGCTCACGATACCATGTGAAAACTGCCACCAAACGATGGCTTCATAGCATTTCCTATGAACAGACGGAAAATTTACTTAAAGTACTCTATTAGTATTCCGAAAATTATACATATCTATGATACGAGCGCAGACACGTGCACTCACTCTTACACATACACTCATCATAACTAACCACACCCTCTTTCACACTTTAACATTTATTTAGTTATTATATGATCTTTGTTCCTTCTTTGACTTAACTTTAATTCTTAAAATGTAATTTAAATTCCTCTAAATGTTATAAGCCAATACGCGCCACCATCTATTAAAGACAATTTGTAATCAGGCTTCCATGAGACAGGCATTGCCTAGTTTGGGGCCATAGTTAAGGCTTTATGTAAAATGTTTTAGTAAATAAAGATATTTGTATTGTTTTGTATTTGTATTAAAGTAATATTGTCAACTGTCATGGGTCTCCGCAAGTGTTTTTAAACAGTAATTTTGTTCGAATCGTAAAATATAATTTTATTTTATGAATAATTATTTAAAAATGCTAGTAATCTTTGAGTGATATTATTTTCACTATGTATAAAATGTATATAAACAAAATTTAAAAAAATCAAAGTATAAATTTACAATTTTGAACTACAGCCATTTTAGGTGGTAGATCCACGCTGAAACTATTACTGGTTTCAGCATGTAATGGGTCGGCTCGCCCGGGATAGTACCACCCTCTCACAGACAACCGACGTGAAGTAACAGTGCTTGCATTGTTGCGTTTCGTTCGGTCAGTGAGAGCGACGGAGCGACCTCCCGTCCCCTCTCCTCTCTCCTCTTCCTCCCTTTCCCCCCAAAGGGTGGCAACGCACTTGCGACTCCCCTGGTGTTGTTAGTGTATATGGACGGCGATGATCACATAACATTAGATGAATCCACCTGTTCGTTTGCATCCTACGACATAAACAAAAATGATCCTAGTGTGTTTACCTCCTCAGACATGTTTAGTAAGCAAAATGTCTCTCAGACGTAACCGAACTCGTTTTTGCAATCTATAGTTGCATATATGATGGACTCTAACTTCCTTACAACGCAACGATTGTAAAACCGTGCCATTCGTAAAACTGTTAGAGCGCAATGGATGTAAATCTCAATAGAAGTATGAAAGTGTTAACTATCGAATCTTATATCAAATCTCTCGATTGTCGACTGAAATATACTTCAAATAAATAGACAGCTACTTAACATTTGAACCAAACCTATATACGACAATCACAGTAGTGAACGTATCTTCGACACCCGGTCCTAGAATTATTTTTTTTATGTTCAATAGGTACGCGCTTGGCCACAATCTCACCTGATGGTAAGTGACGATGAGGCCGACGATGTATCGCGCTTACCCACTAGATGCCTGTTCACTCTACTCTGGATGACTCCCAAGTTATAAGATGACGGGAATACAGACGCCGGGAGTGAATTACGGGAATATCAACCACGTAAGGGTGGAAACCCTCACGGCGTCTAGTCGTCCTCCGATGGAATGGGGACGGTGAAATTATGTTATGTAATTCCTGTGCACACTCTAATGCAAAAATACTCTAATATTATTAGTTATTAGCGGTGCACACGACTTCGTCCGCGTGCCAACTTATTTAAAGAAACAGTTATTAATAGAATCATCTGAATCTATTAAGTCCATTTACTTATATACTTTTCTTTCCTACTTAGGTCTGTGTCCCGATTTTAATGAAACAAAGATTAAACGTTACTCGCTATTTTAGCTGTGATACGTGTTTGTTCAAACAAACGGACAGACAGACATTTCTAACATTGATTGAAATGTACCTTACTACTTATTCTTTGACACCTAAAACAATGTTGCACAAAAATCTAAAATATACAGTCACGTTAGATTTACATTCTAATTATACGTATAGATAAAGAGACCGTAAAGAAATAGAACATAAAGAAAAACATTGATTAGTAGGAACATTCAATTTTCAATATAATCGGTTTTCGGTCATAATCTTAAACGACTGTAAGTGACGATAACAATAAAGGTGGCAAACCAACAACTCACACTCAAGAGCGATAAGTATTGGGCAAGCTATAATGGCCGTTTTAACACATCACGATAGTGATGTGAAATACATAAAATACAAATCTGAGTGTGAGTCCTAAAATAGTGAACACAGCTTACTTACAAAATCATCATGCTTATAAATATAATTATAATAACATAGTTTTTAGTTTAAATTGAAATGCACGCAAGGGACAACTAAATATATCAAGAAATTGATTTATCTCATTATATTCGGAAAACATACGATAAAGAGGGGAGTGTTGACCAACATTGGTTCTGCAATAAGGTGTCATGAAAGTTTTTCTAGACTCCCAGGACGTGGCACTACAATCTTAACTTGTTGAAGTAAGTAATCGCAGTCTATTTCACTAAGTATATTTAAAAAAAATATAATCAAATGATGTTTTGTTTTGCATTAAGCATTGAGGCGCTTTTACTAGAGGTAATAGTTGTGCTGGCCAGCGATGGTATGTATACAATTATATACAGGATATTAGTATATGTCATATAATTTTGAATTGTGAAAAATATAAATGGCGAATTGTGTTGTAAATAAGTACATTAACAATTATGTCAAACAACGCTGTTTTTATGTCAAAAAACGTGAAAAGATTTGTTCCTGGGACCATATTATATAGTTAGATATAATAGTAGTTAAATAGATATGTAGTATATATAATTACAACTACGTATTAAATTAATTTTGTTTCCTAAAAATTATACATTGTTTAAACTTTACGGTAAATGCACGCCATCATTATCTATTCTAATATTATAAAGAGGTAAAGTTCGTGAATTTGTGAGTTTGTGGCGTTGTAGGGCGTAATATCATGAACTACTTGTCCGATTTGATTTATCGTGGAAGGTTATTATAGGCTATATATCATCAGGCTAAAATTAAAAAGAGCGGATCACCAATGAAGATTGTTTCAAAATCGGGTTTTTTTCCTTTTGAGAGCTTCGGCTGCCTGTTAGCGTTAGCCCAAAGTAACAAAAAGAACGAAGTCGCGGTCAGAGGCTAGTTGAGAATAAAGAACATCAACTGGCGCCTTCAAACTTAGTTATTATTTTATATGAAACTTCATGAGCGGATATAAGTCAAAACGACCATTATAGCGTGCCGCTATTATAACAGTGGTTCAGATGAGTAATATGCTATATACATATAATAATGAGTTATAAAGTCTTCATTTGGTATGTAGTCCGGTGAAGCTGTTAAGACCTTGCTTGGTCAATAGCGTAGTCAGTTCGAAAAAAAAAAGCGTTGTGCGCGCCTTATTAAAAAACCACAATAATATTTTTTTTATATTCCTTCTTAAATGCGTAGACCGTATGTAAATTTCAGTTTATCACGATAGCTTGATTTATCTAAAGTTTTGCTAGGTCTGCCGTTGTGCACGCCTTACTCAAATCACACTACACTGTTTTACCGTTACTTCTTAGATACTTGGACTTTATCTATATAAAAGATTATTACGATACTCTCATTTAATATGAAGCTTTATTAAATTAATACTATTACTAATATTATATATACTAATAATACTATTTAATAATGAGCCTTTATTATTACTAAATACAAAACAAGTACATACTTTATAACATCATTGTTAAGGAAAATATATGGAAATCTATATTTGTATATACCGGCATTGTGTATCACTCAGATAAGTTATTTACACAAATGAAAAACAGCAACAATGTTACTGTCGAAAATTTCATTAATATTCTCTAGAACTTGCTTCAAATATGACGTTGTCGCTCAATAGATTTATAATATTCTTCTTTATATTCGTAGCTTTAAGTGGTATGTTAATTGGTTACGTGATGTATAGGTATGGTGGAATAAAAGATGAAGTGAAAGAAAAGCCTCTCATTGTAACGAAATTAGGTCCAGTTGAAGGTTTATGGGCTCATGATGGGGAATATTCTATGTTCATGGGAGTACCCTACGCGATGGTCAATGAAACTAACCCATTTGGAGTAAGTACAGAAATTTATTTTAAATTTATATATTACATTTTCCAAAATCTATAATAGTTATCCTAATTGTAATCTAACATTATGTCTTTGTATATATGAGGTTTGGTATGTTTCTCCTTTAGCTCTAGACCGAGCTATTCTCTTGTCGAAAAGTTAGCTGCTAATAATAGCTCAACATATGGTGATTTGTAATTCTGAACTATACAAAAGAATATTATTTATTTACAAATAGGCGAAGGTACCGTGTCGTAACTATACCATCAGAGGCCCGTGCCAAATTCATTACATGGGGCCTCAGTAAAAATGGGTCTCTGCTATCCTATAGTTACGCCAGTACTAGATTCTCTACGAAGATTACGACTAATACGAATATTGTACATAATTTAAATGTTGGTTGTTTACAAAAATTGCATATTTACACAGGTATTGTACTGTGGTGATGGATGAATAGCCGAATAGCATTGTTACTTGTCTTTGCGTAGAACGATTGGAACACTCGGAATTGCCCACTGTGAGAATCGTTTCACATGCTAAATCCCGTTTGGAATCTTCTGAAATGTTGAGTCCGACTCGGTCATTCTTTGTTCCTTTGTTCACGTCTCTTATGTTTGGTCTTAGCTGTATTTTATAATAAAAATAAATTAATTTGTATTTATTACGTAAGTACGGAGTGCCCAATATCATTCAATATTTAATTAATCACAATTTACGATGAAAAAAAAACCGATAATAAGCGTCTAAGCTCTAATTTTCGTGGCCAGTGACGCCATTTATTTATTTGAGAAGTTGTTTAAAAAAGTTAAATTTCCTAAAGACCATGAGGTTTTGATGCTTTAGTTATATTTGGAGCTAATATTTTTGACGTAAAGTACAAATATTTGTGGATATAAATAAAATTATCCGTTTAACTAACACCAACAACTTCAAATCCAATCACATTAATCCTCTATGCGTTTGTAATTATTGTCAGATTGCAATTAAAAATTTGTGAGTCGTTTTGCGCAAGCCCGTAAGTATAAATATGAAGGTAATGTTGTCTTTTAAAAATACTTTATATATATTATTTTTTTACAGCCATCAATTCCGTATCCAGAATTTAGTAGCGTATTCAAAGCACACAATGACTCTGCAATATGTCCTCAAATGGAAAAAATAAATCACACCTTTGTTGGATCTCTCGATTGCCTCAATTTGAACATTTACGTACCAAGCTCAGCTAATCCGAATAATAGTTTGCCTGTACTAGTATACATTCATGATAGTAAGTACGAAAGCGGATCCGCCAGTAGATATTTATATGGACCTAAATATTTCATGAAGCAAGATATTATACTTGTTGTAATCAATTATCGACTAGGACCGTACGGATTTTTATGCCTAAATATACCAGACATTCCCGGCAACCAAGGGCTTAAAGATCAAGTAGCAGCTCTGAAATGGATAAAAGAAAATATTGCGTCATTTGGAGGAGATTCTAACAAAATTACTCTTTCCGGCGTAAGCAGTGGTGGGGAGAATGTTTATCTACATTTATTATACGAAAACAAATTACTATTTAACCAAGTTATAATTGTCAGTGGACTGACGTCGCCACCACTTATAATGAGCAAACCAAATGTATACGTACCCCAAGCAATTGCTGCAGATTTAGGACTAAAAACAAAAAGTATGCATGAAGCTCTCAAGTTCCTTGCAACGAAGGATACTAATTCCGTTATACAATCATCAAATAAATTGAACATAACTTATAAACCATGCGTTGAAAAACAATTCAGAAATATAAATCCGTTTATAACGAATTACACAACAAATATGGTAAATGTACCAAATGTTAGAAATGTTGCAATTTTACTGGAACAAACATCTAATGAAAGACTATACATACACGAAAAAAAAGATTTTAAAATGCTGGAGTATAAAAGCATTTTTACAGATGAAATAAATACCCAATTCAATTTGGATAACAGTACGCTTAGCAAAATGGTAGATTACATACATCGGTTTTATGTAGGAGATGAAAATTTTGATGACCACGGTAATCATGATATAATAGATTTTTCATCTGATATACGGCATAATTATCCAATAAGAAGAGCCATTGACAAGTTTCTTGTAGATGGTGCAAAAAAGATTTATCACGGCGTATTTTCTTATGTCGGAGAAAGAAATTTCATGAGGGAATTATATCATGTTAATAAATCGTGTAACGGATCTACACATGGTGACGATCTTGGTTATGTATTTGATATATCTTACATGAAAGACAAACATAGTATTACGGATATGCTGATTGTCGAACGACTGACAACATTATGGGCCAACTTTGTCAAGTACGGGTGTGTATTTCATTAATTTATATATCTTTTCCCTTCTCATATAATTCAAATAGATTGAATATGCACTAGGAAGTCAAAAGTACTCATAATTCGTTTTTTACAGTTGGTGTAACGGTTTATGTTAAGATAATATTCTTATAATTATCTGTCGAGTAATTCATGGCTCAACTATCATTCTCTTCATTGTCTTTTGTTTCATTTCCTAAATCATTCAATACTACATGCACATAGTACATTCAACGTAATCTTCCTTCATAGGGACTCTTAGGCCCTATTCTAGAAAAGATGCAGTCTTTGTTAATCTTTTTGGTCGCTCGGAATATAGCCGTAAGTTCGGGTTTGCGCATAATATAGTAAAAAGCTTAAAATAAAACAAAGTTAAAATATTATTATAGGAATCTAAAATTATTATCCTTAAGTTGTCTCGATATTGTACATGTAATATAGTACATATATAATAAATAAATAAAATAGAAGGCTTATTCCTGTAAAAATACATTAACATATGAACACAAAGTAATTAAGATATCGGCATCCGGTTTTTTTTATTACAGCTTGTCGTGCGACAAAGGCCTCCTCTAAAGATTTCCACATCTCCCTGTTTCTCGCTATTTGGATCCGTGCTGGCAGCTACTTCTTTTATATCATCCTCCCATCTTTTGTTCTGTCTACCTCGGCTTCTTTTATTCTCTCTGGGGTACCATTCTGTTATTAGTTTAGTCTATTTCTCTTTTTCATGTCTTATCATATGTCCTGCCCATCTCCATTTTAATTGTCTATATACTGTTGAAATGTTTTTAAATTTTGTTATTGCTTTAATTTTGTTTAACCTTACTTTGTACATACATATTTATACCTAAATTTGTATTCTGTGCAGCTATATACAGAACGGCCATAAGTTTGGCACAGACTGTAGCTGCTGCTTTCGCGAAATAGTGATACTATCACTAGTTCAAAACAGATGTCACACTGTACTTCACACCTGCACATCCAATACGTGGAATTTATGGAAGACTTTTCTCTATTTCTAGTTAGTTAGCAAAAGTTATTCGGTAAACGCATATACGAGTATGTTTATATGAACATTCAACTCGTGGAATTACAGGCAAGGCTATAACACCCTTGCTATAGTTGCCATTTCGGCTAAACGTTTTCTCTGCTGGACACCACTTCCGGTATTGACATTGGAAAAAGAAATCACAACGTTAGACAATAAGAATATAAATTTAGCCATTAGTTCATACTGAATCGTTGAGTATTGTGTTTTCGTCGCGATTCGTCGCTGTGTTTGTCTTCGAAGTACTTTGAAGTACCTGCGATTGCATTTGTGTATTCATTGGTGTTGCTCCCTGTGAAACATTCCTTTCAGAATGATTGCATTATACTGTAGTGTAGGCTGTTGTAGAGAACAGTTTTATTAAATAAAAAAAAGTGTGTATGTACTTATGTACATGCGTTAGAAGTTATACTTCTTTGGCGTAACAAGATAAAAATATTTTCAAAAGTGTATCTTGCGTCTTATTCTACGTTTTATAGAAAAAACGATACTAAAAATAGAAAAAAGGTATTTAATACATTGAAAGTTGTAATACAAAGAAATACAAACAACAAATACAAAGAAACAAAACGTTGACTATAGCTAACTTCAGGCTTCGAGACGGTGTGCGCGCGCATCGTAAAAATTTACTCTCATCATTATTCCCTAAGGCGTCAAAAGAAGTATAACTTCAATAATTTATTTTCCGAAAATTAATATTATTGTTACAGTGATCCAACTCCAAACACAACGCAACTGCTGCCAATAAAATGGGAACCTGTCACTAACAATACCTACGAGTGCTACGACATAGATAAAGAAATAACTACAGGACTGAGTCCATTCCACGATCGTTTGGCTTTCTGGGACTTATTTTATAAATTAAACGGGAAATTTGAAAGATTATTTGTTAACACGAAATAAATAAATTATTATACTTATTGATTGTAATTTACCACTGCGCTCGAAACCGCGCTCGAAATATATAAAAAAACGTACATACATGTATCATAAAAAAACGAGATACAAATATATGTGGCTATCGATTTTATATCGGTGTATTCTCCACTGAGTGTCTTTGTTTGTTATGCTTTCAATTATCCAACCTGTCGTCATGAAATTTTATATACAGGCTTCGAGTGGTTCAAAATTATCGTAGAACTACTTTAAGTATGTAAAAATAACGAATAACGAACGAGGCAATGGCGAAAGCGGGGTGGTAGGGTTTTACAGCCTGATTGGACCGCAACCACCATGTATATGGCGAAAAAGCACGTCATAGTGATTCGCTTCTGCGGGTCGCGTTTCTGGATCAACCTGTGCATATCCAGCTTTTCGCAGGCCGGCATGACAGCGGCGACCAGCGATGGATAGTGCGTCACTTGGTGGTCGCCATTGTTTGTGGATTGTACTGTGCTTACCATCAGGCACAATGCAGTCATTTTGCCGTGCTATAATAAAAAAAAATGTATTAAAAAAATATGCTTTCTGTATGTATCTTTTAATCAATATTATATGTAAATAGTTAAAAAACATTACTCTCCTTCTGCGCAGTCTTGTCAGTAAAAAGTTTTGAAGTAGGTACAAGTGCTGCTATTATGTTGATGAGAATATAGAATGATTGTACTGATCAAAACACTAAAAATATATTACTCAATAACAATATGGGTTTAAAATATTCTTTGTTTCTACAGATGTAAGTTGGTAAACATATGACACAACTCGGATGCGTTGTAGAAAATGAGAAAGGTAGATATTGTAATTTTGTAGTGACCCTGACGGAGTACAATTTGTTTTACGTCTCGAAATTTGAAGCATATGTATCGGAATTGTATAAGCTACATTGTGTCGAAGTTTTAACCAATATTACATATTCTTTTGTATTCTCATTTTGAGTACTATATTGTTTTTATTTATGTTAATGCCATATATGTATACTCCAGGTAGTTTTCTGCCACAGCGACAACGACGCACAAGTATTACAAAACAACGTATAATCTGTCACTCAGCGAAACCAATTAACACTCTATAGGCACTGTGAATATTTAATCGAGCAAAGCTTCGCCTTACAATAACTTTAACATAAAAATATTCCCTGAACAACGACATCTTGCCCTTTATAGGTCGAACTATCTAATCGACTGGCGCTAGTGTCACTGTTCCAGTCGCGTCTCGGACTTATTATAGCGGTAACGGAAGTAGTTTACTTTAAATCATTTAAATATCGTTTTAGTTAATAAAAATACTATTTATGCCATAGGCCTTTAGGCCATATTGAATCATTAAAATTGATTACAAAAATAAAATCATGACACAAGCGTACGCGCAATAGCCCAAAGGAACAAGATAACCGATACGACCAGAGGAAGATTCCGATGATGTGCCTGACCGACTGTGACTGCTGTCTTCTACCGTCGTCCTTGGTTATTCACCTTACCTTGCTATTCCGCTGGATCTATCAAACTTTATACATATCTGCTTTAAGTTGACTTTGTCACCGAAAGATTTTATGTACGAAGTCAGAAGGTTTCGCTGATAATAGACCTGTCAAGACGACAAGCCCGCCTGCCAAGCCATTAGCGATTGCAATGCGTCTGCGGTAACTAGATTTTTTTTTTTTTTTTTCGAACTGACTACGCTACTGACCAAGCTAGGTCTTAACAGCTTCACCGGACTACAGCGGTAACTAGAGCACTACCGCGCTATACGGCCAGCTAGTAGAACCCTAAAGATGATACAGCTAGATAAATGAAGGTAATGAAAATTTAAGTATATATATATATATATACGGTATATATATATATACCCAAATACGGTATGATAATTTTCAAGTAAAATTAATTTTTACTTCACGAAATATTTAGAACTAGCGGTAACATTTGAAAGATTGGAAGTAATAGTGTGGCGAAGTAATCGTAAGCCAAAGAAAAGTTGACCGTCCGATGAGAACCGAAGTGTAAATGCATATTTAGCAGGGTATCGTGCAGAGCGGTTTAATTGTGGGATCCGAGGTATATTTTACATGGAATTAGTTTAGGCTTAATGATGATAACAACAACTATAAATTTTATATATTAAACGCTACCGCGTGTCGCTTCCATATTACATTACAAACATATTACAAACATACACTGTTTGTTTGTAATAGGCCATCACTCGATTACTATTCCGCTATTGTAAATTCTTTGATTGATGGAAAACTAGGTTGTCTCTTAGAATCTTACAGTTATTTAAGTTTCTTAATGAAAAAAATGCGCAAGAAGACGCCTAGCGGTTACTAGTTAACTCTAAAATCTGTAAACACTTATTTAATATTAAATTGTAAATACTGGCGACTTTGGCAAAATAGATAATTTCGATTGTTATTATGTACATACGTAATCCAGAAATTGTAAGTAATTATATTGAAGTTATGACACTAACCTTATATATGTGATTTATAATTTTCCTTTGTTCGTTAGATAGCAAAAGAGTATATAGAAAGGAGACAATACAATTATTATAAAAAGATATAAATTAAACGAAAGCATAAAACAACTGTAATTCAAAATTGTTCTTTTTTTGTTTGCTCTATATGCAAAAAATCTTCCATAATTTTACAAAATAATGAAGTATAGAATAGCACTATAATACTTATGTATATAATAATAACAATACATAGAAATAATAATTTTGGCCGTCATACCATTCTCACACTCCTTTTAATTTTTAATATAAAAATTATTCGGATTTCTCAACCATGCCTCTTCTCCACCCACACCTACAACTTTACTGAATACAAAAATATAATCATAAATCTAATACCTTAAATTATGAGTTCAGTAAAGTATATCATAGATGGCACTAAGTTCTCATACAAAATTTTTATTGGCAATTAATATTTTATGTACATATATGTATACGCAAAATAATACAATCACATTAAAAACTCAAATAATTTTTTTAAACATACATAATCATATCGGGTGGCACATTTGTTTTACAAACATTTATTCTAAATTCTCAGTCAGTATGAGCTTCTAAAACTTTAAAAGTATATGAACATACAAAACAATTTAGAATATTAACGGGCAACCACAGACCTATTACAAGAGATTATCATCGTCTTCCATAAACGTTAATTAAAATGACATTTACAGTTTTCAAATAATTGAATATTCATAAACGTCAAAAATTTTGACATTTAAACATGACATCGCGTGTATTTGCGATTTTTAACTGAAAGGTATGTTCCATGAAATTACCAAGAAATCTTAAACATAGATAAAGTAGAAAGATGTAAGATTGTAATTTAAAGTAGGAAACTAAATGTATGCGCTAGAGTAAAGCTGGTTTTTTTTTGGTGGGATCTTGGTCTGTCATGTAGTGGATTTTATTTTTTATTTATAATCTTGTGTTACTTGACTCTATATTGTGTAAAATTGGTGGTGTTTTATGTAATATAGTTTGTTTATTGTACATAAGTGAAGTGAATGGAAAATAACACCACGGCCCATGAATTCTGAGATGCCACAAAAACTCCATGGAAAGTTCTAACAAGATGACCACCATCTTGTTAGTTCATTGAAATTATATCAAGAAACTTGTAATATCGATGCTCACTTGACAATGGCAGTAATAGTTTACTAGAAGACTAGTTGCCAAAAATGGAATGGAGTAAAGCTACACTCTACCTGCTTGTATCGGCATGAAGTTTTGTCGATGGTCACACTAGATGCGGGTGTGGGATATTATGGTTGGGCGTTACGAACTATCGTACTGCGTGACGATAGAGTAAAGTTATTAATTTTACTCGATAATAGCTCCTTAATTATTAAATAACGAAAGTGTTACAAATATCAATAAATATAATGTAGTAGTCATTAGGTAATAACGAATTATTTATTTAAGTGTTTCACGATTAATAACAGTGCGAGTTGGTTTAATTGGAAATTTATGTAAATTAAATTAATTCAGATACTTTGTTAGGGTGAGACCTATTTACTAATTAATGAATTTGACTGATAGTCCAATGGATTCTGGGTTACAATTTCTTATGGTTAGCTGAGGTTTAAACCGTTTGTCCTCGCCATTGTTTAAAAGGTTATTTATATCTTTCTATATATAATATCTAGTTATGTATTTGTATCTATCTTTCTATTTATTTATTTTTATATCACAGTAGGCAATGATACAGGTGGGTCACCTGATGTTAATTGATGTCACTAGCAACACCAGGGCATTCACAAGTGCCTAGCCTGTGTTTCGGGGCTGGAGGAGGAAATGGGGAGGTGAGGGGAGGGAGAGGGAGAGGAGAGGTGGGCCTCGGGCGCTCTCACTGATCGAATGAAACAAAAAATGCAAGCACTGTTACTTCACATCGGTGTTCTGTCAGAGGGTGGTAGTACCCCGGGCGAACCGACTCATTCATGTTAAAACCAGTAATAGCTTACCTATTTCTACGTCTTCTACATTGAAAGATTATAAAAGGTATTAATAATAACGTCTTCAGATATCGCGTTAATCATAGTAAGTTCGAATCGTGGGAATAAATTTAAATTTTCCGCAAATCCGGTTCATTTACGAAAAATCATCGCGATGAATCCATACTTTTATATTTCAATATATTCCAATGCCCTGTGTACTACCAACTTAAAAAATTGGTATCTAGAACTATATATTGTCATGGCAGCTGCACTTAAGTCATTGTCACTTAACATGACATGGTTATAGTCAAATGTTAAGCCCATGAAAAAAAAATATCTCAAAAACTGGCGATGTTACATATACTACCTACGTTTAAAAATAAAATAAGTAAGGTTTTCTACAAAAATACAAAGAACAAATTTTACTTTCTAACCAGTATCTGAAAATTATATACATTTATTAATATAGCTCAAGTCTAGTTTTCGTAATAAAAATTAAATAAAAAAATATTGCCAAAGAAATCACATAATTAAAACCGTGTGTACGAGACTTAAGTTTCGTAATTCAGTACAAAATATAGTTTGATATTTTTTTCATTACATGTTTAATATTGTGAAAATATGACGTTGCGGTTATGTATTTTAATTTTAATAATTTCTGTACATCCTCTATATTATGATAAGTTGTTAGTATATACAAAAGTCGGAATGATACGTGGTTTGCAAGCAGACGATGGAGATTATCGTATGTTTCTAGGTATACCCTATGCGACCGTTAACAAATCGAATCTTTTTGGTGTAAGTAATATAATTATTATCAAATATCAGGAGTTAGAATATCTTATTAGTTGTCTATATTTGCTAGTTGTCGTTGAGTGGTCGAAATGTGACCACAATAAGGGGTACAAAGTGTTTTCTTCACGTGTATATATTATTATATGTATTTCTTTTTGATTTTTTCACTGATATACAAAAACCCAAGAGGCACAGTCAACGTCTCAAAACCATCAGCATAAAATTCTCTTTTCTATTCTCAATTGTGCGCTTATTTCAAATAGTCTCATGTAACTTGCGTCTTTGGTCTTTCTGTATACTGCTTTGTAAAAATAACTTTCAATAATTCGCGTAAGGTTGCATTTGCAAAATACATAAGTTTATTCTATAACTATAACTACTCAGGTATATCGGTGATTTTTGGGGACGGTTTTGTGTGTTACTTTTATTCGAGACTGTGCATCTTAGGCTTTTATAAATCACTGGATTTATTTGATTTAAAAAAAATTACACTGAGAATTGTTCAAATATTGTAGGCGGAACAAGCGTTAGGTATGACGAATATAGACGTAAAATGAAAAATTGTTGATGTTATGGGACATAAACAGCTACTCAACAAAAAACTCGCTTATACGATTGAAGAAGCGGCTAGCTCGTTATAGGAATATTTTGCTGGTAAGGAGTGGAAACGATTGGTAGGGATATGGGGAGGTTTGTACGTGAGTTCATAGTCGGGACGTAACATAATTTCAAAGTTCGGAACAACCAACATTATTAAAACACGTAACCTTTATTTTATATTCATACAGGAATCAATACCACATCCTTATTTCGAAACTGCCTTCCAAGCGTACGATGATAGCGCTATGTGTCCACAACAAGAGGAATTTAACAACACATTAGTCGGAGATCTCGACTGCTTACATTTAAATATATATGTTCCTAACTCGAAGGATACTCTCACAGACCGTCTACCTGTGATGGCTTACATACACGGGGGTTACTATGAAATCGGTTTCTCTGGCAGATACATGTACGGTCCAAAGTATTTAGTAAGACACGACATTATTCTGGTAACATTAAACTATCGATTAGGTCCTTACGGATTCTTTTGTCTCGATACTCCCGAAGTGTCAGGGAATCAAGGCTACAAGGACCAAATGAGGGCATTAAAATGGATTTACGATAACATAGCAGAGTTTGGAGGTAACCCCGACAGGATAACGTTAGCTGGAGACAGTTTAGGAGCAATGAGCATAGATTATATACTTCACTCTTCGAATAATGAAAAAAGAATATTTGATAGAGCCATCTTACAGAGCAATCCATACGGTCCTGGTGGAGAAGTATACAAACCCGATAATCTAGACCCATTAAGATTGTCTGAATATCTAGGTTATAAAACCGATATTCTCAGCGAAGCACTAACATATTTGGCAACAGTTAATCCAATAAAACTTATAGAAGTTTCCTTGAAATTGAAAATTAAGTACGGACTATGTTTAGAAAATGCTTACGAGAATGTTAAAGCATTTTTATCCAATAACATCGATCTCATTAAACCTAAAGTGCAAAACATGTCTATACTCATTGGAAACGCAAACAGGGAAATGTTAGGTAAGTATAATATAAATAGTCCTGGATATCACGAAGAATATGACCCATTTAAAGAATACGTGGAACTTTTCGATTTGGATGAGAAAGACAGTAAGCACTTTGAAAACATTCTTCGTCAGTTCTATATAGGCGACAAGATTATAAATAAAAAAGTGAGAAATGAATTGATTGTCTTCTCAAGCGACGCTTATTTCTATCATAGAGCAAAAAAAATCATGTTCAAATATATAAATAATGGAGTCAAAGATATATACTACTATATTTTCGCTTACAATGGACAAAGAAACTTCCTAAAATTACAAGAGAATATATCGGACGAAGGAGCTGCACATGCTGATGAGATTGGATATCTATTTGATGTATCCTATATGGATAATCCTACTTCTGATGACCAACTGATCGTCGATCGTATTACAACACTTTGGGCTAATTTTGTCAAATATAGGTAACGTATCTTTTCGCAACCTATTTGATGAATTTAATAATAGAATACTTATATACAAATAACTTACAGTCCTTGACAATATCTTTTAAAGCTTTATTACCATTAATTTAGGTATTAATACGTATGATATAGTACGTGTGACATCGAGACAACTTAACACGTTGCCTGTTAGACGGATTTTCCGTGGTTTGTCTGAGGCGTGGTTATACGAATATTGTTTCCAGCACATAATTAGTTATAAAATAATGTTTTTAAGCATATTTCGTGGTCGAGGTCACCGATAGGTAACCCCACAGCGCTGTAGACAATTACTACGCTTGTCTTTTTTTTAAACAATCGTCCTTCGGTTGCTAAGTGATTATTTTTGTATGTTCTATATTGCATTAATTACTTCAAACCATTATAGTAACGATGTTATTATTGAAATATTTATCAGTATCCATTTTTTTTTTTTTTTTATAGTAGCACGGCAAAATGACTGCTCTGTGCCTGATGGTAAGCACAGTACAATCCAAAAACAATGGCGACCACCGAGTGACACAGTATCCATCGCCGGTCGCCACTGTCATGCCGGCTTGCGAAAAGCTGGATATGCACAGGCTGATCCAGAAACGCGACCCGCACAAGCGAATCACTATGACGGCCTTTTTCGCCATATACATGGTGGTTGCGACCCAGTCAGGCTGTAAAACCCTACCACCCTGCTTTCGCCATTGCCTCGTTCGTTATTCAGCAGGGTGCACCACGTGCAGGTGAGGTTGGATGTCTCAAGTCTTAGATGTTATTCGACATCCCTTACATCCCCATCCATATTTACTATAATCATATACTTTTAGTATAGACCGCGCCACCGATCACTGATGGCCCCCGAGGTGCTATAGGGAAGTCGAGTGCCGGTCACCGGTTCCCCCATGGCAGTCAACGTGTTAAGGATAAATAAATGCCATATTGAAATTTCCTTAATAACATTTAAACTTTATTGATAAACTGATAAAAATCAACATTTTCTTATTTACTTTGTGTCGTCAAGTCACTTAACTTATAAATACGTAAATATTCAAATTCCTATGAGATTTTGATAGAATGATTTTCTAATAGTAGATTGAGATAAAAACATTGTAGTTTTTTTTTGTTGTAGCACGACAAACTGACTGTACTATCCTTGATGGTAAGCATAGTACAATCTAAAAACAATGCCAACCACCGAGAGACAAACTATCCATCGCCGGTCGCCACTATCATGCCGGCCTGGGTAAATGTCTCTTCACGTTACTCTTGAAGGACTCCATGTCATAGGAAGGGGGGAACACACTGGCCGGGAGATTGTTCCACAGCTTCACGTTAGGGCAAAAATATGACGTTGCGAACTTTTTAGTTCGTGCCCAGATACAATTTACCGTAAAACTGTGGCTCCGAAACCCAGTGCGCGTGGTTCGGTTGTGGAAAGGGGAGGGATTACATTAAATAACTCTTCGGAACACTCGCCGTGACATAGACGGTAGAACGCACTCAGTGAAGCTATGTCCCTGCGCAACTGAAGCGGCTCTATATACACTGTTACGTCTGCATCATTTATTATAAGTAAGACTGGATTTTATAAGAAACTGAGGGTAAAAATATGACAACTGGTTTACGACATGTAATCATGAGATGAATTTAATTGCAACAACAAATTTCAAATTGTGACGAAAAAATATCTTGATACTTTATAACTCTTGAAACTTCTGTTTCGAATCGAAAAAATAATTCTAAACATCATTTGAATAGGAGGAGGAGACTAAAATGTCACTATTCCCGTTTAGTGTCTACAACCATTTGTTTTCTCAAATCATTCCTAAATTACTTTAAGTTTTCTTATAACGTTTTGCTTCAATATTAGCCCTCATTATTTTTATTCATTAAGCTCATGCTAGTAAATCTTTGCAAAAGCAAATAAAATCGTCGGTTATTCCACTGTTTGGTAAAATATCTTGATATTTATATTATGCGATACTTTGTTTGTTTCCTATTTCAGTAATCCGACTCCAACAACAACAACACTATTGCCAGTTAAATGGATACCATATACTAAAAATGCACAGCATTATATGAAAATCGACTCGCAACTCGCATTGAAATCCAAACCTTTTTATTGGCGTATGGCGTTTTGGGATCTTATAAGCAAAATCTATGGAAATATAAATATTAAACAGAAGAAAAAATAGAATTCAAATACAATACAAAATAATTGTTAAACCGCAATACACAGCAATATTGTGGAATCAATAAAAATAATTAAAAAGTAAATGTTCATTCATTCACTCAATAGTTCACTCATTCAATATAACCATACAACCAATCACTGAATAGTTCATGCCTTCGTTAATTGAAAAGTATAGTGTAAGTAGTGTAAGTATAGTGAAAAGTGTTATACTTACGGATATATTTTTAAACAGCGGTAAACTCTTGCACCATTTGACGATTTTGTAGAGTCTATTGTTACCTATATTACACAGATCGGCTAAGAAGTCAGGGCTCAAGTATTGAGCGGTGAATCCGCTCGCAGCAAGAAGAGGGTTCGCCGAAGGACTGCGTCCAGACTTGCCCTGTCGGTTGAGCTCCAATTCGTTATACTGACATAGGTGCTCTCCAATATTTCCTATATTTGGAATGACCTCTCAATTAGGAATAACGTATCTATACAATAACCAAATATCGTAATATACATTTTCAAATATTTTTAAATGTTTAATATTCGTTAGGATTTCTTAAACCATTTGTAGAGTTCGTTTTAAATAAATGTATATACCTAAAAAGAAATGAATTTTCATGTATACGGGCAACCATGTTTTGACCATACTGAACATATACCGAGGCATTAGCTTTATTAAGGTTGAATGAATATAAATATTGTATTAAATATATGGAAACCTGTTGTTTCATTAATTTTTCTGTTCTGTTCTATTGACTGTTGAATGAAATGATTTTCATATAAAAGTGGATCGATAACCAAAGACTTATAAACCAATTTTACTAATCTTTGATAATTTATTGATGACGTTCTAATTGTTTTTATTGTCGCTGGAAATCCCGTCATACTTGACGAGTAAGTGGGGGAAAATGTTGGACGCGAAACCGCGGAACCGAAGAAGCTCACACTCTAAGAGACGAGCTTCGCTGGTCGCGACCATACCAGGGCTTGAACAGAGCAGCGGGGCTGGGTGTGAAATAACCAGCCTCCCTGCCGGAGGGGCAGGGGGTGCGCCGGTTTGAATTTAATGGACTATCCTTAGTCCGGACGAACGGAGCTGTGGGTAATGTGCAATGTCTCACAGAGGACCTACTATGCCTAGGGGTAGGCCCTAAGATGTCTTCTCTCTTATTTCTAGCTCGACACGACGATACGAAGCGCAAAACATGAAGCGAAGCACGACGTACGCAAACACGACGCGCTGAACTCCTGCAATATTGATAGTACCTGTAGTAATGGAGGTATATCTGGCGTTAGCCTGCTATTACTGGATTCTCCTCGACTGTTTTACGAGCTCGGTCCGTTTACCCATTAAATTAATATTTGATGAAGCAAGATATTATTCTCGTTCTAGTTAATTATCGACAAGGACCGTACGGATTTTATGCCTAAATATACTAGTCATTAGGAATTTTCCATTAAACTTTTTACAAATCTTCTTAAAAGTTGCCTTTCCCACCGAAATAGACTTTATGTCCTGAGGGGTCGAAGGTTTCGCTAATAGACCAGTCAAGACGGCAGGTTATACTCAACCAGGCTTAGTCCGCGATTCGATGCGGCTTGCCAAGGTGTGGCCGCTGAGTGCACTACAGCTCCTTGGAGGCACTGGCGAGAGATTGCAATGCGCCTGTGGTCACTAATCAGCTGGTACAACCATAAAACATGATACAGTTAGACGCCTTGCTACACCTCAATGAGACGTATGTCTGTACAGACGTTCAAGTTAATTAACATTTAATTACATTTGAGTTATTGACCGTAAGTAGTGTATCATAATTTTCAAGTCATATTTATTTATACTTCAGATGAAGACCATGTAACTAGAAAAGCTTTGAGTATGACGGTCGATGGATATAAGAGTAGAGGAAGACCGAAAAAAGGATGGATGGATTGTGTGAAAAATGAATGTGTGTAAAAGGTGTGTTGACTGAGATGACATCTGATAGGCGAGCGTGGAAAAGGAAAACATGTTGTGCCGACCCTACTTAGGTGGGATAAGGGTAAGAAGATGATGATTTATTTATACTTCACGACTTCTTTGTATATCAATTTTGAATAATATCATGTTACAGACAGTTTGTTACTAAAATAATAAAAATTCATGAACTATTTATCCTTTCTGAGATATATTTTGTACTAACAGATCCCCGCGACTTTATCTATGTTGTTCTGTGCGTGTTACTACACCTCTTGTCCCACTACGCCATCCATCTTAAATAATGATATTGTGATATTTCTTTAAAAAGTGTCAGTGAATTAAAAGAAAAAAAAACGAAATCTCTCCAGTAGTTGTGCGTGACATGCAACTGGCCTCTATGTTTTTTTTATATGTATATTTTTCATTACCGTAAAAGTAAATTTTGTTAATTGAATGTACGAGTCAAATGCATTATACAGCTTATAAATTCAAGTAGCTTTTTGACTGTCACTTATCATCTTCTGTAGTATGTAGTAAATAAACAGTTCAAGAGATGATTTGTTTCTTTGAACGTCTTGATATTTGTAACTAACGGTCTGATTTGTAAGATTTATTTATTTATAAATTAAGGGAGTTTGTAGGATATCCATCATTACGCTACGCTTTTTAGGAGTGGAGTAAATGTAAGTCAGAACCTAAACTAAACAAGAACGAAGTAATAGTGTGGCATGTGGATACCGTAATGGCCGAAGCAGAGTTGACCCGACGAGAACCGAACTGTAAATGCCTATGTTAGCATGGTATCAGGCAACGCGGTTTAATCGTGCTCCGAGGCATACTTTATATGGAATTTGTTTAGGCTTAATAATTATATAAACTATACATTTAATATATTAAACGCGACCGCGTGTCACTTCCACATATTACAAACTGTTACACTGTTTGTCTGTAATAGGCCATAACCGGATTACTGTTCTCCGTTATTGTAAATTCTTTTATTGATGGAAAACTAGGTTGTCCCTTAGAACCTTACAGTTATTTCTTATTTCTTAATGTAAAAAATGCGCAAGAAGACGCTTAGCGATTACTAGTTAACTCTAAAATCTGTAAACACCTATTTAATATCTAATATTAAATTGTAAATACTGGTGACTTAAAGACGTAGTACGTCTGTACTACTTTATCAACTAATTATATGGAAGTTATATGACACTAGCCTTAAATATGTGATTTATAATTTTCCTTTGTTCGTTAGATAGCAAGAGTATATAGAAAGGAAACAATATAATTATTAAAAAAGGATATAAATTAAATGAAAGCATAAAACAACTGTAATTCAAAATTGTTTATTTTTTTTTTGTTTGCTCTATATATAAAAAATCTTTCATAATTCTACAAAATAATGAAGTATAGAATATCACTATAATACTTATGTATAAAATAATAACAATACATAGAAATAAAAATTATGGACGTCATACCATTCTCACGCTCCTTTTAATTTTTAATATAAAAATTATTCGGACCTCTCAACCATGCCTCTTCTCCACTCACACCTACAACTTTACTGAATACAAAAATATAATCTTAAATCTAATACCTTAAATTATCAGTTCAGTAAAGTATATCATAGATGCCACTAAGTTCCCATACAAAATATTTATTGGCAATTAATATTTTATGTACATATATGTATACGCAAAATAATACAATCACATTAAAATCTCAAATCATTTTTTTTAAACATACATAATCATATCGGGTGGCACATTGTTTTACAAACATTTATTCTAAATTCTAAGTCAGTATGAGCTCCTAAAACTTTATAAGTATATTGAAGTACTTGTGCCCGTATCATTCAAAAAAATCTACAACATTAACGGGCAACCACAGACCTATTACGAGAGATTATCGTTGACATTCATAAACAATTGTCAATTGTCAAATAATCCGATATACATAAACGTCAAACATTTTGACATTCAAATATGACATCACTTGTAGCATATTTGTGATTCTGAACTGAAAGATATGTTCCATGGAATGACCAAGAAATGTTAAACATAGATGAAGTTTGTAATTATGTAAGATTGTAATTTGAAGTAGGAAGCTAAATGTATGCGCTAGAGTAAAGCTACACTCTATCGCCATATATCGGCATGAAGTTTTGTCGATGGTCACGCTAGATGCAGATGTGCGAACACATTATCCTTGTGCATTACGAACTATCGGACTGCGTGACGATAGACGCAGCACGATAACTGGACTGGCGGTTTTAACACTCATCAAAGGAGTTTAGCAGACGCTAATGCCAAGTTATTGAGAAGACACGGGTGTGGCAACGTGTAATCTGCGCTTTTATCGGAATGATTTTTGACGTTAATTTTAGCGCGACAAGTTGTCGAAGCTTTGTTTCGCAGATATGGGAGTAGCATAACCTTATACACGATAAAAAAATGACATTAGATGCCTGTGCTGTGATAATGAGAACCTCGTAATAAATATGTGGTAGCCAAGCAGAACAAACATTATAATTGCTGGCTATTTACACGTCTATATAAAGACGGAATATTGGCTTAACTCTCAAAGTAATCTAAATTATAAATCACTTTCACTTTTACAACGTCACTGTGAAATGCAATATTCAATTTAACTCGTCCGGTGAAGCTGTTAAGACCTTGCTTGGTCAATAGCGTAGTCAGTTCGAAAAAAAAAAAAAATCAATTTAACTCTATCCAAAAGTATTGAATTATAAATGTAGAAAACACTAAAGAACAAATAGATTTTTCCTTCTCACAATAAAAACAACATATGAATCGGAATCTACAAAAACTTATGGGAAAATTTTTTTGTCACATAGGCAGCTATCACTCAAGATGTATTATTTAAATATAAAAAAATTAGTTTACATTTTATAATAGTCTCGTATATATTTATTGATATTAATCATTGTGTGGCCTGCAACACATTATAATAGCAATTATGTAATAGCACTGAAACATTCTGATGTCAATGCTTTCTTAAATTCTAAGGCAAAATATAAAACTAACTTAAAAATTAAACTACATCTAGCATTTATATAAAATGAGAATTAGGTTCAATATTGTTTACATAATAAAATATTGCAACAAAACTGGTTTGCTTATAGCAATTTATAATATTAACGGCAGTGAATTACTGGTTTCAGTGCTGACGAGAGTCGGCTAAGAAATATGTAAAATATTAGCATAAGATACACACTTTACGAGTTGCTAAAACAACATATTTAACATGCATTCAAAATTTGATTTATGCTAAATATTGCACCAATAGAAATAGCAAAATAAAAAATGTCAAATATTACTCTTTATATTGCCAGATATGCTTTTATAAAAACCATTCATTTTTGACAATCTGAAGGTTTAACCTTCAAAGGTATGAACTAACACTAAGCTGCACAAATATAAACAACATTGTTAAGTTACTTAATCAAGATGGCAATAATTATAAAAGTGTCTCACATAAAATAATCTTATAGTTATTTAATTATATTAATAATACATTTACAGATGTTTAAATGTTAAAATAAAGGGCTGACATTCTCGGTGTAAAATTTATATTATGCGGGTTATTATAAGTTTGTTTTTTCGTTCAGTAAAAATAAATTGCAGAGGCAAGATTATTATACTAAAATATTACTAAATTTATTATTCATAAAGTGATCACATGAAATCAGATTTTTTGTGATGTCCATGATGTGCGTAGTTTTACTCAATAATTGTAAATCCTATTGTAATTTTCGTTAGCACAAAAAGTGAGAACTGTCAAATTTAATTTGAATGTAATAAGGATTCACATAAATTACATATTATTTGTAAAATACAATGCTTGGGTTATCAGGTGAGGTGACAAAATTATACAAGGTAATACAAATTGCTGCAATTGTATCACCTAATAATAATTGAACTGAGTAGCTCCAGGTTTAGTATTTTAACATACACTAGAAACGGTTTATCTACTTGTTCCATTTAATATTTTATTTTGGTTAAAACTATACACTATTAAAGTATAGAATTATTATTTTTATTAAAACATAGGAAATTACATATATCATTTTATATTACACTATAATTAAATAGGTGTATGTGATTTTTATTCTTTTATCAGTTAATACAATCTACATTTCAATATAACTACCTTTTTATTGAATAAATATCGAAAAATGTATATAAAATATAATTAATATGTACCATAATGTAAACTACATATTAAATTGGAAATATATTAATCTTTATTTATTTCTGGCTTTGATAAGCACAAGAGACGTTAGAATCGATGATATTTGTTTTAAAATTTCTCATTATCTAAATTATGAGTAGAGGAATTAGATACTTAATTGTAAATTGTTCCCTTCTCCTCACATACCACATCCATGTAATTACATACATATAAGAGCACGGGTGGCATGTTTTTTATCTGCTTACATTAATGTTCTATGTTCATTATTTAAAGGTGCTATTAAGAATCAATATTTAAACTCTTACTTCCAAGATGACTCACAAACAAGCTTTTAGGTTAATAATCTAATAGACATTCATTTTATAATAAATAATTGAGTTATAGCAAAATGCTAACTGTGTATATAAAATTCTCAGAGTTCAAATATGTAAAGAAGTTGATGCATTGTAATACCATGTACGACTTATGGCAAAATGCATTGATTGCGAATATTCACTGTGTAATGCCACTGCCATATCTGCGTGTATTGCTACGACGTTTTGTGGTGGTCGCAATAAATGAGGCGTGGGAAGACATATCGTCATGCGTTACTATCGGGTTGTGTGACGATAGACGCAGTGTGATAACTAGACCCGCAGTTTTTACACGCATCAAAGGAACTTGGGAACGCTTATTTCGAGTTATTACTAGTGTGAAAAAGGCGTGCTAACTTTTTTCGCGCCTTTACCGGAATTAATTTTGAGGTTAGTTTCTAGTTTAACAAATAGTAGCTGAAGCTTTGTCACGCAGGTATGGGAGCAGCATTAGAAGGATCATTTCTGATATGGATTGAATTAAATACTTCTTTTATATTTTTTCCCCTACGTAATTCAATCAATACAAAGTCAATATAATACAATATTTAAAATAAATAATTCAAAAAAATATACATTACATTTTAAGTACAATAAGTAACTATATCGATGTATGCGAGTACAATGCGCCATATAAGTCGGACAACATTGTTAAATTTTATATTGTTAATAAATCAGTATTCACAGCAAACTATTAATAAAAATTATATAACTGATTTATGTCGTATGTGCATGAAAAGGTACCTTAAAAATTAATTTAATCATAGGTTATTATATTGTTTTATTATAATTTTGAGCAAAGAAACACTATTAAAAAAAACTACTAGCTCGCCATCAATTACGCTGATAGATCATATTTAAAATGATCTTCAAACTATTACTTGTTTTCTCAGTCAAACTTATACTGTTTTTATACAAATGACCTAATTGCATTACCATTTCGTTTATGTCAAAATGACAATCGATGTAAAAAAAAATATAGGCACTGACAGGTATCGTTAAAGGCCAGTTTCTTACAAATATTTTATTTCATTAAAATACTATGCATATGCTCTATTTTTTTTTTAATTTTACAATTTTGGAGCAGATGAAAAAATATTATAATTTTTTTAACGAATTTCTTATTTTAGGGATGATCGCCCTTCAATTATTGAATATAACGTCCGATATGGATTCTATAATCATTCACCATAAATATACGAGTCTATGTGCATCCAGATCAATGATCGCCTCTCAATAGTTCCATGAGAAGGTTGAAACTAGTACCATCCCCGTCTTTACTCTTGTTTGCTGGATTTAGCATTTCTTTACCCACTTGCATGAAGAACTGAAAAATAATGTTGGTTTTGATATAACAAAAAAGTGTAAACTTTATTGGAATTCATTGTTTCTCACCAGATGATCTAATCTATGTATATTCTAAATACATATATAAAAATCCAGTGTCATGGTGTTTGTCCACAATGAACTCCGAAACTACTGAACCGATCTTCATGAAAGTTGGCATTTATGTACAATTTGGTTCAACTTGAGAGATAGGAATTTATATTTCAATTAATTGGCCCACATTTTTATAATTAAAATACAAATTGAATGATTGTTAATGTTGATTATTGTTATTAATTGTAAGTTTCACCAGTCTCGAACAGATGGCGTTTTAATTAGTTTGTTGACAGGACCTGTAGGACTACCAGTTGTAGATATCTCATAGATGGCGCCACGTTTTAATTTTGAATTTCTTTTTCAGCACCAATTTGAATTTGGGGTGTAAGTGGTGTCGAATAACATCGAAGACTTGAGACATCCAAGCCAACCTCACCTGCACGGGGTGCACTCTGCCGAATAACCAACGAGGCAATAGCGAAAGCGTGGTGGTAGGGTTTTACAGCCCGACTGGGTCGCAACCACCACGTATATGGCGAAAAAGTCGTCATACTGATTCGTTTCTGTGGTCGCGTTTCGGGATCAACTTGTGCATATCCAGCCTTTCGCAGGCCGGCATAACAGCGGCGACCGGCGATGGAACTGTGTCACGCGATGGTCGCCATTGTTTTTGGATTGTACTGTGCTTACCATCAGGCACAGTGCAGTCACTTTGCCGTGCTATAATAAAAGAAAAAAATATATTTTATGGTACATGTGTTGTGTTAATCTATTTACTACGTAACCTCGATTTTTCTATATCAAGTTTTTAGGCAGACTCATTATACCAGATTATTATACAGACCCCATAATACTAAATACTTAATCATAATTTTGATTCAACACGCAATAATTGAGCCACAGCAACACGTGGCCGTGTTAGCTAGTATTTTACTCAGTTTTTTTAATGTAAATGTTTAAGTAAGTTACCTGACATGTCCGTTGCAACTCTGGTATGCGTAAGAGTAGTTCCCCAAACTTGGCGGGAGTTGAGGGAGAATGCGTCGCGATGTAAGCCTGTAGTGCGGCCAGCGCTTTCTCTTGTGACGCACGAACTTTCTCAGCTTCCCTTAGCTCCGGTGCGTCTGAAAAAGCGGTATCTTTATATATACATTTATTCTGTACGTGTGTATGTCACTGAACTCCTCCTAAACGGCTGAACCGATTTTGATGAAAATTTGTGTGCGTGTTCCAGTGGATCCGAGAATGGTTTAGATTCACAACTGGACCCGGTAGGTGGCGTTGCGGTTGATTTTTAGATTTCTTTTTATTATCAAAGCAGGACAACGTCCGCCGCCGCTAATATATTTAAAAAATGTTATTAAATTCTTTGAGAAATAAGGAGCGCCTATTACCCGCTGCCTCATCAAATCCATGTTAAGAAATGCAACTAAAGAAAAATGGTTAATAATGGGATAGCCTGTGCAAAACTTGTTGTTGTACAGTGTTCAAAGGGCATTTAACAACATACATCAACAACATAAAAAAGTAAAATAGTCATCTGTTAAATCCGTTTTTTTTTTCGAACTGACTACTCTATTGACCAAGCAAGGTCTTAACAGCTTCACCGGACTACGAAGGCGAGCGCTTAAGGCACTCAGCCGATTTTATTTTGACAACTAGCTCAAGGGTGCGCGGCACACCTCGGCTTTGGCTGTTGCCTGATACATGCAATTCGCGACCTATGTAAGCTAACCTAAGCTAACTATTCATACATATATGAGTTGTTGAAACATATATGTGTACCAAGCATACATAACTCAACAACTCTTATATATATTTCGTATCGGATAATATTCTAAACTATTTCAGTTTGATAAGGGAAAAAAGATAAAACCCTTCCACTTGCATGTGTAAGCGTGTATGCGTGCACGCGTGTGGAGGTGATATGAGTAATCTTGTCGCAGTGATGTAAGATTTTGTGTCTCTGTATCGCGCGAGAAATTTAAATTCGAGAAATGTACCTGAAGTAAGCAGAACGATGACTTTCAAAGCGACGTATTCGTATCGATCCACGCGTAGTCTCCTCAAATGGTCTGTGAAACTCAGCATACGTTCTATACACGGCGTTAAGCCCAATCTATTGAATGTCACAAAAAAAAGTAGAACATATCGTTAGACGTACAAATTAATTAAAAAAAAAAGTTAATAAAACTTTCTTTATTTATATTATATATACGTTCAAAACTTACACTCTAAAAAAATACAGAATTAAAGAGATGGAATTTTGAATCTGAGTACATGCACAATTTCAAACAGTTTTCATTTCTTGGAGTCTTATTTAATTCCTGGACTGTCCAAAGCGATAACGGTGTTATTACAAAAAAGTTAAATACTTTGTTTAAAAAGGTTTCGAATTGAATGCACCGCACTCGCCTGAGGCAAGTTCGCGTTGTCCTTTTTCGCAAGTATAACGTAACCAAAGCGAGACAAAAGAGCAAAATGGCGAACATTCAGCGATCGCGGTGCATTTAATACGAGACCTTTTTAAAGCCAGGGATCAATACGTATTGAACTTTTTTGTAATAACACAGTAAGAGTTTAAGTTCCACACAAACTAATGGTGCACTGGTTAACAGTCTGAAGGCAGCATAAGTTTAAAACAATACCGTATTTATTACAAAATTTGAATAACATGACAAATAACAAATTATGTAATATACAATAATATTTTTTTTAAATGACGAGTCATTTAAAAAATCGAGCATTTTGGGATTAGGGTTTTAAAAATCAGGCGAAGGGTTAACAAGCATTATCACGTGGCTAAATAACATATGACTAAGAACCGACAATAGTAAGCAGTTCACAAGTGCAATTCGTAGACGTAAAACAGTGGATAATTTGTCGCTAAAGATTTCCAATTGTGTCCCTGCACTTTGAGAGCCAATCTTGAATTACCGTTTTAAAACTGGCCACTTAATATTATTTGAGGTTATAACCAAATGATTATATTATAAAATATAAGTAAGAATTGGTGTTTTAGCTTGTCTTAGCAAAATCTTAGCTTGTCATGTAGTGAATTTTATATTTTAATCTTAATCTTGTGTTATTTGAGTCTATATTTTATGATATTTGTGGCATTTTACGTAACATACTTCAGTTATTGTGCATAAGTCAAGTGAATTGAAAATGATACCACGGGGCATGAATTCTGAGATGCCACAAAAATTCCCTAGAAAGTTCTAACAGGGGAGCCACCATCTTGTTAGAAAATTGAAATTACGACAAAACACTTGTAATATTATTGCCCACTGGACAATAGCAGTAATAATCTAGAAAAGTGGTTGCCATACTTTTCTAGCCGAGGGCAACACAAAACCATGTAATGTATAACAGCAGGCGGCATATTAATGAATTGTGTAGTTGATTCAGTCACTGTACTACGTTTTCTCGTCACGTGTAGGTACTTTCATCTAGTTAACTACATATTATGGGAATAGTAATTTTCTAATAAAATCGTTTGCTATATTGCGAGCCGCACAAATAAGAGGACGAAGGTCACATGCATTTGACAACCACGGATTTAAAAACTTCTTTTTATTTTAATTATGGCAAGGCGTGACTGACGCATCTGTCAGTGTCTTGTTTTATAAGTACACAGTAAGTACTACGTTTTCAATGTTTTCAATGCACTTTTTTTTCATCTAAAAACTTGGTTGCCAATACTATAATTAAAAAACAGTATCAGTTGTTGGCAGAACGCTAAACAACGCATATTTAGGGATTACTATCGTAAAAGTTGATAAACCAAGGCTGATGGGAAAAGATGAAAGTGTGAACGTACTTTGCACTCTGGTGCAGCGTAATGCCACGTCCACCGCCCACTCGTACCTCACCAGGTGTGCTCACGCCGCGGTAACAACATGACAGCACCAGGAGTTCACACCAGCTGTTGATCAGAAGGCAGATCTGGTCGTCGATCTGAAAGTTGAAATTTTATGGAAACTTCTATAGATATCATTGGAAAGATAACCTACAAAGACCGATTTATATGTATTTCATTATCATTTCTTGTCAGGGGATGGTAAAAAATAATTTGTAATAATCAAATCATCATCCTTATCAGCTTGTAGAGACCTACTGCAGAGCCATAGCCCTATTTCCATAGGAAGGTACGGCTATAATCATCACGCCAGGCCACGATGCATTAGCGTTTTCAAACTCTGATAAATCAACAGTTCTATGTTCTCTCACATACAGTAGTACTACAGAACATTTCTCAGGTTCAGGTTTCTTCATTATGTTATCCTTCGCCGTCAGCCGATAGTGTTGCCAATTTAAGTTAGCAAATGTACGCGAATTCCGATAAATCCATTGTTACATGCCAGGGTTCGAACCTGCGGACATCAGGATGATATTCCGCTGGTCAAACTACTAGATCACCACGACGAAAAAAAATCAAGATAAATTGTCAAATTTGGTTTAGCCCCGATATGCAATGTAAAAATAGGATAAATATTATCTAATACTTGTTTGTATATGTCCATTCAGTTCCTTTGACTATACGACAACTGGGTTACGATATGTAATAATTAAATAAATTATTAACCTGTATAAATTTACCAGAAATTTATACAGGTTTTTAAATCTAACCTAAAAGGGAGTTTTTGGCGGGATCACCTGAAGTCTCTAACCTTAAAATACAATGTAAGCAATTTTAACTGAATTATAATAAGGAATAATAAAAAGGAAGGCTTTCAATTCCGTTGTATGTTTTATTATTGCTATCTTAGAATTTCATCATTTATAAATTGATTTGGAAAATTATTTGAAAGGAGATATTTTCAAGAGGATCCCGTTTTAATTTCATTAGCATTGGACCTTGTACTTCGAATATACCAAGGAACTCTTCAAAATCGAATGTATATAGAGTTTGAGATAGTGATAATTTAAGACAATCCAAGACTAGGTAGAAACCTAATTATGATCAAGAATATTCTGATGAATATTTTTTTTGAAGTCAGTTTTCATTGGTTATAGAACAATAGTGTCACCTAGGAATAATACTGTTAACGAAATAAACATTCTGATTATTCAAAAAGTCTCCGGCCTAATAAAAAATTACAAATCGATCGACCCTGTACTAATATAGAAAGACGTACCGCAAGAATTTTTAAATTCACTAAGCCTTTCAGGACTACCACCACATGAATTGACGTTGAAATCAGAATTCCAATCACGCTTTTGAGAAATTTAAGCCCTCTGAGCATGTGCAATGGGAACGGGACTGATTATTAAGGAATTGAAGGCCAATTTAATTGTAGCGACTATTATCACCGTCCCGGCAACTGGTGAAAAAGCTCATATACCGAGGACAGCGATTATTCCAACTGATCTGCCAATCCTATTAGACGACTTCAATTTCCAGTAAAAATATTTTACGCGCTAACTATTAATGAGTCCCAAGGTCAATCCTTCGAATTAGTAGGGATCGAACTACGAAAAGAATGTTTTACTTATGGCCAACTATATGTCGGCCTATCGGAGGTCGGACGGAGCTCCTGAAAGTCAATTTATTTTGTTGCCACAAAATAAGACAACATCAAATATCGTTTACAGGGAAACTGTAACTCAATAAATTTAATGGCTTTTCTTTTATAAATGTGATATTTTACAACCATTAGAAATGAAATACTAAAAAATAACAACAACAAAAAAACAAAATTCATTAAAATAATAATATCCAAACTTTCTTGATAACTCTTTTTTATTGACACGACGCAAAAAGAAGGTTATATATATGTGAGTGTTGTGTGTTAAAATGTATAATTTTTGAATTATTTGTAAAATACCCGTGCGAAACCGGGGCATAATAAATTTAATTATTAAATAACAGAAAAGTTTTAAATAATTTTATTGTGTAGGCATTGATAATCAATTATTTAATTAGGTGTGACACAATTAGTTACAGTACGAATTGGTTAAATTATAAACTTATGTAAATTAAGTTAATTGAAATACTTTGTTAGGGTGAGTACATATTTACTGAACAATGAATATTACTCCAATGGACTGTCGGTTTAAGTTTCCTACGATTAACTGAGATTTCAATCATTTGTCCTCGTCCTTATTTAAAGCGTTATAAAATAATAGCATCTTCAGATATTGCATCAATCGTAGTAACCTAATCGTGGTGTTAAACTGAATTTTCCGTGAATGAATCGAGAAAAATCATCGCAATGAATCCATACTTTATATTACAATATATTCCAATGCCCTGTACATTACCAATTTAAAAATCTGGCATTTAGAACTATATATGGTCACGGCAGCTGCACTTAAGTCATTGTCACTTAACATAAGTAAGGTTTTCTACAAAAATACAGACAATTATCTTATTTTCTAACCAGTATCCAAAAATGATTTACATTTTTTACTATAATTCAAGTCTAGTTTTTGTAATTGGTGGTCATTTAAGTGACGTACGACGTAAGACGTACGCACCGATGGGGGGAGGGGTCCATGATTTGTTTATTTTTGATGACATAGGGCTTGGGGGGTCTGAATGGTGATTACGTCAGCAATATTTATTTACTGACTTAGAACAGATTTGAATATATTTATATAATAGTTTACATAGTTATGGGGGGTAGGGTTAAGAACATTACTTACTTTTGCTGACCAGGCAGTCAGAAATTACAAAAATTCTCCTTACGTAATCCTTGAATGACCCTTAACGATGTAAATAAATAAAAACATATTGCCAAAGAATACACATAATTATAACCGTGTGGACGAGACTTAAGTTTCGTCATAACATACAGAATATGGTTTAGTATTTTTCTCACTTCATGTTTAAAATTGTAAAAATATGACGTTTTGGTTATTTATTTTTATTTTAATACTTTCTGTACATCCTCTATATTATGATAAGTTGTTAGTATATTCAAAAGTTGGACTGGTACGTGGTTTGCAAGCAGAGGATGGTGATTATCGTATGTTTCTGGGTATACCCTATGCGACCATAAACAAATCGAATATATTTGGTGTAAGTAATATTAAATTGTTAAATAATTGGAGATCTGATAATTAATTAGATGCGAAGTGTATATATTATTAGCTGTATTTGTTTTTCTTTTTTAATAATAAACATTATATTGAGAATCGTACACATATTGTAGACGTAAGAAGCGTTTAGTATGACGAATAGAGACGTAAAATAAAGAATTGTTGGTGTTATGGGAAATACACTATTCCCTAATTTTATTGATGACAACAACTCAACAAAACACTCGGTTATACGATTGAAGGAGTGTTTAGTTCCTTATATTAATGTTTTGCTGGTAATGAGTAGAAACGATAGGTAGCGATATGGGGGGTTTGTACGTATGTTCTCCGTCGGGACGTAACATAATTTCAAAGTTCGGAACAATCAATATTATTCAATCACGTGACCTTTCTTATATTCATACAGGAATCAATACCGCATCCTTATTTCGAAACTGTCTTTGAAGCGTACGATGATGGCGCTATGTGTCCACAACGAGATGAATTTAATTACACATTAGTCGGAGATCTTGACTGCTTACATTTAAATATATATGTACCTAACTCGAAGGATACTCTCACAGACCGTCTACCTGTGATGGCTTACATACACGGGGGTTACTTTGAAATCGGTTTCTCTGGCAGATACGTGTACGGTCCAAAATATTTAGTGAGACACGACATTATTCTTGTAACACTAAATTACCGACTTGGTCCTTACGGATTCTTATGTCTCGATTATCCCGAAGTGCCAGGGAATCAAGGCCACAAGGACCAAGTGAGAGCATTAAAATGGATTTACGATAACATAGCAGAGTTTGGAGGTAACCCCGACAGGATAACGTTAGCTGGAGACAGTTTAGGAGCAATGAGCATAGATTATATACTTCACTCTTCGAATAATGAAAAAAGAATATTTGATAGAGCCATCTTACAGAGCAATCCATACGGTCCTGGTGGAGAAGTATACAAACCCGATAATCTAGACCCATTAAGATTGTCTGAATATCTAGGTTATAAAACCGATATTCTCAGCGAAGCACTAACATATTTGGCAACAGTTAATCCAATAAAACTTATAGAAGTTTCCTTGAAATTGAAAATTAAGTACGGACTATGTTTAGAAAATGCTTACGAGAATGTTAAAGCATTTTTATCCAATAACATCGATCTCATTAGTCCTAAAGTTCGAAACATGTCTATTCTCATTGGAAACACAAACATGGAAATGTTAGGTAAGTATAATGTAAATAATCCTAAATATCACGAAGAATATGATCCATTTAAAGAATACGTGGAACTTTTCGATTTGGATGAGAAAGACAGGAAACATTTCGAGAACATACTTCGTCAGTTCTACATAGGCGATAAGATTATAAATAAAAAAGTGAAAAATAAATTAATTGTCTTCTCAAACGACGCTTATTTCTATCATAGAGCAAAAAATATCATGTTCAAATATATAAATAATGGAGTCAAAGATATATACTACTATATTTTCGCTTACAATGGACAAAGAAACTTCCTAAAATTACAAGAGAATATATCGGACGAAGGAGCTGCACATGCTGATGAGATTGGATATCTATTTGATGCATCCTTTATGGATAATCCTACTTCTGATGACCAACTGATTGTCGATCGTTTTACAACACTTTGGGCTAATTTTGTCAAATATCGGTAACGTATCTTTTACATACCTATTTGATAAGTTTCATAATAGAATATTTATATACAATTTACTTGCAATTCTTTCCAATATTTTTTTATATTTATTAGTATAACATCGAGATAACTTTAGAATAAATAAATACCAAATTAAAATTTCTATTTTTTTATATCATAGGAAACAAGCGGACACGTGGGTCACCTTATGTTAAGTGATCACCACCGTCCATAGACACTTGCAACACCAGGGGAGTCACAAGTGCGTTGCTAACCTGTCTAGAAGGAGAGGGGGAGTAAGGGGAGGGAAGGGGGAGGGGGAAGTGGACCTCCGGAGCTCTTACTGACCGAACGAAACGCTACAATGCAAGCACTGTTACTTCACGTCGGTTTTCTGTGGGTCGGGTGGCACTACCCCGTGCGAGCCGACCCATTCATGCTGAAACCATTAATAGCTTCAGCGTAGTTCTACCGCCTAAAAACCACCACCTTCTATTATAATATTTTAAGTTTATTGATAAAAATAATCATTTCCTTTTTTATTTCGTGTCCACAAGACACTTGAGTAATAAATATTGAAATTCCTGTGGGGAATGTCTCATAATTTCTCATTATTGTCATAACTCTAAAATTTTGATAGAATATTTTTCTCATAGTAGAGTGAGAAAAGAAATACTGAATTTTGTCATAAGTAACACAGGGTTTTATAAGAAACAGTAGGTAAAATATATGACTATAAGACAATTGGGTTACGATATGTAACCATGAGATAAATTTAATTGAAACTGATAATTTCAAATTCGAAGAAAAAATATCATCTTGACTCTAAGATGTTTAAAGCTTCTGCTTCGAATCGATAAATGAATTCTAAATATTATGTGAATAGGAAGAAAACAAAATGTCACTATTTACGTTTAGTGTCTACAACCATTTTCTTTTTAAAATGATTTCTAAATTCGTTTAATATTGCTTATAATATTTTTCTTCAATATGACCTCCCCTTATCTTTATTCATTAAGCTCATGCAGGTAATGCCTTGCAAAAGCAAATCGTTGATTCTTCCACTGATTATTAAAAAATTGTCATACGTATATTAAGCTATATTTTGTTTGTATTCTATTTCAGTAACCCAACTCCAACGACATCAGCACTATTGCCAGTTAAATGGATACCATATACTAAAGATTCACAGCATTATATGAAAATCGACTCGCAACTCACATTGGAATCCAAACCTTTTTACTGGCGCATGGCATTTTGGGATCTTTTAAAAAAAATCTATGGAAATATAAACATTAAACAGAAGAAAAAATATAATTCAAATCCAATAGACAATAATCGTTAAACCGTAATAAACAGTGATATTGTAAAATCAATACAAGTAATTAAAAGTATTCATTCATTCACTCAATAGTTCACTCATTCAATATAACCATACAATCAATCACTCAATAGTTTATACATTCGTTAACTGAGAAGTATGTTGTATGAGTTTTTGGCGGGATTTTAGTCTGTCATGTAGTGGATTTTATATTTTATTCATAATCTTGTGTTATTTGGCTCTGTATTGTATAAAATTAGTGGTGTTTTACGTAATTTAGTTCGGTCATTGTGTATAAGTGAAGTGAATGGAAAATAATACCACGGAAAATGAATTCTGAGATGTCACAAAAATACCTGGAAAGTTCTAACAAGGGAGCCACCATCTTGTTGAAACATTGAACTAATCACACTATACTTGTAATATTATTAACTACTCGACAATGGCAGTAATAATCTGGAAGATAGGTAGCCAAAAATAAAATTTAGAAAAAGTATGTTGTACTTACGGATATATTTTTAAACAGCGGCAAACTCTTGCACCATTTAACGATTTTGTAGAGTCTATGGTCAGCTATATTACACAGGTCGGCTAAGAAGTCAGGGCTCGAGTTTTGAGCGGTAATTCCGCTCGCCGCAAGAAGAGGATTCGCTGAAGGACTGCCCCCAGACTTGCCGAGTCGGTTGAGCTCCGATTCGTTGTACTGCCATAGGTGCTCGACGTCCATTATTTCCTGTATTTAGAATGACAATCCACTTAGGAATACCTTATACAAACAATTATCGTAATATACATTTGATATATTTCTAAATGATAAACTATATTCCATAGGATTTCTTAAATAATTTGTAGAGTTAGTTTTAAATAAATCTATTTAAAAACATTGAATTTTCATGTGTACAGAGTGTTTTTTTAATGGTACTATGTCGTTACTAACAATATGCAAGATGGCAACCATGTTTTGACCATACTGAACATATACTGAAGCAATAGTTTTATTAAGGTTGAATCAAAATAAATATTTTATAAAATATGTGCACATCTGTTGTCTCTTTAACTTTTCTATTCTGTTCTGACTATTCTGTTCTGACTATTGAATGAAATGATCTTTATATAAAAATTTATAACCAAACACATTAGCCTATTTTACAAATTTTTGATAATTGATTACGTTCTAACTGTTTTTACATAAAATTATGTTTCTTAATACAGACTCCCAAGGTTTAGATTTTCCCATACAGTTCCAGTAAATTAAACGCGTCGTATTGTAATTTAATTTACGATATGAGTTGTCTATCAATTGATTCTAAGAATGTATAGTGCATTATAATCAATGAGATTACAACTTTTTAGTTATAATATTCAACAACTCATATATGTATGAATAGTTAGCTTACGTTAGCTCACATAGGTCGCGAATTGCATGTATCAGGCAACAGCCAAAGCCGAGGTGTGCCGCGCACCCTTGAGCTAGTTGTCAAAATAAAATCGGCTGAGTGCCTTAAGCGCTCGCCTTAGTAGTCCGCTGAAGCTGTTAAAACCTTGCTTGGTCCATAGCTTAGTCAGTTGAAAAAAAAAAGTTATAATATCATAGATTAAAACATCTTAGTAAAATGTGTCAGGTTGTGACAAACGTTCGACATAGAGTAAACTAATTGCAGTCCATGAACTATATATATAACCTGTGGACTTATAAACAACAACAGGACACTGTGACCTTTATGAATATTCGCGCAAATTACCTCGATGTATAATTATAATTAATCTCAATTTTAAGGCATCATCTTTTGTTCTGTACGAATGATTCTTGATTGTTTATATATGTTTCTTTTTTCATGTTTACTAGATTTTATGTAATTTTGTTAGTACCTGTAGTAATGGAGGAATGTCCGGCGTTAGCCTGCTATTACTGGATTCTCCTCGACTGTTGTAAGAACTCGGTCCATTTACCTGTTAGATAAATATTATATATTTATTTATTTTTTACTAAGAATGACACATAAAGCCTTTAATATAGAATATACTAGATGATTCCTGACTGCTTCGTTATTTAGTTAATTTAAAAAAATTGCAAAAGGATAATGGACTCCAAAAGAACCTAGAACCATTTAAAAATTCCGTATCAAATAGTCCTATGCAGATAATTTTATTGCGAACGTAGTTTTGGGTGCATTGAACTTCAAATGAATTAAATTTTCATTATACAGCGCGACTGGTTAGTCGCTAGCAATATTTTTACAGGATAATCATTGGTCGATTCTCATTCTAAATCAATTATAAAAATAGGTGCTTAATATTTGACGTAATTATCTCGAGAAACGCAAAACTGATATACACTCAAAGTCATGTGATTTACGCAAAAACAACTCGTGTAATAAATGAATCACGCCCTGTCGCGTATACCGGGCCGCGTCCCACACCTCGACCCACACACCGCTTCCCATTGTTCGACTGTACAGCTATCCCAGGATAAGCAGTTACGTAACAATTAACATTGAAAAACGCCCCTTTAAAATTGTTCACTGAACTAGGAGTGATTTTTTTACGTTTAAAAGTATCATTCCCATACTTTTAAAACAAACTTTAACTAAGGTTCTTTTTGTTGTTTATTAGTATTTGTTTTGATATTATTATTTTATATGTTAAATGTGACCATGAACTACCACAGGATTGAAGGAGGTCACCCTTTAAACATTCACCTGGTATATATCTAGGTTCATTATAATGAAATCGTATTGATGTACCAAAGACTTTAAAAGGTACAAACTTATAGAAGACGGTTGTTGTGCGCGTGTCACGCAAAAATTATTCATACGAATATATTTCAACCAAACTTTAGTCACGCTATTTTCACTTCTCAGAATCGGATTTCTATGGACAAGGCTCGTCTATTTTTGTTTATCAATCCACTCTCTAGATGGCTCTGTTATATAATTTTTTGGCAAGTTTAATAACAAAAGATGGTGGATGACAATTAATTTTGACATTTCAAACTGACAACTTTCAAATATTTGTTTTCATTCACTATGTTTACGTATCTGTTACGAGAGTGTGCTCCCTTAAATTTTCTTGCCTCCCACAAACAATTTTATCTATATCCGGATCTAATTATAAACATTGACTCCTGCATATACATAGTTGGATTTGGATTTGCATTACGATGAATATATTCATTACAAATAAAAATGAACAAAAACTTATACGATTTACGCAGTACCGCTGCGTATAAGTATACATAGCTATAAATGTACATTTATAACCAACAGATACTAGTTCGAGACTCGTATTATAGAGGCGCTGATTGGAAAGAACGAGTGCGACCTCTATTTATATAACGTACTCTGTGACTTTAGTTTAACTTCAAAAAAATCTTAAATCTACACTACTATTACAAAAGGGAAAGGTTTTTGTTTGTAAGTGATAAACTCAAAAAAAAACATAACCAATTTTAAAAATTCTTTGTCATATAGAAAGTAACATTAAAGCAAGTAAAGTTGAGATCAAAAGCTGGTAATAAATATAATTGATGTCGTAAAATACTAACACAGGTGAGACTGGAAGCGTGTCGAAGCGTTGTAGGTACGTGTGCCGATAGCAGAGAGCTTGTAGAAGACGCTCCCGATAACGGATATGAACAGTGGTACGTCGACCTACCGCCACGCGTCCTGTCCTCGCGTATTGCTATTAAAAAATATTAAAATACAATAAAAACATACTCAGTGGCGTTATTCTTTATCAGTTCAGCTTCACTTAGAAAATACGTATACATTATTTCACGAGACTGGGCTTGGCAAGACTTATATTCCTTTATTTTACATTCAAACACCATTGAAAATTATAGCGGTTTTATTATTACGAGAGCTCGTCCAATGGCCGAACTTCGACTATAGGGAAAAGAAAACTTTTCGGTTTTATTATAATACTAAGGCTCGCCGATCGGTACAAAAAAAAGAATGAAGAAAATCGGCTGAGAACAGAGAACGGAGATGTTGTTAAGCGTTTCATCACTGCCTATTTGTGTATCGATTATACGTACATTTTATTATCATTCAATATTTTAATTCCTTGTAAGCTTTGTATTTCGATAATTAATCAAAAAATGGCCACCCACCTTCCAGTTTCATTCCACAGCCCAGGCACTTATCGAATCGGCATGCAGGACATTTCTTTCTCGTGGCGACAGTAACCGGACAGTTACCGCCGCGTAGACACATATAGTTCTTTCTATTTTGCACCGTTCGCTTGAAGAAACCCTTGCACGATTCGCATGAGAATATACCGTAGTGGAAACCGCTGATTTTATCGCTGCATATCGGGCATGGGCTGGAAAGGAAATATACAAGGAAACGTTAAAGTAGTACATAAGCATCACTTTACTCATTGTCTACTCGTTTGCCCTTGCCTTTCATCATCGTCTTTTACCCTTATCTCACCTAAGAAGCGTCGGCACAACATGTTTTCCTTTCCACTCTCCCCTGTCAGATGTCATCTCAGTATTGACAGCCTTCATACACATATCATTTTTCACACCGTCCATTTTCACCATTTTCGACCTTCCTCTACTCCTATATCCTTCATATCTACCTTCATACTTAAAACTTTTAATTACATTACTTTCATTTGTCCTCATGGCATACCTACATACCACGCTAATCTATTACTCTTCAACTTCTCTAAAACTGGTGCTATTTTCAAACTTCCTCTAATGTGAAGTACATTATCCTTGACATACTTAAAGGCAATTTTTCTTGGCGCATTTACTTATAATATCAATCTATCCAATAATCTAAGACTATAGGTGCATGTTTTGGGGCAATTCCATGGTACGGGCACGCACGCACATTCCCAATACAAAAATTGAAAATCATCTGTAGGCTTGGTTGGTTTTTTTAACGCTTACTTTATTGTGTTTTCAATAAAAAGGTAATAACCTGTTTATAAGCTGCTGCCGACTGATGCCCTGATGATGATGTAGTCTGTCATCAGTTTGCTCCGTGTCTTCATCATGAGCTGGTGAGAGCACACCACCTGGTTCACGGTACACCACATGCGGATGTCGACTCTACAAGGAATTTTATATCTTAAGATTTCCATCCAGATCTTGGATCAATATTTTAGAGAGTGGAAGTAAAAGTGGGCTGCACAAATTGCACGCTACTCCGATAAAAGACTATAGAATAGAATTGTGTAAGATGGAAAGGTCCAGAAGGAAAAAGGAAAGTTGGTAGACCAATGCGACGGTGGGATGATTATATTACAGGGATGACAGGAACCGATTGGATTAATTTAGCCAAGGACAAGGATCTTTGGATGAAGATAGAAGAGGCATTTACCCAAACCCTACTCCATAAACTTGGTCCGCGACCGTACAGCGAGGCGCCAGACGTTGGCGAGGACGAGGTACTTTAGATGTTGGGTGACGAAGCGGGGACGGAAATCTATATGCTATTTTACCCTCCTTAGGTCTATCGCAACCCACGTGCGTGACCACGAAGTTGTCTACCTATAGCTTTTGCTTTCGTTAATGTAGACTTGCTGTATCCTCCAGGAAATGTACATTTTTATGCATAAAAGATTCATGATGACCAATTCAGTAGCTAAGGCGTGGAAGCGTAACAAATAAATAAACTTTCGGATTTATAATATTAGGTAGGGACCTGATATTATAAATGCGAAATGGTAACAAGAGTGGTAGTCCTCAAGTTGAAAATTTGTCGCCAACCACCTATAGGCGTGTTTTCTGACAAACAATCCAGTTAGGCCACATTGTTATTTAAAGAATTAACATTGAGTTTACACATTTTCCTGACTATTCGCTAAAATCGAAAATCTACCCCCAAAGACATATCAGGAAACAATTTACGATCACACAGTAACGTATAATAAAATAAAAGAACAAATGCATATCAGGATGGATTTTTTCATCAATAACGTCTATGAAACGCCTGTTTGTATTTTGAAGCTATGGCGGCTTATATCCTTAAGAATAATACAGAGTTTTTAGTGAAGGAAAACAGTGCGATTAAACCGTAACTTGATGGTAGGGGTTTTTCGAAGTCCTCTTGGCTAGCTGCCACCCTAAAGTAGAAAATGTATCGCCAAAAATTTGTAGGAGTGTTCCTGTAACTGCACTCGAGAACTATTCCCTCTAGGCATAGCGTGTTTACTATCTTGAACCACGTCGCCCTTTACCATGCGGTGAGATTGTGGTCAAAACGTTTATACCTATTAAGTATAAAACTTCAATCCGATGTTTTAAAAGTAACTGAAAGCATAATTAAAACCGCGAGCAGAAGCTAGTTTATATTATAATATACTTTTGTACATACCTGTACAGGCGATTGCGTTGGCGAGAACTCTGAACTATACGAGTAACAAGACGAATGCGATGCATCGCTGTTGTTGCGAGACAATGACGGGGTGTACTGCCTAGTAGCTCGTGGACTAGCCGACGGACTGCTATATACACTGTATACAAAAAATATATAATTATATCTAATTATACTGAGAAACGACAACAATCTTAACGTTGGTCTATCCTGGATATAACCATTAATGATTGCCTAGTATACCGTGTGTAGCAAGAGAACTTTTTAAACGGTACCTAATGCCGTAAATAAGTTACATAAGTTATTTACAACCCGAGTACTCTAGGTCTTAGAAGGAATCTCTCCCTTAGTTACGCTGTAGTGACGTTTCGTTATACCTCGTCCGGGATAGTACCACTCTCTCACAGAAAACCGACGTGAAGTAACAGTGCTTGCATTGTTGCGTTTCGTTCGGTCAGTGAGAGCGCCGGAGGCCCATCTCCCCTACCCTTACTTACCCTCTTCCCCAAGACAGGTTGGCAACGCACTTGCGACTCCCCTTAAGTGTCTATGGACGGCGGTGATCACTTAACATCAGATGACCCACCTGTCCGTTTGCCTCCTATGATATAATAAAAAAAAACATAGAAAAAAAAATTAGTGTCCGCACTTTCGTACCCTATCAAGTACCAACGAATTTTTCGCAATTCACCTTCATTTACTAATTTAAATTGATGTTACCATCGGCTGATGGTGAAGGAAAACATATTGAGGAAACCTGAATCTGAGAAATGTTCTTGTAGTGCCATCGTCGAAGATACGACGCGACGTCACGAGCTGGTATGATAATTATTATGCCATACCGTTATTCGCGAAGAGGCCTATAGCCCTGCAGCCAGTCTTAATAGGCTTAATAAGATCTTCCGTGATTATATATAGTAATTTTGTTGTGGGAACAAAGCAGCTCGCAAGCCTTAAGGAATTAATAATAATAACACCAGTCTCAGATTGTCCTACTGTTTTGTAAATATTATCGCTTCACTACATATTGGTAATTTCAGGTCATGTGTCAACAGTTCTGTTTTTTACCAAAATATTTCTAAAGCCTTCAGGATTCCTCATAAACTAATTCTTGACTATCAACTGGCAATAGTTCTGATAATTTATAATAATTAAACGTTCTGCAATTTCCAAACAGAGGGTCAGTAGATAAGGACTTTTTAAATACACGAGAGCTCACCCCGCGATCGAACTTCGAACATAGAGAAAATAAACTTTTTCCAATTATTTATTGATAACTCTAAAGCTTGTCAATAGCTACTAAACAAAAAAAGAATAAAGAAAATCGGCTGTAAAGCAGAGGAGGGAAGTATCGAAAGAGAGTCGTTCATGAGTAGTATGAGTAATACTTGCCAGAACATTAGTATTTGTCACAGCATCTTCGCTGAACCCTGTTCGGGTGACACACGAGTGAATAAGTTAAAAATATATACATCATATGAGAATTTAAAAAGGCATTTATTAATGATTTATTTATTAATTATTATACATTTAATATTGTCGATTACTATACATATTAAAACAATAATTTAATTACTATCATACTTCAAATATGATATGATTGGTTTATGACAACTGGAATAAGAAACATAAATTATTTTCTATATTTTATTTAATTAATAACAAAGAGTTCCTAATAATATTTCCTGTGTTATTTAAGTTCTGAATTAGCTGATAGATGGCACTACAAATAATGAAGCTTTGATTTAATCTGTTACTTACTTACATTGTAACCAGATGGCTTCACGGTCGCGCGTCCACATATACATAATTAATTCTACTGTATGATTTTTATTGTTATTCCATTTAATATTATTTATTAAATTTTTTGAAACATTTTTAATTGATTTGTTTATAACTTATATATTGACAAAATCAAAAATATTTAGAAACCGGATGATACAGAAACCTGACGCCATATTGCCATAACGGACTTCTGCTGCATTATCGTACAGTTACCTCCTAGTCGCGCCTAAAGAAGTTTTACTTCAAAAACAGAGGAGTGAAGATATTCTTAACCGCTTCCGCACTCCCTATATAGGTAATGTAAATCTTAAAACAATATATTCACCTGTGTGTATACATGGAGTGTACTGCGGAATCAGTGCTGGCGCTGGACTGAACTCGTGGCAATCGTCCTAACAACGGCGAACCGTGTAAAGATCCTATCAATTTGTCCATACCCATAGAAGGCTCGCATTTCAAATCTGTGAACAAGAATAAATCTAAAAACTCCAATACAACTTAAAATCCCTACAAAAATGCACCTGAATGTCTTCGATAATAATCAGGTAGGAACTTGCCTAATCGTAAAATGATATAAAACTACGAATTTTTCAATCACTGTATGTACACGTTTTTGTAGCAATATAACGAAATAAAAAACAAGCTTTTAGCACTAATATCTATTAATCATGTCTATATATCATATCATATCTAGATATCATTACATAGTATAAAACAAAGTCCCCTACCGCGTCTGACTGTCTGTCTGTTCGCGATAAACTCAAAAACTACTAAAAGGATTTTCATGCGGTTTTCACCAGAAGATAAAGTGATTCATGAGGAACGTTTTGGTATATAATTTGTCAAGGATTTTTTTTATAATCAGGGCGGAACAACGTCTGCTGGGCCCGCTAGTAATAGATAATTATATCTATACTAGCTGACACCCGCGACTGTGTCTGCGACGTTTATTATCTACATTGTTTAGTTATATCTCAAACGGATTATAGGCAGCGTATTCGATGAAAGCTCCCAGGCGGCTTGACATTTTTCGACACTTCCAAGAAATACCGTTATATATCAACCAATTTACTTAAATTTTGACAAAATCATATACATCTCTCTAAGTCTATATACCAAAACATTCCACGTGAATCACTTTATCTATTAATGAAAACCCGTTCGGTAGCTTTTGAAATTATCGCGAACAGACAGAACCGGCGGAAGACTTTATTTTATAATATGTAATGATTTCAAACATTATAACTGGTGAATTACCAAAAATAGTAAATAAAATAAACTAGCTAACTAAGTAAAGTATCAAAACCGCGCTATTAAAACTATTAAAGTTCAGAGGAGATGTATTCAAAAGGCGCGTAAAATAGACACGGATTCTAATAATTATAATGAAGTCTATACTAGTACACTATAGTAGGGTCTGTTCTAATTTCCAGCTAGTTAGTTACCACCTCCAAGATTAAAATCTATCACTAAGTGTCTTTCGATAACCGCACTTGAGTATCAATCCCTATAGATTAAGAACACATGAGTATAAGTTTAAATAGTATAAAGTATGAAACAGTACCTGATAATAATGTCTCTTTCTTTATTGTTAAGTTCTGGACTTCGCCAATAGATGTTTGCGGCATTATGGGCGCGGTGCCTTGGTCCGAGAGAGCTAGAGATTTAGCGCTACTCGTTGGAGACGGCGGCCTCCGAGCGAGAGAGAGAGATGTATTGTCAGTTAGAACTGATATCTGGAAAAAAGGTTGATTCGGTCTCTAAATGCATTCGATAAGACGGAGATTTTGCATCTCAGGTCGGCTCGCCCGGGGTAGTACCACCCTCTCATAGAAAACCGACGTGAAGTAACAGTGCTTGCATTGTTGCGTTTCGTTCGGTCAGTGAGAGCGCCGGAGACCCACCTCCCCTCCCCTCTCCTCTCTCCTCTCCCTTTCCCTCCCCTAACCCTTCCCTCCAAAAGATGGCAACGCACTTGCGACTCCTCTGGTCTTGTTAGTGTCCATGAACGGTGGTGAACACTTAAGAGCAGGTGACCCTCCTGTTCGTTTGCCACCAATGAAATAAAAAAAAAAATTCTCACTATAGTCGACTCTCGATAATTTGATGTTAAAAGAATAGTACCTTAGTAGCCAACACGTAATCATTTGAAAATCGAGCTTCCATACCCTCTATAATTTGAAGCATTTATTATGCAGAATCGCAGATATTGCTTATCGATTGTTGACATAAATGGGATATACGTATAACGATATAAGGGAAAATTAAAAAAAAATCACCAGCTTTGTTTACTTGATTTTTTACTCTCTTTCTCTTGGTTATTACATCTATTATTTTAAAACTCTTGGCAGTTTGATATTTTTCTCTGGTTCCTTGAATGTCAGATTATCGGGAGTCGACTGGGAAGCATGGTCCAAGTGTAAGAGTAAAAATAATTTTAGCCCTCAAATAACTAATAAATAATCAGCAGTTAGCATATCAAAGCATGAACTTTAAATACGCATCCAAATTACTTATTTTTAAAGAACAAAAGATGACAAAAACCCATACCCTGTTCATACTCAAACTTCTCTGGTGCGATTGCAAAGGTGCCGTGTATTTTAGATCTAAAACTCGCTGGTCATCGAGACTTTGAAAGACTTCGTTCTTCATTGGCTCCGTTTTTATCGTTACATTTCGAAGAGTGTCTATGGAGTCCCGTGAGGATTGTAAGTCTAATGAACTGCTGTTCTCATCTGAAATTTAGTATTATCATTATTAGGAATAATTATTATGTATAAGGTAAGTTTATTTCCTTAGGTAGTATACACGAATTAAAAAGTCTACAGTCTAAAGTCTACATTTTAATTGGGCATAACCAACGATATTATAATAACTAAAGATACATGATAATTTGACAAAACAAATGCACGATAACGTACACATACGTAAAGTAATATAGTAACGCCACACTGTCTTAAATAAAATGTGGAAGTAAGATGGCATATTCTCAATATCGGTGGTGAAAAAGAAATAGTTATAGTTAGTTGCTTAGATATTGGCGAATTGAAGGGGCAGTCGTCAAATATAAGCTAACTAGCCAAGTTTTAATAAGGCGCTGTCGAAACGCTTATGACGTATCTATATAGTTATAATATCAATGGTCATAACAGGCTTCCAAATAACATTGGCTCTTTAGCTAATTTTGATAAATAAACGTCAAACATCATCTGTCATGTTATATGAAAACTGCGACCTGACTGTAAGTAAAAACGTACGAGCGTCCACGTTATGGAAGGTAGAGGTAAAAAGAACTATTTCATATGAGGGACATGTTGAAAAAGGATCCAGCTCTAAGCACTAAATAATCGTTCTAAGATCCTCCAAAATGGCGCTAACATAGGTAAAGGTTATGGATAGTTCGAAATAATCTAGTAAATATAAACTAAAATAAATGCTGTGAGGAAACGTGAAGTGTAATAGAATTTTTCTGAACTTTAAGCAAGGCGTTTAAAAATTTACTTTTTTAAACCTTGTTGAAATTATTGAATGATAATGAAGCCTGTTCCTTTTTCAGAGACGGTTCTCCTTACCACAAACCCACACACGCACACACACCATAATCCAAGAAAAAGTAACTTGATCTCTTTCTCTGCTCATCAAATAAATGCTTTCGTAAATATATAGTTTATTCTGTTAAACAAGGTTTGCGTTAATCCTCTTGTTTTTGTATGTAGAAAAGAGCGAAAACTCAATTTTTGCATCGTATGATTATTTTTTACTTATTTTCTCTAAATATTTATCTTTGTCAATGAAAGCGTAAGAAAGGTACAAAAATAAAACCCAAAAGGTGTCTGCAATTTGGTTTTATATCATATAGGGGTAGTTCAAATACTTAGTCGCGGCAAACTTCGATAAAATAAAATTTTTGCAAAGCTGGAATCGAGTAAACAAATATAACGCACAATTTTACAACATTGTATTATGTGTATTATTATAACAATGTAAGCAAGTTTTACAATCTATTACGCCAACTGAATTCATTTTATTAAATCTTAAACTTGTACTATTCTTCTAATCTTCAAACAGCTTCCAACAAGATGGTAAGCCAAGCTTGTGGTGACACCTCAAAAGCATTTTTCTAGTTAGTATTTATGTCAAATAATACAAATCTATGATTAAAAATAGTATCGCCTCGTGACAGTTTAACATCTTGCTAAAAATTACAGTAAGCAAGGTTTATGCAAGTTATTACTACAAAATGACACTCTTCTTTACAACAGACATTGGTAAATTTAAAACATTCGTAGTTGCAAATAAAGACTATTTCAAAATACACCTTTTAGGAATCGCTTTCAACAATAAAATAACTTTCCATTTAATTAAAATTAGATTATCGATTCATTGGAAAAAAAACATGATATGTCGTAAAGACACGATAGAAGTGAAACTTTTATATTACGGAGAAGTATTTTAATTATTCATAAATCACTTCTTAATAGCATAGATTGTGTTAAAAGACAGGCCAGTACACGCAACCGTGGACAACAAGAAAAAAAGAAAGCGACTAGAGTGTATTTCTCCCTTTTCTCAAATACCCGAATCCAAGCGAAACACTCTCACTCTACGCAATACAGTTTTTAACCCCACCGCTTTTGCCACACAAAATGGTTACGGATCAGAACTTCAAAGCCCTTTCAATGTTACATTTCAATTTGAACAGTCTATTAGTAATAACATCATTTTGTATTAAAGGCTCTTCTTAAAGGTATAATAGGCTAAATCGTCAAACCACGACATATTATCGACATAAAACTACAAGAAATCCACAGTTATCTTTGATGTAGACAAAAACCTTTCTATATTTTCCCACATACTGTGGTATTACTAGACTGGTACTCAGTTTTTTTTTTCGAACTGACTACGCTATTGACATAGAAAGGTCTTAATAGCTTCACCGGACTACTAAGGCGAGCGCTTAAGGCACTTTTTTTTAGGTGGGGAAAATCCTGCATAGGATACACCTCCAGCTGTCGTTAGGGACAGGGGCAACAGCTGGAGGGTTATGTCGCGATTCTAATTCTGATATCTTTTTTTTTTTTAACGTGGGGAAATCCCTTATGTATACGCCACCCTCCCGGGGGAGAGGGTGGGTTATGTCCGAGTCGCACGGACTAAAACCCCACGGTGTACCGACAGACCGTTTTGTGGGGGCGGCAAGGGATCGTTCAAGCTAATCAACCTTGTAGAGCCGCCCCCACGGTACGCCCGGCGGAAGGTGACCGCCGGGCTCCTACCTATAGAGGGACAGACCGGGTACACACCGGCTGCCCCCCCTCGTCCGCCGGACCTGTGCAATGAGGAGATGAGCCCCCCGGCCCATCCCCTCAGGTCCGGCTACGGTGGCAGGAGGAGTTGGGCGAAGCGCCTTCTCCTCCTGCCTGTCCTCCTTTGGCGGAGACGGCCACTTTGAGGGTCTGCCTCGCGGGCCCTCTCCGCCTCCTCCTTCTGCGAGATGACCTCCTCGCAGAAGGAGGCCATCGCTCGCCAAGCCTGTTCGCTGCCGAGCATGGCCAAAACCACGCTCGGCAGCAATAAGTCCATTCTCACGGCCGCCGCTAGAATGCGGCGCTGCTCCCCCCACGCAGCACACTCAGACAGCGTGTGCTGCGCGGTATCTTCGACAGCACCGCACTCGTGGCAGGCGGTGGTCGGCTCCCTGCGTGCGACCCGGTACAGGTACCACCCGAAACAACCGTGTCCGGTGAGTACCTGCACCAGTCGGAACGTCAGGGAGCCCCACTCCCTGGCAGTCCACTCCCGCAGGACCGGGCGGACGGCGTCCACTGTGAACCGCCCGAATCGCTCGTCCGCCAGGTCCTGCTGCCACCTTTCGACGGCGTCCCCCCTGAGACGCAGTCTCTCCGCCTCTACCTCCCTGGGAGCCGGAGGCTCCCCCCTTCGTTTCATCGACGCCGTGAACTCGTACACGGCGGCGAGAACTCCTGCCTCCAGCTCCCAGAGGA
>MU158792.1:841186-914261 GCA_015888305.1 Antheraea pernyi | reverse complement strand
CCCAACGTAGGGGGGCCGGGTGCCGGGTGCCGCAGACTCTACATGGGAGTCGTGCGGGCGATGGCCGCCTACGGGGCACCAGTCTGGGCTGATGCCCTCGGTGCCGCCAATGTGCGTGCGCTCCGCAATGCGCAGCGCACGGTGGCACTGAGGGCAATCCGGGCATACCGGACGGTGTCCTCGGCGGCGGCCTTCACGCTCGCCGGCTCCCTGCCCTGGGAGCTGGAGGCGGGAGTTCTCGCCGCCGCCGAGTGCCGCCGCCGCCCCAGCAATTCGCGGCCCGAGCCCCGCAAAATGGGGCTCGAACCACCAGCGCCCGTCTAGGGTGAGGCCCAGATATTTCATCTGGGTCCCCACCCTGATCCGGGCGCCCTCCACCACTATGTGGGCCCCCGGTGGTGGCCCTCGCCGAGGCCCATGAAAGAGGAGGGCCTCGGTCTTCTCGAGGGCCACCCTGAGGCCCAACCTCCTTATGCGCCTGACCACGAGGGTTGTGGCCATCGTGGTCAGGCGCTCCACCTCCCTCCACTCCCCACCCCGGGCTACGATTAGGGTGTCGTCCGCGTAGCATATGAGGCGTTCCCCATATGGGAGCACGCCGCGGAGCACCCAGTCGTAGCCCATGTTCCACAGGAGCGGCCCCAAGGCCGACCCCTGTGGAACCCCCCGCCTTGTGGCCCGTCGGACCATCCGCCCGTCGCCGTCGACGTAGGCGACCTCCCTTCCCTAACTATTCATACATATATGAGTTGTTGAAACATATATGTGCACCAAGCATACATAACTCAACAACTCTTATATATATTTCGTATCGGATAATTTCCTTTTTTTTTTAAAATATTTCAGTACTCAGTTTTATGTTCCTTCACCGTATTACTGTTACATTTATATTCATTTGGACAAACTGGAGGTTGAACCAACGGATATTGAATCGATATTTAAACCAATCGAAGAGCATTTTTTTTTACATTATAATAACCTATAATTAAAAAGGACAACGATAAACGAAGGCTTAATTTTTTTTATTACTTCCAACACTTACTTTAACACTAAAATCATACCTTGAAACAGATATCTTTGATACTTTGTAATTAATACAATGTAAACATTTTGAATATTTTATTTACGAAAAGTTTCTTAAATTTTTGGCGGCGTTATAATCTGGTATGAGTGGTTTTTATTTATAACGTTGCGTTATTTGACTGCATTGTAATATTGGTGGCGTATTGTGCAATAAAACTTTGTTATCGTGCCCAAGTAAAGTAAATTGTAAATAATAAAACGCAACGTGTATTCTAAAACGTCACAGAAGCTTCCCATTGGAAAGTTTTAACAAGGAGACCATAATTTTGTTAGAACACTCAAGTCGTCACAATACTTTGTAATTAGACATTCGAAAAAAAAAACAAAATAGAAAAATAAAATCATTGATCATTCTTATTTACTTCCCATAGCTGGTATCCGCTCGCATCGCTTTATATTAAACATCTTTTAATTTAAAAAAAACGGCTTAGTCAAAATGTAATCCAAAAAGTAGTATTTTCTAAGTTATTTCTAAGAAAAATTCTGTACCGAAAAATGGTCATATTTTAAAGTTTGGGAGTCGCAAAGGAACTGAATTTTAAATATTTATAGATTAAACAGAATATAACTATTTAATTTTTTTTTTCGAACTGCCTTCGCTATTGTCCTGGCAAGGCCTCAACAGCTTCACCGGACTATCCGCGGCAAGCGCTTAAGGCAATCAGCCGATTTTATTTTGACAAGTAGCTGAAGGGTGCACAGCACATCTCGGCTTGAGCTGTTGCCTAGATTACGCAAAAACACGAAAATAACAGAGCTAACCTATATAAGCTACATATTCATACATATATGCGTACCGGCACGTATACCTCAATAATTCGTATATATGTTTCGTATCCTATAACTATTTAAATATTTTCATATACCTAGTATAATCTCTTACATTGATAACTAGGTGACATTGAGTGTACACATTTGATCTGCCTTCAAAATTAAAGAAAGGAAGAAGGAATAATATTACAAACCGTTATTAACACGAGTATCGATAACCATTTCGGAATCAGAGAGCTCGCCTTCCCACGACATGGGACGTTCTCGATCGTTGCTCTGAGTGTCGCATTGCGTCCCGCTCGACGAACGTTTCTTTTTATTTCGCATATTCACCTGAAAATTTAAAGAGCATTATTAATATAGTAAATCATTACACATTATAAAACGAAGCCCTCTGCCAAGTCTGTCTGTTGGTCTCTATGTTCGCGATAAACTCAAAGACTTGGAATTTCATTCGGTTTTGACCAATATATAAAGACATTCACGAGGAAGGCTTAGGTAGATAATTTGTCATGGTTTTTTTTTATTATCAGGGCGGGACAATGTCCGTCGAGCCCCCTAGATAAATCCTAAAAACAATTGGTATGAGAGATTGGAAAGAGAAAGCTGATATAAAAATTATCATACTTTATTATAATGCTCACAGGTGGCTGTAGAACATCAGACGGTGATGAGATTTAAGGAACAAGTATTCAATGAAAAATAGTTTCCTGCCTTATTTACTAATCTTATTAGTCGGTATTATAATAAAGTAAGATTACAATAGCGCGCATACAATACTACCACGCTAATGCGACACAATTCCTAGTCTTCATATGGGCTGCAAAGCACAAGGTGATCCTTTTACACGCTTACTTTCGATCGCACTAGTTTCAAATCCTTGCGAAAGAGACTGAGCTTCCAGTGAAGGTAAATATCGTGATCGTTTGAAGGTGGTAGAGCCACGCTGTAGCTATTACTAGTTTCAGCATGAATGCGTCGGGTCGTCCGGGGTAGTGAGAACTGAACACCGAAGTGAAGTAACTATGCTTGCATTTTTGCTTTTCGTTCGGTCAGTGAGAGCGCCGGAGGCACACCTCCTTTCCTCCTTTCCCTTCCCCTTTCTCCTTTCTGTACCCCTCCCCCGCACACAGGCTGGCAACGCAATTGCGACTCCACTGGTGTTGCTAATGTCTATGGACGGTGGTGATCACTTAACATCAGGTGACCCACCTGTTCGTTTGCCGCCTTTTGACATAAAAAAAAGATATATACATAGCATGATGGTAGGGCTTTTTTTAAGCCTGCTTAGCTAGCTATCACCCTTAAGTGGGACATCTGTCGCCAACCACTTATGGGTGTATTCCGATAAATGCACTCGAGAGCCTGTCTCTCTAGGTCTAGCACGTTTACGATCTAAGACCACCTCGTCATTTCATATCAGTTAAGATTGTCGGACTCTAATACCTATAAAGTATTGAAACAAATCTTTATTTTAATATGTACCATATTACGAGTGTAATAAGTACGATTATATTACCTCGTATTGGTGTTGCGTGAAGTCGATTTTGGAGATTTCCGCATCAGTCGAGTCTTCGTCATGTGGCTCCGAAGACACGCTGATGCGTACTCCACTCGAACTGTACGAGAATGGGCCTAGAAATATAAGAAAATAATGTTTTAGATTCACAATTACAAACACAAACAGAATGTAGAGGAGAAAATATATTCCATTAATATATAAGAAGTCAATGCTCGCAACAGTTGACAATCGTCAACTGTTTGTACAATTTATTCAGTGTTTCCTAAAGTGTTTCTTTAGGTAAGTGACCATGATTTTGCGAATCCATTACATTTATCATTTAATTGTTGAATTATTTTGATAGCTAAGTAAATCCACCGTTATAAATATTATTTTGGAGTAGTTCCATGGTCTCTAATAAAACCTTTATTTGATTTGTTGACAGTCAATAACTGCTTTTATTACGACACGCTCTTTTACGCGCGATTGGAATGTACAGGATTGAATATGGGAAAGCGTGTTTGCGAATTCATAAGTGATTGTTATTCTTTGTTTTTGCACGTGCCCTCATTCCCGCGCGAACGCGTTTACGCGAACAAGTTAATGATTCCATAAAATATATATATATATATGTTTTTTTAAATATTATAAGTGGCAAACGAACAGGCGGGTCACTGATGGAAAGTGATCACCGCCGTTCATAGACACTAACAACACCAGAGGAGTCATAAGTGCGTTGCCAGCCTGTGTTTGAGGAAGGGAGAAGGGGGAGGAGTGGGGAGGACGGAAGCGGGGAGAGGGGAGGTGGGCCTCCGGCACTCTCAATAACCGAACGGAATGCAACAATGTAAGCACTGTTAGTTCACGTCGGTTTTCTGCAAGAGGGTACTACCTCAGGTGAGCTGACCCATTCATGCTGAAACCAGTAATAGCTTCAGCGTCGCTCTACCACCTACACTATAGTCTTTTTGAGTGTTCCGTAGTAGAGTAAATGTTTAGGAACCGCTGGATACTAACAGCAACAAAGTGAAAGTTGTACTTATGTTGTAGACGAAATATTAGAATAAAGAAAATAATATGTCAATTACCATATTAACAAGATAATATAAATCTGGGTCAAATAAATCGAGTGAAAGCTTCTCCGGAAACTAATTTTAGTTTCCAAGTATATCTAATTCTAATAAAAATAGGTATTTATATGGTTCTTACATTGTTAAAAATTCCTTTTTATGTGTGTACCTGATGTCGTGGCGGGCATGTAAGAAAATTTTAGGTTTGTTGGTGGTCCCAGGTCAATTGCAAAAGTTTTGGAACCTCTGATCTAATAGTTGGGCAATAGTTTCTGTTAATAACTCATAATAATTTTATATTCCATTACGTTTAATGAAAAGATTGTTAAGAAATAGGCAATTTTACATTTATTGAATACCTTAAGTAATAACTTAATTACGTTGTGAAAGTTACGTGTAAAAATACTAATTTATAAAAGTTTGCAACTTCATTTAGAGCAAACCTTACATATACCTTATATAAGCGTGATGTATAAATACTCACCATACATAACGTAAACAAGCTTACTAACGTAATTTTAATATATTTCGTATATCAAAACACTTTTGCACGGAATATCCGTTCGTTATCTACCTAGTTTGTTATTGCTAACTGTGAATGCGAAAAAAAAGTCATTGACAGATATCGTGTCACCCTTAAAGTAAGTGAGAGGAATATGTACATATATAAATGATATCTAAATACGAGCATAAACACGGACCAAGTTCCCCCATCACAAACGGGTTCATCGAACCCTCTGCTATCAACGTTTTTTATTATAATTTTATTACGTTATGTGAACCATTATCGTGGCGACGATGTGGCAGCGATCTGTTTGGGTAATTAAAAGTTTGTTCACATAACACAAAACTGAATATTACTCGAAATGTACTGCGTCCAACTGCATACATCTCTGTTTACAAATATTTACATACTTTATAACTATTAGCGTTGACCACAATTTCATCTAATATTATTACAAACATCTTACAAAAATCTTATTACAAAAGTCTATAGGCTCACAAATCACAAGGAAGTTTTATACAAGTTTCTGTGGATTTGATTTTTTTTAATTTACCACACTTTAGTTTTTGCTTAACTGTATAATGTTTTTTGTACCGTATTAATAAGACCGAAAATACGGTACAAGAACTAGTCCAGTTAATGTTAAAAATAAAAGTTTTATCATATAATATAATTTTGTGCGTTAATAACCAATTTTAGAGTCAACGGAAGTTCGGCAACATTTTCCTAACAAGTTACAAGTTGCAAAGGCATTTATGATAAATAAAACCACAAATACAAGTGTAAAAAGGGCTTCTATTAAAAGTGTATCGTATTTCACTTGTACCTCGTAAAATACACGTGTAGTTTTGATCATCACATTTTGTAAAAGTGCACTTATTTACAAGAGAAAACGCTTGTAATAAAATACTTGTAATGTTTGATAAACAAGGCATCCGTCTAATATGAAAACAGACGCATAGGTGCTTGGCCACATGAGCGTGGTAGCTAACTAGACATCTTCTTACCTATATCCTACCGAATTAGAATATGCTTTCCTTCTCCACTCTCCCCTGTCAGATGTAATTTCAGTATTCACACTTTTTATACACATATAACTTTTCTCACGACCCATCCACAACTTTTTGGTCTTCCTCTACTCCTATATCCGTTCACTTTCATACTCAAAACTTGTCTTATTACATGACTTTCATCTCACAATATGTCCGTAACATGCTAACCTATTACTCCTCAACTTCTCGGTCACTGGTGCCACCTGTGGTGGTTACCTGATGTTAAGTGATCACCACCGTCCATAGACACTAACAAAACCAGGGGAGTTGTTAATGTGTTGCCAGCTTGTGTTTGGGGGAGGGAACGAGGAGAGGGGAGGGCAACAATGCAAGCACTGTTACATCACGTCGGTTTTCTGTAAGATGTTTTTCAAACATCCTCTGATATACTCGTTCTTAATCTTATCCATTATGGTTACACCACACATTCATCTTAACATTCGCATCTCTGCCACATGTATTCTTTTCTCATACATCCGTTTCGTAACCCAGCATTAGGATTCATATAAAACGACTGGTTATATGCTTGCAGAAAAGCTCAGAAAAAGCCCTTTCCAATGCTATAGTTATATGACGATGTTTTCCAGAAAGCTCCAGCTCGTTTGCAAAGACTCAAACTTTCCACGATTGATGCAGTATCCGAACCCGCTGGAACCATCATCACTTCAATTTCCAACCATTTCCTGAGATTTCGCTGCATTTGTGTTACGTTGTTCCATTGGAATAACGTATTTAATCTGAATGAATAGTGGATTGTATTTCATTTTAAATCATTGTAATTTTGTCATTACTACATAACCCTTACTCTTTTATTGATTTTAAGTTATCTCTATTAAATTTTATCATTAATGTTTAGCCTCCATGGAAAATAATGATGATATCAAGTCTTAATAATTCTCTTAAATATTGTTTATCTGTGTGTTAAAGTCTCATCAAAATCGCATAAGCTGTTCCGGAGATTAACCCGGATACATACTTTTTAAATTTTGATGTAACTGAAAACATATAGTGAATATTAATAATGATAGTATATGAACGCACCCTTACGTATGATGTATGTATAAACATTTAAGAAATTCGCACTGTATAATATTAAATTGTGCATTCCGCTTGATTATATTTTAAATGTTTTAATAATTATTAATGAATAGTGTTATAACTAGACACTATAAAACATTATTCCAGCTTAGTTTTTACTTTAGGAACCTATATACTTAAATATAATTATATGTATACATGAGTTGAATTCATAAATAAATATGTATCGTGGGGGACGTAATTTAAGATAGATACTCCACGAATACAGCTGCCTATTTGAAAGTTATAATATATCGTAATAAATTATGAAATTTCGATTTGTTAATCGCTTACCGGAAATTACAAGGTTTTTAATACCATAAAATTATTTTCTGTGTAGGTCCGTTCGAATCTCTCACGCACTGTTGCTTTAATTGGTCCATAAAAATAAACCGCTTTTAAATTTGGATGTATATTGTGTAAAAAACTTTGCTAATTAGCACATTAGTAAGTATAGATAAACGAACATTATCGATTTTACCATACAGCAAATTTATGGATTATAAAAGTAAGTAGAACCATCTCTGTGTAAAAAGTGCCCGTGAAATTGCGTTAAACTAGAGTGGCGCTACAGTAGCAACAGGGTTAATTTATTATTATTATTGTTCAATTATTTCATCAAGTTATAAAACTCAAAAATTATAGTAAAAATATTATTTAAAGTTCACAAAAATTGTATCTCACTCCACGTTTCCTTATATCAGTTATTTCAGGTTACATTTACAAGATTATTTCGAAATACCTATAAAACCTTGCCTATGTTAGCGCCATTTTAGAGGGTTTGGAACTATTATTTAGTGGTTGGAGCTGAACTGCGCTTTTTTAATATGTACCCCATGTGAGATAGCTCTCCTTATCTCTACCCTCCATAACTAAGTTCAAGCATCATATCAAACAACAATCATATCAACAGACTAATTTAGGGTAAAACATTACGTGAATTTCTTTAAACACTAAAATTGACTGTAAACAATAAATAAAGATAAATCCGATCGAATTTCTTATCGAGTCTTCTCGACGAGTGGGAAGTTTTCCTAGCCGATGGTAAGGTTTTATCGTAAATAACTGATATCCGCAACTTCATCTTCGCTGTTTACTATCCTAACAATATACTTTATGTACAAAGGAAAAAAGCACCGCACTACTTGCCACAAATTGTCTACGGCAAGAAAACACACAACTGATAGCGTAGTGCTTATAAAAATAGTATTTTTACGACTTTAATAATTTTATATAAGGACCAAAATACTAAGTAGTCTAAAAAATTTAACGAAATTTTTCCAGTAGTTATTGAATGATGAGCACACAATGACAGATCTCACTTTATTAAAAAACGTGGCGCCTTAGGACATTAAATACAATTTTTGGAGTTTCATTTTAACGAGATAACAAAGGTTTCGTAAACAAATTTCAAGTAGAAACAAAAGATAATCGACCTTAAACAGCTCGTTCACGGACCTCGCTTCGCGGCTGTATCCACCATCAAGGTTTGACGGTTTTATGTTGTATTTCAATTAGGCACTATAATACGTGGCAAGGTCCCGTACCTCCATATCTTGTCTGAATCTACCTAATTTATATTCAAGCGCTTTACGTGACCGGATGGCATTTAGCTATCTTCAATTCAACATTCAGGAACGTGCCAGTTTCGTTAATAATATAAAGTACAAAAAACACTATCTATAATAATATTATACACTAGCTGCGACCCGCGACTTCTTCTGCGTTATTTACTACCTTTACAATAGATTTCATGTACAAAGGAAACAACATAACAAAATTGAAAGCTAAAACACACTTCCCCTCTCCTGCGCATGCGCGCCACATAGCTTACCCCACTTCTCCAAGGCAAGAATACACACATCACTGAAAGCATAGTACGCTAAAAAATCCTAGTTTCCTAAATGACTTAATATTAAATGAAATTATCGTTATATATTTTAGATAAAGACAAAGTGTCTAAGAAGAAAAACTAAAAAAAAAACGAAATATATTCAGTGGTTTTTGCTTGATAAGCACAAAAACGGTAGACTTCTATCATTATATTTATAGAGATATTCCACTGATCATTTATTTAGTTAGTTTAAAAATATATGAACAAAATTTATGAGTGATTGAAGAGTATACTATAATTGTTTCCCAGTTAAATAATAGTACCAGATTTAAGTAATTATTAATTTAAGTTCTATAAAACCTCCTTTAGCTAAATATATGTAGGTTTTTGGCAATTCATTTTCCATTACTCATAAATTCGTATTATGTATATTGTATAGAGTGTAATCATATGTTACTGCTGCCTCTATATACTTAATTAAAAATCTTCCTATGGAAAAGTCTTCAGAAAAAATTGGTTATCTGTAAAGTCAGTATACGGGTGATAATTTTCCGTGATAACGTCATTAGAAAACATTGATGAAAAATTTCATACTTTCGAATTGAATTATCTTTATATATAAAAAACAATGTTTGTCCGCAATGCATTCCGAAACTACTGATCAGATTATGATAATAATTTAATAGGGTGTTCTGGGGACGCCCGAGATGGTTCCTGGCCAAAAAATCGATATATGTATATATAAATGTTTTTTTAATCAATGAAATTGTTTGCCTTCAAGAAAGAAAGGGCTTTTTCTTCTTACTGTTAAATTACAATAACATTTTACACTACATTTCATATTATTTTGATTATATTTCAATTTAATATCAGTTCACAATTTAGCAATTTATGTAATTCTGGCATGGATACGAGGTCATAATGGGATCCAGCGTAAAGAAGCTGTTGATCTTCTTGCTAAAGAAACTATGGATATTTTGATCACCAGAAAACATATGTTCAGTATTTATTCTCCCCAAACAAGACTGATTTGTGTCTATCGTGGAACTCAAACTGGAATGTACCCAACCAAATTAAAAGCAAATCTTTTGCTTCCATTCAGGATAACATTCCTGGCAAGCCGTGGCTTTATAAATTCTGTGACTGTTGCAAGTTTGCGTCTACTATCTATGGACTGAGGACCTATCTGTTGACGTATGCTCTCCAGGCAATCTTGTAAAGCCCAGGTTCAGGGACAACTCAATACGTGAATGAGGGTTGAATGAAGGCACTCTAGAACAATTTTTTTTCAATTGCCCCAAATTAGTATTTTATTGTATGATATTTGAACTAACAATATACTACATCCATCTGACTTTAACAAAGGCACAAAGGTGTGTATTTTCTACGTATTGGCAATAATCTGGCTAATTTTATGTGTTTTAACAAAATCAAATTCAAAATAACTAACAGTAATTATTATGTCAATATATATTTGTTTAAGGCATGATGTCTGTAAGGGTTGTGATTGTCTTTGTGTATTTCAGTGGCCTAATTTAGAAGAACTAAATTATATATTAAAGATTTTATACTACCTATAAAGTGACTCTCTAATTACTGACTTGACACTGGTAAAATTCGTATCTATGAAACTCCAATATTAAAAATTTCAAGTTAGTGAGTTTGGATGTTCCGGGTAATCTCTGGTACACTACCTAATCCGATTTTGAATATTTTTTCACTGTTAGAAAGGTATATTAGACTACTTTTTATTTAGGTAAATATATATTTTAAATAATTGATCACAATAAATGTAGTTCAAATTAGCAAAATTCTATAACATAGCGTGCGTTACTGTAATGATTTCATCCGTAGCAAAATTATTCATTACTGTTAGCTTTACAAAAAAAAACGAGACACCATATATCTGAGTTTATTATCTCAGCCAAAAAGATTGTTTTTATGTGTAAAAATAAATAAATGTTTCAATTACTAAAGTTATTAGATATAGGTTAAATGTATACTTTACAAATTGTTATTAAAAGAACTAGCTAAATACCAAATTGAAAATTTAATGGAGATAAAGTTTGCATTTCGAAGCATGTTAATTGATGAAGTCGGTTAGTAGACAATAATATAAAAACTATAAGCCGGTAACATTTTAAATTATTGCGTTGTAGCGAGGATAGTAAATGAGGCGTGGAGATGAGCAACCCAGTGGATACCGGGAAGATTTTTTCCATTATATATAGGATAGTTTGGATTCATAATTAGACCCGGTAAGTGTCGCTACAATCGGGTTCTAGGTTTTTAAATAACATTGGAACGGATAATAACCCATTTGGCGCAAACGAAGTTGCGCGGGTCAACTAGTTCTATAGATAGATGCGTCACAAACCGAACGCTTAGGCCGATCGCGCCTCTTTATCGCTTATTCCGCGCTCTCGCTTGCACGCTCGGCTCAGTCGGAACGTGACAATGAGTCGTGCTCTTTCGTGCGTGCATACGTACAACGTATAAGACGTCATCACGTTATGTTCACGTATCACGGTTATAAATGTACATAATATTAATTTGTAGTTTCAAAGCATTCATACTATACCAAATACGTCATCAAGGGTCAGGTTTAGTAAAACGTACTCCAAATAAGCATATTACAAAATGCAGGAATAACGTCACCATTCTTCTCAGTGTAAGAAAGTCTAAATTCAATACAATATACATTAGTTCATTTCAATCTAACAAAAAATGTAACAATTTATAATTAGTTTTAAAGTAAAAAAAGTAAACAATGTTTCGTTTTTTAAATAGAAATGACAATAGAGGAATTAATTGTTTTGGGTTTGTTTACATTTTTTGTCGAGTTACGAGGCTAGTAAAGATATAAAACTTTGTTCTTACCATTACTTGTTTCTGGGCCGGACATGCTGATAGTGGTTACAGATATGTGACCCCCTTCCACCTTCACAGCGTTACCCTCACTAGACATCGCTGTGTTCATCACATCACCACGAAACTATCGATGCTAATCGATATTTTCACTTCACTATTTTACGAAACACCCGAACGATGCACATGTATTTAATGTCTATGAAAAAGCTCCTAAGAAAATATAGGTGTATATATTTTTATTTCCAAAAACTATTCTCGGTCCTCCACTGATTTATGTTCCATTTTTTTTATATAAAAATATATCTCAATATTTCTTCGTAGATCATCTTGCGTGTCTGATCATTTTTAAGGCATCATAAGATTTCAGTCTTTCATTGTCAGTGCTTATTGTAACTATTCTTACGTCATCGTTGAGTAGTAGTTTATTGTAGTGGAAATTCTGCTTCGACGTCAAACACTCGCTTTTGGCTTTATAACCCGCCGGGGAAATCAGCATTTTGGCTGACCTAAAACAAAATTTAAAATAATTAGAAAACTGCATTAATCTATTTAAATAAACTAGTGGGTGTAGAATGAAAAAGGGTAATTGAAACGTAAGAGTGAAATAATACATACAGTCGAGCATAGTAACCTCCTTCACAACCTTTTTTGAAGTCCTTTATTGACAGATGTCAAAATGTCTTTTTTATTTACATGTGTGTATATGTTGTGTAAAATTGAAGCAGTAGTGTGAGTAATGCATATTTTAATTAATTTAATGTACTTCTAATGCATTTTATATAAAATAAATAGCTTTCTGCACTTCTCCTCCATATAAACTTTAACTATGCCAAATTTCACGTTCATCCGTTCGCCCAATTTCGTTAAAAAAGGATACAAAGTTAGGCTTCACGTATTAATATATATGATATCGATTGCTGAATGTACGTAAGTTGGAATCACATATTTACTGAAAGAGAGTTTTCAGTTATGATAACAAAATAGTAAAATACAGGCGATAGATTTCAGATGTAGTAATATTTAATATTAGTTATAATTAGCAATGTGCCGTAGCAATGTATGTACTGTGCCGTCATTTAGCAAGCGTAAAAATTCATTGTTATTCTGTTAATAATATTTCTTCAAAACCTATGTAAGTTTGAAGATGTGAAGGAAACTGTTATTAAATATAGTTAAGTTAATAAATAAAATACACCCTCACACTGATTAAAATCTAAACAATACTTAACACTTAGACTGCCAGGCCGTAATCACATGATTCTTTTAGGACGCCACGGATTTTACAAATTGTAAAAAGATATAGCAGGGTTACTGGCTACTAATGACGACCGTGGCATCACAAGAAAAACCGTGGCCGTTCATATATGACCAACGTAGCAGCTAAATTATTAATAATATTATTTATTTATATCGTATCGATTTTTTCTATTTTTTTTTCTATTTTCGATAGATTGTGTCTCGATGAAAATTTTCTTCAAATTCTAATTTCTTATCCCTTGCAACTAGAATTTATGCTGTAGCAGATTTAATTTCGTCAACGTAACTCGTTATTGTCTAGCTTAGTTACGTTTACTTTTCTGGATTACATTTTGGTTATGGCTTCACTCGCAAGCGATGAAGAAAAATTTTTTTTTTAAAATTACTAATAATTCTGGTGGAACATGGCAGTGTTTGCTTCGGTAAGTCACACCTAAAAGTCACTTACCACTTTCATTTAAGAAGGATTATTGCTTCTTGTTCTTTGTTGATATATACTATGACGAATTATTTATCAGAATAAATGAAATAATTTAGCTATTATATAATATTAAAAATATATAAAGGTGAAAAACTAAATCGTGTAGTAACTATTACAGTAGACACGGCAAACGAAATAGCATAACTGCTTATACTTTCGTATCTATTTTGTTTTGTCAGAATTCCATAATTCCTTTATATATATTTTTTTTATCAATAGGCGGAAAACGAACAGGTGGGTCACCTGATGTTAAGTGATTACCACCGTCCATAGACACTAGCAACAAGCAAGTGCGTTGCCAGTCTGTGTATGGGAGAGGGGGAGGGAAAGGAGAAAGGGAAAGGGAATATATGTGAATACTTAAGCGTTATATGTCCATAACGCTTAAGTATTTTATATTTATTCCTCAAATTGTCTGAGTATTAATTGATTAAATAAATTTCGTATTAAAGCAATGATAGTTTCCTACTTTCATACGGTTCGGTAATTCATATTAAAATTTGTAGTATATGAAAAGCGCCTAACACATTGAAACATAATGTGGTCGGTTGACGAAACGTGTTTATGTATCGGATACGTACACAGTACACACACGGGCTGTCGCGTCGCGTCGCACGGCCTTGCCCGGCGCGCCCAGTGCTGCGCGATATCACTTCGATATTATTATCGATACACGACGGCCGCACCGAGCCGACCCCTTGTGTCATTGGCATTCTGTTTACCGAGGGCGAAGCACGGTCGAGATAACGACACAATGCGTCAGAGGTACTCACTGAATGAGTCGCCGGTTTCGTTACAAGTAATTCATACAGTGGAATGTTTTTATTAAAAGTATACTGTTTACTTTTAAAATTGTTAGTTGGTTACTTAACGATTTATCGATAAGATACATTCACTATAGATATAAAGAGGCGAGTGGGGGAGGGGCGTCAGGCGGCCTTCACGGAGCCGGTTGTAACGACCGGCCGACCGCGAGCATTTCGCCTTTCGCGCAGGACTGGTCCGCCGCTCCCAATACGATCGAGCCAAAGCAACACACTCGATAAGTTCAAGATGAGTGTACTTACTTAAAATACAGTTAAGCAATTAAACTTTAAATCCATTGAACATTCCACACCGTGTAGGTAAAGTTAGTATACTTTTTAAACAAAATAGTTATAACGTATCATACATTTTTTTTATGATTAAGAAATCTGTGAATTATCAAAGTATACTTTATAGTATTGCGTGTACCAGGAAATTAAATGAGAATGTTGCGTATTGAAATGACCTGAATTAGAACAATGTTGAAGAAACGTTATACCAATAATAGTTAGTGTGTAACTATATAGGATAAACAAAGGAAACGTAATAATTACACAGTTTACTAGAATAAAACCAAGCCAATTGTCTACCATACATTAATTAACATGAAAATGAAAAAAGATATTGTAGAACGTCATGTCTGGTGCACCAATTAGCGTTCAATAAAGTCCTTTGCCCCTAGACGTGTCAGTTATCGCTATCGAATATAGAGAACCTGGCTGTTGCAATCACCTTACTAACCTCAATAACCGGCAATAACACCACACTGTGTTTCTAGGTATATACTCTGTACCCATATTTTATATTCATTTGAATATCAATAAAATTCTCATGAAATTAACAATGTTGCATAAATTACAGTTAATTATATATAAATTATTCTTATTTCCGTTAATTGAAATATATCGAAATTATTGAATAAATAGAATATTGATAAATTCCAGTTAAATAAAATTTGTTGACGTACTAATATTTTGGAAAATGTTTCATTAATATTTTGAAGTTATACTTCTTTTGGCGCGTTAGGGAAAAATGAAAAACCGACATCCTGAAGTTAGGTATAGTCAACATTTTGTTTCTTTGTATATTTTGTATTAAAGCCTTCAATGTATTTGAAAAGATTTTTATCTTGTTCTGCCATAACTTCTAACGCGTGTACATAAGTTCACACACACTTTTTTTTCTTTTTTTGATACTACAAATGTATTAAGAACTGAGATAGACTAAATTACATGGAATATGACTTTTCACGAATAAAGCGTTACCGATATAAAGAAATTTAATTAATTTTAAAATACCTCGTGAAGATGCCAAGCACGTGTATTCCGGTATATACTTATATACAGAAGCAAAAAATGAATGAATGGAGAGCGACTAACGAAAATACTCGTATCTGTCTTCATATCCTGCTCCATCGTCAATATTATTAAAAATTTTAAAAGAAAAATATATAAGCAAAAGTTATCAAATTCGTAAATTTCAAATCACGACTTGTATTTAAAAGTTCGTTGTTTGTGACGTGTATCTTTCTCGTTCTATAATTAAATCGTGATAAACGATCAAATATCTTACGTCTCTTTCATTTCCAAATGAACAATAATATTTTAGAGCAAGACGCACGTAAATTTTTATGTCCTAATAAAAGAAGTTCATCCGCACGCAAGATGGCGTCATCGTGGCCTAGACAAGGCCGGGCGGGCGGTCATTTGTACGATACGCCAGACGAGTTGCGAGTTGAGAGTGGAAAATTTTATTATGTGAAAATACATATTATTTATTTGAGAATGGTTTACTTTGACAATAAAATCTACAACGCTCATTCCAGGAGATAAGTTCCAGTATACAAATACGTGTATTTAACAATTTTATTAACAAATGCTTAGAGGTACGAAATGGTATTTTTGTATGTTTGTACTGTAGCTGATATAACGAAGGAGACTTATAATTTCTGGGCCAGAAAAGGAAAAGCTTATATATGAAAGACTTGGTGTTAGAGATAGAATGAAGATGATCACAGTAACTTTTATTTCGTGGCGTTATGGAATTAGCTGGTGTGTACCAAGCAGGCTATAAGCCTGGATTTGTTTTTTTTCGAACTGACTACGCTATTGACCCAGCAAGGTCTTAACAGCTTCACCGGATTACTAAGGCGAGCGCTTAAGGCACTCAGCCGATTTTATTTTGACAACTAGCTCAAGGGTGCACGGCACACCTCGGCTTTGGCTGTTGCCTGATACATGCAATTCGCGACCTATCTGAGCTAAGCTAAGCTAACTATTCATACATATATGGGTTGTTGAAACATATATGTGTACCAAGCATACATACCTCAACAACCCTTATATATATTTTGAATCGGATAATATTCTAAACTATTTCAGTTTGATAAGGGGAAAAAAAACCCTTCCACTTGCATGTGTAAGCGTGTATGCGTGCACGTGTGTGGAGGTGATATGAGTAATGTTGTCGCAGTGATGTAAGATTTTGTGTCACTGTATCGCGCGAGCAGCGTACTCAAGGGCTCCACGCCGAGGGAACGGATCTAGGCTTGAGCTGCTGCCGAGGGGGGCCTAGTCTGGTGTGCGGGAGCGAAATTTACCCCCAGACCACTGGGGCGTGATCTGTGGTTACGCGGGCGTGGGCGTGAGCACGCTCTGTTTGAAGAGACAGACTGGTACTGATCGTTCACTGCCGTTATTTCATCAGGAGGGTAAATAAGCCTGAGAGTTCTAACAGCGTTGACCGATGATGGTCTGTCAATCTCGCGTAGTCCGGTGAAGCTGTAAAGGCCTTACAAGGCCAATAGCGTAGTCAATTCGGAAAAAACTGCTAATCCCGCAGTGGCCTCGGTTGTTCTTAGATTGTAGTTTGCTTACCGTCAGATACAGTTCCATCATCTATTTATTATTAGTCCCATTTACTATAAAAATGATTGTTGATGAGATTTTTCTTTTTTTCTCTCTTTGTATTGCTAATTTTGACCACGTAGTTCTTTTAGGATGAGTAACTAACTATAATATATTAAAACGTGTAGGAACGTGTATATTTTATTTCCGATGAACAAATAACGATAAACCCATTTCTAATCAATATATAGACCAAAAAATGCCCTCAAATTAAATTTCAGAAATAGTTCACTTGATTATGTCTAAAAAAGTTCATTCCCATGATTACGTAGTGAATGCAATATTTGTAAATATATTATAACATTTGTGGATTAAGTTAAGAACGAAATCTTGAAAATTTGTTCAGACATAATTGAGAATTACACTTATTTAGACACATAGATGATATATATGTGATATATAAGCTCATCGAGAAAAGAGATAGTTTTAAGAACCACAGTGACCTCAAAAAAAAAGTATATGTAGTTGCATTATAATAAAAACAGTAATAATTTTTTATTTTCAACATTATGTTTCCAAAGTTAGGCAAGTTTGTTATGCGCCAGTAATTATCCGAACATATCATTCAAAAAGATATGATAAGATTGACAGAAATACTCGCTTTTATTATCAGTATCGATAGCTGTCATGAATCGTTCGACTTCGTAACCTGTTTCGGTGAAAAAATAATCAAAAATAAATAAATAAATAGTTTCAAATTGCGAAATATCTATATTGTCGACAATGATTTATGTCATTTCAAGAAAAATCTATAGGTACACATTTATATTTAACCAGTTGATATATTTCATAATCTTTCAAAGTGGTATTTTGTTGTTCTCAAACTTATTATTTATTTTAAAGAGTTTCAGTAGAAGATTGTGTACATATCAGCAATGAATGGCCGCTCGTATCTTTTGCAAAATACTTATCAAAATGTATTAACAGGTAGATTTATGTTGCATTAAATAAAAGTTAGTTGCCCTTGTTTTCTGTAAAAAGGTAATAACGGATAGTATAAATTCTTAACTGATATTATAAATGTGTTTTGTTTTTTACACTTTTACACCGTAACGACTCAACCGTACAATATGTAATTTTGCATACACTTGGACAGCAATACAGAAAAGCAGATAGGAAACTTTTTATTGAGGACAATAGTACTCTTCTCAATGGTTAGGTTTAAGTTACATTAACGCTATAAACTGGTTTCTACATATATAACAGATCAAGAACCTATATAGTGTATTAGAATGTAACAACAACATTAATATCTATGCAGTTCAAGAGAGTTTACTCATAGTACAAATATCTCATAGGCGCGGCAAATTGATGTCCTTGCTTTGTTAAACTAGGAGTAAGTTGTCGATAAGAGCGCCGCGTGAGACGAGCCGTCGACCGATAATTATCTTAAGGTCACAGCACTATCGCGTGACGTAAGCATAGTGCCATGCATTGCGATAATACCGGATAATATGCTTTAATACAGGTGCATAATATTTCTAACATAGTCGTAACAATCTACATAAAGTGACGGACTAATTTTCATTTACTAACATAATTACTTTTTTTTATAAAGCAATTTCATGAATAATTTGCGTTTAAATAATTGGTCAACTGCCGAAAATAAAGAAATGTTTTATAAGACCATACAAATTATTACCACCATCAATAGGACTGCTACAGAAGTGAAAACTCAAAGCAATGGAATGAAAACTATGGTCTTTTTTGAATTTTAAAATTAATTATAGTGCAAATTTAAATTTAACAATAATTTGTAAATTGTAATTATTATCTTTAGTCTCTCTTTCACAACTATTGGCACGCTGAATAATAATTATAGACTTTTTTTATATACTTTATTAATTAATCAAACATATAAAGCGCTACACAAGCTCAATACAAAATATCAATATTAGACGTACACAGTCCCTTATACTACGCGTTGTAAGTCTGGCACAAGATGTGCAAGCGCCATACGGCGGGACAAGGTTACCAGCATGTCATGACGCGAAAGTATAAATTTATCTCCTGCCAAAAAACGCGCCCGATGAAGTTTTCACTTTAAAAATATTCAAATTTTATGTAGATACCAAAAAGATAGTTTCAAATGTATTCAAATGTTTTTCCGAGTAACATATGAAATATCTAAATCTGAACCGAGCCACTGCATTCCCTAATACTATTACTCACTAAAACAAAATAAAAATTGCAATAACTAAAAACTGGAGTATACGTGAAAGTGTAAAATGCGAAATATTGATTCGTTTCTATTCGCCGTGTCACATTAAACTATCAGCCGTGGTAGTTATATGAACTCTTTACACGCACAATATCTAAAAAAATGTACGTAGCATATGTTTACCAATACCTTGGTATTTTAAAGTACTTATAATTACATTTTTGTTATATTATCATGATAATCATTTCAAATACTTCTTCGTATAGTGTACGCATGAAATTTTCCCAAATAAACACACTATATAACTGTTACGATGTCTACGTTTTAAACGTTTACAATAACATTTCAATTACATTGTTATTATAATTATTTGGTTTTTATTTTTATACTACGCCTGCAATCTTTTCGAATAACTGCGTTACATAAGAATCAAAATTATAGTATAGCTACTAGCTGACCCGTTGGGCGGTAAACATTTATAAAAAAACTACTTTTGTGACTTAAATATAAAAATTAGACATATGCTATCGGTGACTTTTTTGTAGACATTATCAAGCTCTACAACTTTTCTATAGAACTCAATCATATATCTCTCGTCGTTAAGGCAGCGTTTGTACAAAACTTTTACGTTCGACCGTTTTTTCTCCGACTAACTTTGCAAATCCAACTACCACAAAAAAGTCTTTATATTTTTCGGGTTAATGTATAGCCTATGACACTCACAAATAACGTGGCTTTCTATTGGTAAGAGAACTTTTAACATCGGTTAAGTAGATCCAGATATTACCCCCTACAACGTCACAAGCTCACAAACTTTACCTCTTTATAATATTAGTATAGATTATTGTATATAATAATTTGAATATGCTGAAAACAAAGATATTACAGATTAACATATTTTAAATACATTTTAATAAATAAAGTCAGTAACATCTCATTCGCATATAAATAACCAAACGATAACAACATTAACCACAATGAATACCGATAAATGTGTGAAAATTATTTACACAAGCGTCAATACAATCGAGTACCGTTTGAGGAAAATTTGAAGCGTCGATTTCTGCATCCTTGACCCCTATTAGTTAGGTCGTCTAGACTGGGGGCAAGGGACTTTGTCCCTAGAGTCGGCGACGTGCCCCGTCACCCACGCGCCAACTAAAATAGATAAGGTTAATACTCCCTAATACTAGCGGTCCTATGAACTTGCGAACAAAGAACTCTTGTCACATTCACCTTCTATTACGATAGCGGAAATAGAACCGTAAAAGTGGTAGACATGTAATAATACTTATTTAAATACTTCAAGTCGTGTAGATGTAAGAAGTTGCACATTGCATGTTCAATACTTGATCGTTTTCGACACTTTTTGAAAATATACATCATTTAAATTGATGGTCACAATATCGTATACTAATTTAATATTAGTAGAGTTTTATAGTTATAAGGTGTCTGGAGTAACATGTGACCCACGAACGTCCTTGAAAGTCGAAGGAAAGGTGTATAAAACTATTATAAGACCAGTCATGCTGTATTAATCTGAGTACTGGGCTACAAAAGAGACGGATCAGAACATCTGGCAGAGCATGTTATTTAATTAATTTTTTCTTCATGTTAATTAAGATCTAGTATTACCGAAGCGTGATTGTATTTTGATGAGTTTTTCATCATGATAATAAATAGTAGTTTAATTTGCTACTCCCCAGACGACATCTGTGCAAATTATAGGTACAAATGACAATAGCTTTATATACGTTTACCAACAAAATAACCATACGTATAGAGACCAAAATAATGTCAGTTTAAAGTTTAAACGGTTGAGAATAAAATAAAAAGTTATGACCTATTCAAGATATAATTTTTTTTAAATGTTTTTATCGTAGCACGGCAAAGTGACTGTACTGTGCCTGATGGTGAGGACAGTATAATCTAAAAACAATGGCGACTACCGAGAGATACACTATCCCTCACCGGTCGCCGCTGTCATGCCGGCCTGAGTAAATGTCTCTTCACGTTACGCTTGAAGGACCCCATATTACAGGAAAGAGGGAACACACTGGCCGGGAGATTGTTCTACAGCTTCACGGTACGGCAGAGATAAGAAGTTGCGAATAGGATTTACCATAAAACTATGGCTCCGAAGCCCTGCGCGCGTGGTTTGGCTATGAAAAGGAGAGGAAGGTACATAATTTTCTTAACCTTCAATTGAAATGATACTATATACTAAACTCATTTTTTACGTGTGGAAAACCTGCATAGACGCACCACCCTCTCGGGGGAGAGAGTGGGTAGTCTGAGACTCTTGCTCACTAATACCCCACGTTGTACCCTCAACCGCCATAACGGGACAAGGATGGTGTTTGGACTTCACATGTTGTCACAGCTGCTGGCCCAACCTAGTACCTCGTACGTTAAGGAGAGACACCCCTGGTATACACTGACTATCTCCCAAACTGACGACCCAGTGCTCTATATACTAAACTCGGCCGACTCGCAACTGACATTATATGATAGATAACAAGAGATAAAAACAGGCTAAGCCTAAAAAAGTACCTACAAGGCTCTCAAATGCGATTGCAGAGTATATCGAATCTTGAAGATGGTAATTGAATAATTAAATGAAAATATTATTTTTCCAGTCTCATGTCTCTTCTTGCATCTGAGTATTCCGACAGGATCATTAAGCTATCTTCGATCTATGTACTTTTATGTCACTAAAAATTATTTAAAACAGTATTATCGACGAATCACCAAATATTTCAATGACTAAAACGCGGATATCCGCTAATATTATGGTGGTAGAGCCACGCTGAAACTATTAGCAATACCACCCTCTCACAGAAAACCGACGTGAAGTAACAGTGCTTTCATTGTTGCGTTTCGTTCGGTCAGTGAGAGCGCCGGAGGCCCACCTCCCCTCCCCTCTCCTCTCTCCTGTCCTACTCCCTCCCCTAACCCTTCCCCCCAAAAGGTGGCAACGCACTTGCGACTCCTCTGATGTTGTCAGTGTCCATGGACGGTGGTGATCACTTAACATCAGGTGACCCACCTGTTCGTTTGCAACCTATGACATAAAAAAAAATAGATCTATTAAACTCTGTCGTTGTTATACATTCCATTAATTTCTGTAGCTTTTAGTTAGCAACTTAAATTGAGGACGAACATTAAGGAGTTTATAAAGTAATATAAAAATACTTATTATAATAATTATAATGCTTTTGAACACACAAATATAAAGAAAATATCGGAAATACTCTTAAGTACCCTTAATAGATAAATATGTATTTTAATTAATGATGATGCTACAATTAATTCTTATTACAAAAATTAACTCAAGTTTTACCAAAACACATTATCGAACAACATTAATGAAATGTGAACAAATAGCTACCGACATATTAATTAACGTCAATTACATTCAACAACTAATACTTGAATGAACAGTACCGAGTCAGTGAACAGAGGAAATTAGCTCAATTTGTGTCACACATAAGTTATTGGATAACGTGCAAAGTTATACCTACCATGAATAATAATATCGACAACCTATTTATCGACTTTAGTTAACGATACAATTGTGCGTGGTAATAACCAGACAGTTGTTTAATTAGAATAATTCTCGTATAAATAATTATGACTAAGGCACGAAACGTTTGGAAATCGGAAACTTGTTAGGTCACGAACACACACACAGGCGATGCTACGTAATTTAGGAACATAAGAAATATCCAAATACCAAATAAAAATTTGTAGTAAAGTCAGATGGATATTACTAAAGGCTAGATTTGGTGGCGGTGTCACTGAAAACCTGGTAACTCATCCTGGTCTTTAGCTAGGCGAAGACGCCCATGCTGGTTTATTATTTAAAAGCGACATATCATGAGAATAATATCTGTTTTAATCCTTTGTCGAAATTAAGTACTTGCAAATGAACAGGCATGTATTAATATACTAGCATTTCCGCGCGGCTTCCCTCGCGTTAATGTATATTTGACCTATTCGTCGGGAACAGTTTTTTTCTGGTTACTCGTATAAGGCACCTTATGTTCTTCTTCTTATGGGTTTCATGACGAATTATTGAATAGTCAAGCCGCGATAGCGTAACAAACAAACAATAAAGCTCACATTTGTAATATTGCTTAAAAAGTGAGAATATCTTCATTCATAAAGGCAAGTAAAAAATCGTAAGTGGTGTCTCCTTTTAACTATTAACTTTTCGTACAGGCATTTGATTTATAAAAACCAAGATGCACAGTCATCGTCTCAAACCGGCCACATAAAACGAGCGCACAATTCTCAATTGTGCGCTCATTTCAAATAGTCTATCGTCACTTGCGTTTTTGGACTTGTTGTACACTGCTTTGTAAAAACAACTTCAAATAATTCACGTAAGGTTGAATTTGCAAAAACATATTTATGGTATATAAGTACTTAGGTATATTGGTGAGTTTTTGGAGAAAATTTTGAGCGTTACTTTTATTCGAGTCTGTGTATCTTGGGTTTTTATATGTACATACAGGCCTATGACTTTCCAAAGTTTGTTTTAATTAGGTAGTCGAATGGATATTAAAAATTTGCCAATGTTTGTATTAGGAATTGTATTATAAATGCCGCTGAAAATGTATTTGATATTTAAATTCGCCCTATTAAAATCGATGTATTGTTTACGGTAATCTTATTAACAGTTACTTTGTTTGCGTTTAAAATTAACTGAATAATACATGGAAAAGTCAAAACAAGTCGAGACAACTAATGAACGGTTAGTAATATCATAGCAATGTTGTCGCAGGCGCAGGCACAGACGTAGCCTGATAGCTTGAACACCTTGGCTAAAGTGCCGCAATTGTGGTCGTGCGAGAGAATTGCTGCTTATGTCACAACCTTCTCTAACTTTTAATAATTATACCTATTTGTTTATTTCATATTTCCTTACACAATCACTGAAATTATCTATAATATTTCTCGCGGCGAGAGCTTTATAAGGTCAACCGTGTTCGTGAAAAATTGGTTATACTAGAGTGTCATTGATTGATGAGTTTGAAGAGCATTCGTTAAAATTAACTTGCGTTTTCGATAAAGGAATACAGAGTGGTGAAACATCAATATAATAGTTTTATCTAATGCTGGAAGTGTCTTTCGGTAGCAACATTTAAAAGTCGTTTACACGTTCAAAAAATAGCATGTGTTGTGGTTAAATGCCAGCATATATACAGAACAATAAATAATAAATATTAATATAAGCTAGCGATCATATATATATTAAACTAGCTTCTGCCCTCGACTTCGTCCGCGTGGAATAGTTACTTTTGGCTAATGCTAACTATAACTCGCGACTACGTTTACGTAGAAGGTAAAAATATTTTTAAATACGTACGTTACCCCAGCTTTTGAAACATACTTTATTGGTGCTTCGCCCTTATTGGTCTTAGCGTGGTAACCTTAACCTAGGGCCTTCGTAGATAAATGAGCTATGTAACACTGAAAGAATTTTTCACATAGGTCCAGTAGTTCCTGAGATTAGCGCATTCAAGCAAACAAACTTTTCAACTTTATAATATTAGTATAAATTACTAGATAAAGTGACTTGTAGTACTGGGAATCATTGTCCTCAGGCTGTAAGAAACCCACTGCAGAGCCATGTGCCTCTTCCTCTAAGAAATAAAAAGTTCTAAATTTTCTGTCATACTGTGGTACTACAAGAACATTTCTCAGATTCAGATTTCCTCATGATGTTTTCCATCACCATCAGCCGAAAATATTAGCAATTTTTAAATTAGTAGATTTACACGAATTTCGAAAAATTCGTTGGTACATGCAAGGGTTCGAACCTGCAGACATCGGAATATTATTTCACCAGCCATACAACTCGACCACCACGATTTTAAGAATAGAGACTGAAATAAAGGTTTTCTATTCATCCATGGTTTAAAAAATATATATTGATAACATTAAAGCTCGTCAGTGGCTTTGAAACCGAAACAAATTAAGAAACAAATTAAGAAACAGAGGACAATAATGTACTTAACCGTTTTTCTCCATCTATTTATATAAAGAATAACAAGTCAGATTAAATTGGGTTAAACCAATAAACAAAACGTGCACGTCGAGCTACGATTACATTTATTTACTTTTATATTTTTAAGAATCAATCCCTTTTTATTCAGTCTCTATTAATATGTTAATTGATTAAAGAATATGCATTCATTTCTATAGACTTCTTATTAGTTTCGGTACACTGTTGGACATGTCCAATCTGCGTTTGTCTGTCTTTAGCATTTCGTAACAAAACGCTTCGAGCTGTGTTTTTAAATTGACCTTCCTTTTGGTCTGAACTTATCAACTTTGAAATTGACTTTGAAATTGGACTCTTTATCTCTAATCCCCACCAATACACTGCGTTTATCGGTCCTAAACATTTCGTAAAAAATCGCTGCAAGCTGTGTTTTTTTAATTGACCTTCCTTTTGGTCTGTACTTATCAAGTTTGAAATTGGACTCTTTATCTCCAATCCCTACCAATACTCTGCGTTTATCTGTCCTCAGTATTTTGTAACAAAACGCTTCAAGCTGTTTTTTTTAATTGACCTTCCTTTTGGTCTGAACTTATCAACTTTGAAATTGGACTCTTTATCTCCACTCCTTACCAATACATTAATTCGAATGTGAGTTTGTTTTTTTGTTACGCCTTTTACACCTTACCTACTGAACCGATCATCATGAAATCTGGGATAATTGTTGTTAGCGATAAAAAGGAAAGACATTTCATCCAGTAAAAAGGTTTCGGAGGGATAACGCAAATGTACATTAACGCGGGGAATGCTGCAAACAAAAGCTAGTATATTGTAAATTAACATGATAATGTGCATATTCCTTATGTGTCATACGTTAGTGTGTTGTTCTTTACTTCACGGACGATGTTTTCTTGTTTCGGACTTAGGTTTTACGAACACACTAACACATAACAATCCATATTGAATTGGTTTGGTGAATCAATTTCCTAGATACAGTTCTTGGTTATTTTCGGCGACATGCTAATAGACTGAGCAATGAAGGCGAACACGTGTTTTTGTATGTCACAGTCGCACGCGTTTCAATGAATAATAGCGGCGAAACGAACTTTGTAAAGTAGAATATAATTGGACCGCACAATTGTATAATAAATTGTAACAAATGTAGTTACATTAATGTAGTAATCAATAAAATTGGTGACTGGCCTAGCCAGAATAGAGAGCTTGAATAATTGGTTACAGAAACGTGTCTGCGTTTTGCATAACTGACAAAAGACATCGACCAACATAAATTGTACCCGCGCGGCGGGGTAGATTACGATGCACGCTTCCATACTAAGTGCAGTAAGAATGGAGAAAATAATAATAAAATAATTCTAAAAACAAATTAAACGGAATGTCGAAACATAAACATAAAGTCTAACCTCAACGATTGCACCGAGATAACTGTCTGTCAAAATATATTAATTAATCACTTCGAATGAATCACGTTTAAGTATTGCGTTGACAACGGCAACAACCTTGTAAACACTGTAATATATATAAATCGTGGAGAATGGACATTCTTCGCATACCTTCTTATTCCGTTACTGTTAAAGTTCCGTGCGAGAGGAATTATCTAAGTCAATATTTAGTTTTTACTTAGTACCTTTATTCTTCACTGTAGCTCACTGGCATGATGTTAAATAAAGCATTCGATTCCTAACAGTATTTTGTAAAAATATACCAAACTTTTTAGTGGCAACTCTTAGATCCTATTAGAAATTTTCGGTGTTAAATACAAAAAAGTTAAATACGTATTGAATACTTGCTTTATAAAAGTTTGGGTACTTACGTATTAAATGCACCGCGCTTGCGGAACGTTCGACATCTTGCTCTTTTATCTCTGTTTGGTTAGGTTAGGTTAGACTTGCGAAAAAGGATAACGCGAGCTTGCCGCGCAGCGGTCGGCAAGCGCGGTGCATTTAATACTTACGTACCCAAATTATTTTTAAGCAAGTATTCAATACTTATTTAGATTTTTTGTAATAAGACGGTTTATGTTTAAAACATATTGTTTGTATTATTTTAGACACTTAAGAAGTTATGTATAGATTATTTCAAATGTAGAGGGATAAGGGTGTTTGGCAGCATTTTTTGTACAAACCAGTAATTCTTCTCATGATTCCTCTTTCACTGCCACCTAAAGTATTTTTCTATACTAATATTCTACAGCAGTGTAGTTTCTGGCGATTGTTAGTCGTTTAATATAACGGAAAAACCTGCAGCTCACACCAAACTTTCGTTATCTTGGAGTCAAGGAATATAAACACATTTTTAAGTATATTTAGATATATGTGTCGGCTTCATCAAATAATGTCCTTAAACGAAATCAATATCTGCAATAATAACTCACTAGATAATCACTAGCAGATTTAGGTAATGCAAATAAAATTACATTACAATGCGATTAGATATTAAAAGAGAAGTGTATAATATACTAAGTACGATTTCTTACGATTTTGCAACGCGGAATCGACTTATCGAGGGCACGCAGGACCGGTACCAACGTTGGATTGACTCGGAGGAGGCGAAAGGGGGGGCTCATAAATGGGTCGCCGCAGCCGCATTCCGAAGCGGTTGATATTCGTGGAAAAACAAAGGTAAATTGAAGAGATACCAGGAATTAGATTTAATTAGATTTTTTATAGAGTGAGTTAAACATAAATTAAGGGATTAAATCATAAACTGAATAATAATGTGATTGTATGAGTGGTTATTTTGAAGTGGACTGTTTATATTATCTTTGTTTTTTTAAAATACTAATAATAATGTTTTTTTCCTTGAAACGACTATAAAAATGTATCCTTGTATGTTTATTACATTATAAAAATTGCTTCAGTAAATTTTTGTGTGTGTAGTGTACGAAATTTGAAATTGGGTAATTTTGAGATTGCAGAGATTTTTTTTATTCCGATGAATGCTTTCCATTCACTATTCCATTCTTAAACATAAATACTTCTCTCTTTCTGAACACCTTATATGAGAAAAAATCAAACAGAAAAAAAATAGTGCGTGGAGTCCCTCCGCGCGGAAGAAGTGAAATTTCGTAATGCGGAAATGAAAATAGGAAGTGGTAGAAATTGATTTTTAGTGAAATCATATTGTTTCTTTAAGACAAACTTTATTAACTTTGCTTACAATTCACAATTGATCGCATCTTTTAATTATAATTTTTGAGTGGAGAAATATCCAAATCTATAACATTTACAATGGGATTATGATAACTAAAATAAGATACGAAATGTTTGATTATTTTTCTCGCTCTGTCTCTTTCTATTCCCCCTCCCCGGGAGCGTTAAACGTTTAACGCATCCTTGTTGGAAGTCGCATTAGAAGTTTGACTTCAAAAAAATTAATGAACTGTACTTTTTTGATCTTCGCAAAAACCCTTGACATATCTATTCACAGCTCAACATTTCAAACTTCTCCATGACAACAGCCTTTGGATTGTGGAATGCTTTGTCTCGACATCTTCAAGTCGTTAAAACTATCCGCATATTGAAATCACTTTCACGGTGGTTTTTGTTCAATGCACAAATGAATATATAATCATAAATTAATATAATATTTATTTATAAATCCCAGAGACACGAATTTTAATTTAATAATATAGCATTTATTGCTATTCTTAAATACTTTATGAAGTTTTCTCTACGTTCTTGGTTAGCATGAGCCAATTAACGCCGTGAAGTATTTTGTTTTTATTCCGAAAATATTTTGTAAGTTGCGGTTAGACTCCACTTTTCCTAACGTGACATTTACGCTATATGTTTCCCTATTTTGTTATTTATTTGTTTTGTATATGATGGTTACCTGCATACATATTACGATGTCCATATAAATAAATAAGTCAACGTATAATTCATATTTATCCCCATGTACCTTTTTATATAAAATTTGATAAGGTATTGCCGGACGCTTACGCCCATTTTGAGCTGATGTTATTCATTGCATTGTAACATTAAGTTCGTTAGTGTACGAGCAATAAGTACAATAAACAATGATTTATCTATTCATATATTATGTACTTAAACTATACTTAATCGTAAGTTTGTAAAAAAGAGAGTTTAAAATTATAAACTTTCCTATTATATGTATATTTTTTTATTGTAGCACGGCAAAATGTCTGCACTCTGCCTGATGGTAAGCACAGTACAATTCAAAAGCAATGGCGACCACCGAGTGACACACTATTCATCGCCGGTCGCCACTATCATTCCGACCTGAAAAAAGCTGGATATGCACAGGCTGATCCCGAAACGGGACCCGCAGAAGCGAATCACTATGACGGGCTTTTTCGCATTATACATGGTGGTTGCGACCCAGTCAGGCTGTGGTAATCAGGGGTGGTAACCCCTACTACTATTATAGTGAAGAAACAAGTATTTGGTTTATGTATTCTACCACGTCTCACATACGGTTGTAAAACTCGGTAGCTGTCTCAAAAACACTACACAACCTGAAGACATTTCAGAGGGGGAATGGAAAGAAGTATAATAGGAGTCTCAATAAAAGAACGGAAGAGAGTACAAGAAATGAGATTAGAACAAAGGTTCGATGTCTTACAACGAAAATTAAGCAATTAAAGCACCGGGAGATCTAGGGTTCATCGGTACTCCTTATTGTAATGTCGGTCTGCAAATCTGTTCGCACTTGGATATACAAAGTCTGGACCTTGGAACACCTGACGTAAGATTATCGCGATCTAGTCATATATTTAGTAGTGTCGTGTTATAATGGTATCAGTTAGGATATGTCCCGACAGACGTACCTTCTCAGGTGTAACAAAATACTAAAAATTTGTGGCACGATCCATACGTATTCTGGGTAAAACCACCAAAATTCCAACCTTTTAAAAAAAAGCATAGTAACTTTTATATTATGGTAACACAAATGTAATACAAAAGTAATCCAATTTTTTTCTAAAGCTTGCTCCATACAAAAATGTATGAAATTCTTAATACAAAAATTAGTAAAACAAAACGAAATATTATGATATATTTTTATTTTTTATATCATCGGAGGCAAACGAACAGGTGGATCATCTGATGATAAGTGATCACCATCATCCATAGACACTAGCAACATCAAGGAAGTCGCAAGTGCGTTGCCAACCTGTGTTTGGGGGAGAGGGGACGAGAAAGGGGAGGGGGGGAAGTGGGAGGAGGCAGGGAAGGAGGGCTTCCGGCGCTCTCACTGACCGAACGAAACGCAACAATGCAAAAGTAACAGTGTTACTTCATGTTGGTTTTCTGTGCTCCCACCCTCTGGTGGGTAGTAGTACCTCGGGCGAGCCGACCCATTCATGTTGAAACCAGTAATAGCTTCAGCGTGGCTCTATCACCTACAAATCCTAGCAGAGTCGTCCTTCATCATGACTAATAATATTAATAATAAAATTGAAATGAATAAAATAATAATAAAATTCCGAAGCGAGCGCAGAGAACATCAAATCGACATTCCTACGATCCTAACTATTCACATTTCCATACAAATTAATCATCCAAATACTTTATCAACAAAAATAATAATCGTATGACTAATACAGTAAATGATTCACAAATGAATACGACACAAAACACATGTTCTGAATAAGTAAATATCACCTGCAGAGCTGAGCCGTTGGCTTTCGGTAACACGGTACCATTCTCCAAAGAAGGCCATATCGGAGTTTGTGAATGTAAAAAAATATATCCTTCGCAGCGAATAGGTACAGTCGCGGTCGTAATATTATGTACGCCACTTGAGAATATAACGAAAGCACCTGTAAAGTGTCACGGTCGAATATGATAAAAGATTTATAATAATGTCGCACTGTCGAAGGTTAATTTATTGCAACCTCTAACTCGATCACGTTTTTAGAATTCCTCAATGTAATATTTTATTACTTTTCTTCGATTGTTCTATTATTCACCTTTTTAACTCTCTCTTAATGAAGTGATTTACACACAACTTTGTCTATTATATACGGGTCTATAGATCTACGGAACCATTGATACGAAACTGGGAATTCTGTTATCCCTTGATGACAACCGTTTTTATTGTTGGTAAAATTATTATTGAAAATCTAAAACGATATACAGTACCTACCTAGCTTTTGATATGGCAAGCCGGAGACATGACCGAGAAAGGCAGCAAACCCGCTTTCGTATAGCGGTATCTCCGTCTATCACAAGGCGATTCGCGATGGAGAGAGCGCTCTACACGACTGAAACAAGACGTACTTAACTAACTCCTCACTCTTCTCCTCGACGTGCCAAATCAAATGCCGGATACGGTAATTACGTTTTTTTATATATTTTTTTACTTATTCTGTCAAATGTTGGCATTCTTAGAACCGTCTGAAAATAGATTTAGTTTACCCTTAGAGCCGCTAGATAGTTGAATTAAGAAGTTGTTTTTATTACGAATCATAATCGACAATGTGCACTTCTTTAATTAATTTATACATGGTATATTAAATAATGGTATTCATTGTACCGCCCACGGACCGGTCCAACGGTCACTATGACTGAATTTTCCGGTGCCTAAATTAAAACAACTTAATTGGCACCCAAAAATAGAAAAAAAACCGCCCGGAAATTGTTATGTTATGCGATCATGTTACTTAGCTGTTGTTATTATTCGCCTTGGAAGTTATTAGTTAGCATTCATCATTCGTTATATATGTACCTACTTATATGAACTAAACTATTATTATATGGAGAAATGAATTGATTCTTTGTTAGTAAAGGGTAAACTAAAAAAAACTAATAATTTGTTAAAATTCTTTCACCTGTATAAAATTATAATAACAGCTAATAATATCGTTTCTCATTTTTTAAAGTAATTTAAGTGAATAATTAATTTTTTTGTCCGTGTTAAATCACTATATAAAACATAATAACATCCACATACACAACCTAGCAACATGGAATGCAATCGGTAAAGGATATCATCATATATATTAATAAGTGAAGCCCTAATTTTGTATCCCTTTTTGAGAGAAATGCGCGAACGGATGAACGTGAAACTTGGCATAGTTAAAGTTTATATGGAGGAGAAGTGCAGAAAGCTATTTATTTTATATAAAATGCATTAGAAGTACATTAAATTAATTAAAATATGCATTACTCACACTACTGCTTCAATTTTACACAACATATACACACATGTAAGTAAAAAAGACATTTTGACATCTGTCAATAAAGGACTTCAAAAAAGGTTGTGACTCCTTCACAACCTATGCTCGACTGTATGTATTATTTTACTCTTACGTTCCAATTACCCTTTTTCATTCTACGTTCAACTTTAAAAAATCAATGAACTATGGTCGAATGTCGACCATTGGGTGCCGCCTAGTTAGGATAATAAGAGCAACATTCTAACTTAAAAAATAAAACACAAACTACAATTAATCTCGATAAACTAAGTAATTTCCGTAAATAACGGTACAATTATCACTAGAACAAAATCCTGAACATCTGCTTAATAAAATTAAAAAGAGATGGAAAGAGTGTATATCGTGAATATGAGATTAATGGTAATAGAATAAATAACATTATTATTAATCATTTTTAAGGAAGATAAGCGATCAGTTCTGATTTTATACTACCACTAGCCGACCCGTGCCCACTTCGTTGGGCGGTAATAGTCATTATCAAGCTACAACTTTTCTCTAGAACTCAGTCATATATATCTCATAATTAAGGCAGCGTTCATAAGAAACGTTTTCTTTCGACCATTTTTCTCCGACTCCCCAGATATTACCCCCTACAACCTCACAAAATTTACCCCTTTATAATATTAGTATATAATATAGATAATATAATTAGTTAATAGCGTCTGCCCGCGACTTCGCACGCGTGGTTTAGTTATTTTGGGCTAAGACGCAGCGGAAGCTCTGAAAAGGAAAAAAAGCCCCGATTTTAAAACATTTTTCATTGTTGCTCCGCTCCTATTGCCCTTAGTGTGATGATATATAACCTATGACACTCACAAATAACGTGGCCTATTGGTAAAAGAATTTTCAAAATCGGTTTAGTGGTTCGTGAGTCTTTATAATATTAGTATATAGATTACAGCCCCTGTCCGCGACTTCGTCCGCGTAGTAATAGTTACTACTCTGAGCTAACACTGACACACAGCAGAAGCTCTCAAAAAGCAAAAAAACATATCGATTTTGAAACCTTTTTCATCTGTGCTCCGCTCCTATTGGCCTTAGCATGATGATCTATAGCCTATAACCATTTTCGATGAATGAGCTATATAACACTAAAAGAAATATTCAAATCGGACCAGTAGTTCCTGAGATTACCCCTTACAACGCCACAAACTCACAAATTTACCTCTTTATAATATTAGTATAGATTGTATAGATTGGGCAAACAAGCGTGCGGTCCGCCTAATCAGAAGAAGCATTAGACATGAGCGTTGCTGAGTCTAAAACTTCTAAAAACTGTGTTACTGTAATTAAACGTCTCTTATATTGCTTAGCTTTATTTTATTTAAATCTACAATGTTTATAGAATATAAATTATAGAGGTTTGATGTTTTGCGCGCATCGCTTAATTTAATTTTTAAAGATTTAATCATTTTTTAATGTATGTTACTTGTTAGACACCGACTTTGCCGTGGAGAAGTGGGGGCAAGCGGTGTAATGCTTATGATTTTTCTTCTATACATAAAATTTATTATGATGATAAACGACACAGACGAAGTCGTGGTTGTCTATATTTAGAATATAAAAATTAATGCATAAACTTTCAAATATAAACCCTGGATACAATCTGTTCTAAATATCGAGATAAAGCGCACAACTTACCCGACGTCTATTGGAGCCAGACGCGACAAAAACAATCTGCCAGTTCGGTGACTCAAAACAACGCACCTACCTTATTCGACAGCAAGACCTGTTCCAGACGTAGCCCTGTATGAGTGAGTCAGTCGGCGGTTTTCGCAGAATCATGACCGCGAGCTCAAGCCCGCCCGGTTTCGTAACCGGCGGGCCGCGGATGGTTCGTGTTTTGGCTCGTACGCGGCTTTTAATCGTGGGAAAAAGGTATTATAATCCGTGAAAGTATGAATGGTAGTCGTTACTTTGAAAATATGACTCTTACGAAAGACATTTAAAATAATTACTCTCTTATGAGATGAGAGAAGTACACGTTCTCTTCTATCTATATATAAATAGGCAATGGGGAAACGGTTAAGTACATCTCCCTCCTATGTTTCTCAGTCGATTTTCGTCATTCTATTTTTGTTTTGTACGGCGAGCTTTACTGTTATCAAAAGAATTGGAAAAGTTTTTTATGCTCTATAGTTGAAGTTCGACCGCTGGACGAGCACTCGTATGAATAAAACGATAGAGGTCTACCGTTGTGCGCGCATCACGCAAAAACTACTAAATTTATTTAGATCATTATTAACTTTAATTTATGTATATATTTATACTCACTCACTATACTCAAATATTTCGTGCATTACATGCACAGTAATTATTTTCAACTTATATTCAATATTTTACGAATTTCAAAAAAACAAAATAACATAAGAATCAATTTTAATAGAGCCAGAAAAACGTACTACGAGTATCGCTAAATTAGTTTTAACTAGCGGGCCCGGCAGACGTTGTCCCGCCCTGAGTATTAAAAATCCTTGACAAATTATATACTAAAACGCTCCTCATCACTCAGAGTGAAAACCGCTTGAAAATCCGTTCGGTAGTTTTTGAGTTTATCGCAAACAGAAAGACAGACAGACGCGGTAGGAGACTTTATTTTATACTATGTAATGATTATCTTATTACCAGTTAAGAATTACAGGAACGTAATTGCAAATACAATAATTATTTTATCTTATTACCAATTAAGAGTTACGGGAACGTATTTGCAAATACAATAATTATGTTTCCTACAATATTGTTTGTTTTACAATATCCTACGAACCATATGAACGTAAAAGCTTATACGTTATTACACAAAATAAAACTTAATGTCATAAATGACGTATTAATTATTTTTAAGTAGTATAAAAACAAAAGTTTAAAAAATGGTGAAGAGCCACGCTATCGTATGTCAACCGAATTTTAAATATATATCTATTGTGTTTATGTAAGCATATATAATTAAATAATCCTTAACTTTTTCAAAGCTCTAAAAGTATGTTAATATATTAGTATATATTTTTCTTTCGTCAATTGCATATTAAGTCAATATAAAAGCTGGTAAAGTTTGAAGAGGCGAATTATCAAAGTATTTTTGCTCTCCTGTAAAATTAAGAAAATGTAGATACGTCTGTCCGACTCTTACGCCGCGAAATTAGGGTTCCGTATATAAATTAATAAAGCCCCAATAAACGCTTTTGTTTAAACACAGATTATAGCTTATCACGGACCTGAAATAATGTCTATGTGAGGCATTGTTAACTAAACTTACTCTTACCCAATACTTAGATACGTCACAAAATCAGCCTGTTGTAAACGGTAGTAATTACGCCTCAATACGAAATCAGTTTTGCAAGAGCCTGATTCATAACCTCATAGTACCCTAACTGGACATAAAATTGTGAAAGAAACAAAAGTCTAGATAAAAGTGATAAGTCAGCTATTGAATTAATAACTTTAGAAATGTTGCATTGTTATGTAATTTAGAAATTTGCAAAAATTAAGAATTTATAAGAACGTGGATCCAAACTTTTTACTAATTTTATAAAGTTTTATCCGGCTCTAAAAAGAATGATTTTAAGTTTACAAGTTACATTTTGCAAAATAATACTACACTATAATTAGAAAAATTGAAAATCTACGAAGATGTACAGTATCCGGCCTTTGATTGGGCACGTCGGACAGAAGACCGAGATAGTCAGCTGAGTTCGGTTTTGTATAGCATTATCTTTATCTATCGCAGACACTGCGCTTTGCGATAGTGAGAACGCTTTACAAAACCGAAGCAAGCTGACCTTAGCCAGACGTCTCACTCTTCTTCCCGACGTGCCCTATCAATCCTGGGTACAGTATGTCCATTACAAGATTTTTTTTATGTGCCCGCGGCTGCGCTGACAAATGCAATGCAGTAATTATTTTTGACTCATTTTTTAATTTTATTTATTATGGACGGTATTCATGACGTGATTTTTTTGCGTCCTCTGATATATTGTTAAAATTTTTTCTAACTATGAATTTTAGGGTGTCACAATTATAGGTTGATAAAATTACAGAAGGATCGGTCAAGCCGTTTTATTTTTTTTTAGTTTAATTTAGTTTTTATTTAGTTTAAATGTGACATTTAACATCTTATGCGTGATGAATCACTTTTACAATATAGTAGGAACCGCATGAAAACGCAATATAATATGTAATAACAAAAAAAAGTGTGTGTGTACTTATGTACACGCGTTAGAAGTTATACTTCTTTGGCGTAACAAGATAAAAATCTTTTCAGAAATTTTATCTTTCGCCTTATTCTACGTTTGTAGAAAAAACGACACTAACAATAGAAAAAGTTGACTTTAGCTAACTTCAGGGTGTCGGTTTTTCGTGACGGTGTGCGCGCGCATTGTAATAATTTAGTCTCATCATTTTTCCTTAACGCGCCAAAAGAAGTATAACTTCAATAAAATACAAATTGGCTAGTTATAGCATATAACACGTCTCCGTGGAAAAACATATAACTGTGACCAACTTCTATGCTATTCGGTCTATCGATGTTGAAGTTTATTGATCTGAAATATACGAACATGCATTTTTATAGAAAATATATAGTGTACATCACAATATTTGAAGACATAAATTATATGTATAACCAGATTTGTTAATATAAAAAATATGGTGCAACTTTAAATTCAAACATCATATCGCGAACGTGTAATACCGCTCAGAATTATTTTTATATCGTCCATTTAAATTGAAGTCCCATTAAAAAGTATTTCAATTTTTTTAACAGCGGTCCTATCTTCTGCATACCTATGTCCGCCAGTAGCTGACGCGGGCGTTGGTTTTGAAACGAGTTCTGTATTGTATTGCATAATAATCGAACTATTTCGACATTTCATAGTAATGCTTCCCGTTTGGTGAATCATACGATCAAAAATGTCCTTGAAATTGATGACAAACGTTTTATAATCGTATGTCGTCTCTTTTTCTAAACGATGCGGATGATATTTGAATGTATAATATTAAAATTATTACTTCGTAAGCTTTCATTCGCATTATATACATGCTGAATAAATGTTTTAGGGCTTCGCAAATCAATGAGGATTTGTGAAGTGGCAGAACGCTCGTTGTATCCGGTAGACTTGTTTCGTTGTGCATAGCCTCTCACTTGCACATTCTAACTTCGAATGTTGGGGTAAATTTCGCTCCCGCACACCAGGCCCCCCTCGGCAGCAGCTCAAGCCTAGGTCCGTTCCCATGGCGTGGAGCCCTTGAGTACGCTGCTCGCGCGATACAGTGACACAAAATCTTACATCACTGCGACAACATTACACATATCACCTCCACACACGTGCACGCATACACGCTTACACACATACACGCTTACACATGCAAGTGGAAGGGTTTTATTTTTTCCCTTATCAAACTGAAATAGTTTAGAATATTATCCGATACGAAATATATATAAGGGTTGTTGAGGTATGTATGCTTGGTACACATATGTGTTTCAACAACTCATATATGTATGAATAGTTAGCTTAGCTTAGGTTAGCTCAGATAGGTCGCGAATTGCATGTATCAGGCAACAGCCAAAGCCGAGGTGTGCCGCGCACCCTTGAGCTAGTTGTCAAAATAAAATCGGCTGAGTGCCTTAAGCGCTCGCTTTAGTAGTCCGGTGAAGCTGATAAGACCTCGCTTGGTCAATAGCGTAGTTAGTTCTAAAAAAAAAAAAAAAACTTCGATACCCTTTTTGTCTCCATTGATTTATTCTGTCTCTCTCTTTCTATCATTTCTGTTCCGATTATATAACATAACCTAATGTCAAATCTAAGGATCTGTGGTTTATACCTTTATGTATGAGTATAGGGACTTGGAAAAGACCACAAAGATGCTCAATTGTTTAAATACTAGATAATATTACTCTACTTACGTTCTTAATTTTAAATATAAATAGCACGCTGCATATAACTAAGTTAATTTATTATCATATTATTACTTCGGTTACCAACTAACATGACGATCGACCTAAGGTTGAGTACACGTGTCTTTACCATCGAACATTAAAAGTTTATTATATAATAAATAACTGCTTCGTAATTTGATACTACTTAATTATAATGTCGCTACCGTATGAGTGTTTTATATAACAACACCACGACAACTTAACACTACAGTTTACCGAAACCGGAATTGGCATTGCAAAAACATTTGCCAGTGTCAGTCTATAATTAGACATTATAGTTATTTAATATTATATATAAGTTTCTTTCATTATTATTCGTATATTCTTTAATATATTAATATACTAGCAGGTACGGCGGACGTTGCCCCACACTGTTAATAAAAAAAATACAAATTATATACCAAAACCTTCCTCATGAATCACTTTATCTACTGGTCAAAACCGCATGAAATGCCGTTCAGCAGTTTTTGAGATTATCGCGAACCGACAAACAGACACGGTAGGAGACTTTATTTTATACTATGTAATGATAAATTGTTGGTGATTTGATGCTACTTCATTATAATGTTGCTACCGTATGAGTGTTTCGTATAGCAACACCACAACAACAGCTACAATTTACAGAAACCTGAATTGGCATCGTAGAAATATTTGCCATTGTCAGTCTTTAATTTCCATAGACGTAATAGTTATTTCATTTGGATTTATTTAATTATTATTCTTATATTCTTTAATACATTAGTATATAAACTTATTTATTCTAATGTTTGAATTAAGAATGAAAATGAGGACTACAATACAATACGGGACGAATCAAGTTCCAATCAAAAAGTCCAAGGTTTTATGTAATAGGCTGAGTGAAGAACGCCGTTTTTTCTTGTACATTTCCCTATACTAAAATATTACAGGTGTACTACAATTTAAAGGCCACTCGGTAAAGGCTCGTACGGCAGGCAATGCATCGGAGCCTTTTACTTTATGCTGTCGCAACACGCATTATTTACCGGGGTCAGGCTGCATCGCGAACGGATGAAATTCGTCAGGTTACGGCGGTTACGTTCACCTAAACTGTGGAAATCGGGTTTTGTAAATTATTCAAATTATATATTTAGCAATTCGATACGAGAGATACGTTCGCCTAGAATGTTGAGTAATTATCTCAGCAAATCACCGAACGCTGATTCAAATACATTTGGCTGCAATAGGTTTAAGTACCTGCGCCGAGGTAGACACGGCATTCGAAGGATTACGATCAATGGTTCTTAAACTTTTATAGCCCTCCATTAAATCGTGGTGCGAATTTATGCCCATCTGAGTCATAAAATCAAAAATACAAGTGTATATTCCGTGAAAGTAGCACGCTTAAGCGTGTCGAGGTTTGGGATCAGCTTTATGTATATGGCATGGTTGCGTATCCCAGGGATACCGATTCGTCCGCAATCATACGTAAGAGAGTAACGTATTTTATCTCATTCTCTCGCACGTTAAACGCTATAAAGGCATTGCCTTCTTTATTGTCACCTTTTCGTTCCATAGAATATAAGAATCACTTTACAACGCATTATATCTCATTTTTTCGCACGTTCAATCCTATACAGGTTTCCGAAACACGATAAACTAAAGGTCACTGTTGGCCGCGATCCAGTCGGGTGCAGAACTCTACCTTCCCTTTTCATTAGTGGATATTTTTATTAAGAAAACTTTTACGGCCCCGTTGCGATTAGGTGAACTATCACGATTATAGCTTATTAAAGTTTTATGAAGCTATGATTTTATAAGCCCTACGCGTTCACTGGGGGCTATCCTTGCCGTGGAGAAATGGGTCAAGCGGTGTGATGCGCATGCTCAGTATTTGGGAAATAAACTGATAATATTGTTTACAAATAAATTTTGTAAGCTAAATATATCTTTGCTTTCAATTTTTTTTAAATAAAATATATCATTATTACAATAAAAAACAGGCAAAATCATAAGTTTATAATATTTGTACATTCTTCGACAAAGAAAATACTTTCAATTTTTAATTTATTGAAACTTACAATATTAATGACTTATGGTCGAATTGCGAACATTGGTATAAAGATACACAGTATACGATTCATATGCATACTTTCTTGTACAAGTTTAACTAAAATTATTGATAATAGGTAACGCACGCAAAGTGTTAATTGACTCAGGAAGCCGCATTTTCTATTACAGAACGAGTGAACGAGAAGTCTGGTTCACTGGGTTCTGTGGTGGTAGAGCCACGCTGAAGCTATTAGTGGTTTTAGCATGAATGGGTCGGCTCGCCCGGAGTAATACCACCCTCTCACAGAAAACAGGCGTGAAGTAACAGTGCTTGCATTGTTGCGTTTCGTTTAGTCAGTGAGAGCGCCGGAGGCCCACCTTCCCTTCCCTCTCTTTTCCCCTCCTCTCTCCAATCCCCCTACTCACAACCCCCCCTTCTCCCAAACTCAGGCTGGGAACGCACTTGCGACTTCGCTGGTGTTGCTAGAGTGTCTATGGACGGCGGTGATCACTTAACATCAGGTGACACGTCTGTTCATTTGTCTCTTATCATATTAAAAAAAACCGGCTAGAAAAGCGATCTCTTTATCGTTCATCTATACTAATATTATAAAGATGTAAAATTTGTGAGTTTGTGATGTTTTATGGGGTAATCTCAGGAACTACTGGTCCGAAATGAAAAATTCTTTCAGTGTTATATAGCTCATCTGTCAAGGAAGGTTATAGGCTATATATCATCACGCTAAGGCCAATTGGAGCGGAACACCGACGAAGAATATTTCAAAATCTGGGGTTTTTTTCCTCTTGAGAGCTTCCGCTACGTATTAGCGTTAGCCCAAAGTAATTAATCCACGCGAACGAAGTCCCGGGGAAAGGCTAGTATCTTTATAAAAATACATTATGGCTACAATCGTTTTTAACGGATGCACACAGAGGGGTGTTATATCTAGATACCGTCATCGTTCACACATTGATCCACCCTATAATTGCCATTTGACATCAAAACGAGTTTGACATAAAATTTGAACTTATTATTCTGTAATGTGCTTTGGGACTCTGTTATAAAATAAAACACTATTACCTTAAAAACTGTTTTATGTATTACCGAGGCAATATGAGATGATATACACTGTATCTCATTTATTTCGGCTCACGGAAATAAGTATTCGTGAATCAATTTAAAGTTTTCGAAGTCTACTCAAGTTAGAACAGTTTGTAGAAAAATTAAAAGGTGACGCTTAATAATTTGATTTTCAGGCGTTGTCTCAAGCGGCCATGGACGTTAGTGTCAGTTGCTGTTCGTAGGAGCAGCTCTATTTAACTCACTCTTCTGTGTTATTGAAGCAAACATGCTCTTTATTATATAAAATTATGTACACTTCATCGGTGTTATTACAAAAAAGTTAAATACGTTATTACAAAAAAAATGAATACTTACTTTAAAAAGATTTCGAATTAAATGCACCGCGGTCGCTGAATGTTCACCATCTTGGTCTTTGGTCTCGCTTTGGTTACGTTAGGTTAGACTTGCGAAAAAGGATAACGCGAAAGCGAAATTTAATTCGAAACCTTTTTAAAGCAAGTATTCATTACGTATTTAACTTTTCTGTAATAATACCGCAAACGTTTTAGAAAGAAGAAGGAAATCTCGAATATAAGTTCGTACTAAATAATATTATAAAAATATTAATGATATATTTTTTATAAATAAATATAAATAGATAAAAAGATTATGATTTTTTTAGCAATACGAGTCATATAGAAAAACTAAAAAGGTCAAATGAACGCTAATATTTAAACCTTTTTGCACGCAAATGTATTATAATGCGTTAAACTGCCGCATCAGAGTATCATAACATATAACGGTACGGAAGGTAATATCGCGTGAACGTATCACCGCGATATCTGTGCCACGAACGGGAACCGTGTCACAGCACTACCGCTAGGGTCGCGCTGATGTGCTCTAATACACAAACGTGTGGGAACATGTAACTTTTATTTTTAACCCGTTTTAAATTAACTTCCAATTTGCTAACACTACAGATTACATTTCATTACACTTCTAAATAACAGAGTATATAAATACTGCAATAATAATACATGTATCGTGTGAGAAGCAAAACACAAGATCCATTCATAGCTTCAGACATTAACTTATCATAACTCTGAAGAGATTTTATAATTAATTATATAAGACACAAACATATACTCGCATAACCTCTCTGAAATAGAAATCAGTATGTGGAGATCAATGTGAAATCTATAATATACTAGCAGCCCCGGCGGACGTAGTCCTGCCATGATGATAAAAAAAAAACGTAGACAAATTATATACCAAAATCTTCTTATCTACTGGTGAGGACCGCGTGGAAATCCGTTCATTCGTTTTTGAATTTATCGCGAACAGACAAACAGACAGATGCGGCGGGAGACTTTGTTTTATACTATGAAATTATTATAACGACAAAATTATGTTATTCGATTTGTTTATGATTTTTAATTTATATTACCGTGCAAATGCGGTTTCGTAAACATAAAATTGACTTTATGTAGTAATAAATACTCTAAGAAACTGTTCACTATATCTCATTGGTTACCATTAAGTGCTTTGAATAAATGTTTAAATCGAATGCACTGGAAGTCATTTTGTGTTGACTTAATTTATTTACAATCTCGTAATTCGTTTTATATAATATTGTTACATATTAAAAACATAGTAATACTTGGCCACTAGAATACATTTATGAAAAAGAAAAAATAACCAAATAAATTTAATATAGAGTTTTTGGCAGGATTTTAGTCTGTCGTGTAGTGGATTTTATATTTTATTCATAATCTTGTGTTACTTGACTCTATATTGTGTAAAATTGGTGGTGTTTCATAGGTCCGTTCCCTCGGCGTGGAGCCCTTGAGTACGCTGCTCGCGCGATACAGTGACACAAAATCTTACATCACTGCGACAACATTACTCATGTCACCTCCACACACGTGCACGCATACACGCTTACACATGCAAGTGGAAGGGTTTTATCTTTTCTCCCTTATCAAACTGAAATAGTTTAGAATATTATCCGATACAAAATATATATAAGAGTTGTTGAGTTATGTATGCTTGGTACACATATATGTTTCAACAACTCATATATGTATGAATAGTTAGCTTAGCTTAGCTTACATAGGTCGCAAATTGCATGTATCAGGCAACAGCCAAAGCCGAGGAGAGCCGCGCACCCTTGAGCTAGTTGTCAAAATAAAATGGGTTTTTTTAGGTAACATACACAAGGGTGCACGCTCACCTCGGCTTGGGCTGTTACCTGGAAAAAGACGCGTCTGACCTAGCTAACTATTCTAAGCTATTCATACATATATACATTTGTGAACCATACAATCGAAATTGCATGATTCACAAATGAATACGTTGTTATGAATACTTGAGTTAGTTGTCAAATAAAATCGGCTGAGTGCCTTAAGCGCTCGCCTTAGTAGTCCGGTGAAGCTGTTAAGGCCTAGCTAGGTCAATAGCGTAGTCAGTTCGAAAAAAAAACGTCACATCATGACTAAAGAAAATAAATACACAGTATAAACTAGAAGAATACTTGCGTGTACGGTTATCCTTATATGGTAGCGTTTAGGCATAGTACGCAATTTTTATAAGAGCACGATTATATCTATCTCCTCACACAAGTGCTCACAAGGTTATTACATCTTAATTTCCATATAACACGTCAAGCTAACTACCTAACAAGGCGATGTATTTAAATTACCGTACATTCACCGACACTTCCAAATATAACCTTAGAATTAGAATTGAGTATTTACATTTAGAAATAGAGGAATTAATTAACAAAACTATCACATAAAACTCCATAATAACTTTTAGCTCTTTTCAGCTTTAAATACCTTATATGTATTAAATGTAACATAAAGTTAACAACGAATACAAAAAAAACTCAACCCTATTTAGCGAAACCAAAGCCATAGCTAAAGAAATATCTCAATATCCATTAGAAAATGGCAAATTTAGATTATGCAGTTCATAACCTAGCATTAGTAAAGAAAAGAAATGATACGAAACTTTTCTTAGATATAAATACATGGAGTAGAGTACTTTAGACATGCAGCCATTTCTGCTATTCTTTGCTCTTGCAAAATACGTAATTAAAAGGCCCATTTCCTTTTAGAAGAGACCACTTTGCGAATAAACATTTATCTTAAAAAACAAATAACCGTGTCCCGCGAATTTGCCAGACAGGAATAAACGATGACCGTTTAAACAAAGAAGGTTTAACATGACCTCGATGACGACATTGGACACCAAAACGAAAACGCTAAATTCGAGAATTAAAAATTCGAAAGTCAAGAAAGAGACTTGAAATAATCGACCGCATTCGACCTCGATGAAATTAAATAAAACGACAATTATACAAGCATAGTATATAGGTGGAAAAACAATACTTTTATAGACGAAAAAGTTTGCACTCCGAAACATGTTGAAAAAAGATTACGCCTATAAATATGAAATCATCGATTTTTGTCTGAACATCAATTTGCACTTTAAATAGCAATGAATACGTTAATTGCTAATACATGTCTAAAATGAACTTGTAAATATTTTGCAGACAAACACACCTTCATTATGAATAATAACACCAGATGTATTTATATTTTTACATGTGCAATTTGGTTCTAATTATGAAAGAATGAAAGATAGAGATGACACAGTATATTGCGAATCTGATGTAGACAGTTGAAGTCTAAACGCATATGGAGATGAAAAATAAAAGAAAAAGAGTAAAAAGGGGAGTGAATGGAAAATTGATAGTCGATATAGGCGGTACGCGAAGGTCCATGCTCCCGCGGCAGACGCGCGCTGACTCATGCGGCCGCGCGCTTCCGCCTGATAGCAAGGTCACCGGCCGCGACGCACACACGCGCACCGTCGCACTAACACAAACAAAACGTGAAAGTAGTGAGAGTACAATCGCGTTCAAACTGCTTTACTTTCTCGAACCTTTTTTGCGTCGCACTTTTAAGCATATAGGATTCCCGAAATGCTCTATTGAAATCGTCAATTCCTACTAGTGTTGCCAGATTTCACGCGTTTTAATAGAAATCAGTATAGTTTAGTATGTAACTACAAGGACATATTTTTTGAAAATTATTTTGTTCGTATGTATATAACATAGATATAAATTCTGAAGTAAATTAATTAAATGATTGTATCATGAAGTCTATTTTCATTTTGGAATCTGTTCGTTTCATACATTCTTAGGTTTTTTTTCTAGAACTGTCTACGTTTTTGGCCTAGCAAGGCCTTAACAGCTTCACCGGACTAACCATTCTTAGGTTATGTTAAAAGTAAGTATAAGTAAATGTATAAGCAAAATATTAAAAAAAAACTCGTTTCGTCTATAATAATAGCTTCAATCTCCTAAGCATTTTTTTTTTATTATTTTCGTATGAATTCTTATTAGATTATTTTGATTTTGAAGAAATGTTGATAAGTTATTATATGCAAGTCTCCTAAGTTACAAAGGCTTCTGTACTAGTGCAAATATTTAACAAAAGATTACATGCGGATTGTCCCATTTCGGAGGGATTCAAATTGAAGTTGCTAGCTTAAATACTGCTTTAGTATATGTAGATCTCACATTGATCACAAGACATTGATATCCTAAGTTATTTTCTTTCGATTTAGAACTATTAAGTTTTGTTAGTATTTATCCAAAGTTTCAGATGAAATAATGAAATGATTTTTTTTATTCGGTCCACAAACCAGACGTCACACAAACAATCAATTGCCTTACATTAGCTAACATACATTAAATACAAATCTGGGTGTGAGCCCTAAAACAGTGAACACAGCCTAATTAAATCCTAAGATTAAAGAACACTATTTAAAAATATGTGCAATTAAAATTAGATGTATAAGATATATAATTAAGAAGCTATTAAAGTTACAGATTTTTGTATTAATTACCGCAAAAAATATTTATACAAAAGTATCAAGACTTGAAAATTATTGGGTATTTTTCCACATGTATTTTTATGAGCTTTGTTCGAAATAACAACACGCGAAGCGCCGTCAAAATTGTTCTCAAATTAATTTGAAGGTCGATAAAGTAATTCTAAATGTGAATAGATATATATCTGTTTTTATAATATTCAATCTACATTTGAATATAAAACGTGTAATATCACAATAGGCAAATATTCAAATTCATTTGTTTTGTCACATTTTTTTAAATCGTGTGATAACATAACCGTTACGCTAAGAAATGTTTTAAACCGTCTTCTGTTTATCCCAACTAATCTAGGATACAACTAAACCGATAATCACGAACTAAACGCAGATAAACGACTTTTCAGGGTATTATATAGTCTTATATACCATTACGCTTTCTCATGAGGGTTAAGCAGAAATGATGTAACGTAAAAAAGATAACGTCGGTGAAAGGGTTACAAGGATTGGGGTTTACGATGACAATAAAAAAGGTCATCGTAATTTCCTAACTAGTCCTAACCCTAACTTATATCATAAATGTAAATGTGAGTTTAATTGTTTGTTACGCCAAAAAAAAACAATTATTCAGATTAAAAACATGAATAATTTCCATACTCGGATTTAACTTAACAATTATTGTTACATGTGAAAAAACCGATGATGCATTTGTTACTTGACAGAGAGTTAGGTAACATTCGTGTCTAAGATTTCGAAAGAAGTTACAAAACACGTTATCAAATTTAATTGAAAAAGTTCAAGTATATGTTTCTAGATTCCCACAATTAAATTTAACGTGCACGCATAAGCGTCTAAACTATACACTGGGCTCTGTAATCTTGGAAAATATTGATCCGGTCAATCCGGTTTTCATTTACCTATATTCAACAGAACGGATGCATACGATATCTTAAAAGTTATTGCAATAATTAAGATACAGAATCGACAATAATTTAATGTACATAAATATTGATGCAATAAATAATCTCACGACTATTGTGGTCGCTCTTGAAACTGGAACAAGTCCCAGGTACAATCTACATACATATAGCATATTGGTTTATCTCCGTTAGTGTATTATATTTTGTCAATAACTTTGCTGCGGTTTTACTCGCGTCGTGCCACGTCACGTCATTTGGCCCGTCTGTACTCTTACTTAATTCTCCCTTGACGTACTTTCTGATCCACACTTTATCTGGTAATCGATCCTAAGGGTCATCCTAAAGAGTAAACGCATGTTAATTGCGCCTCCCATCAGTTCGTCTGCGAGGGCCAAGGTCTTCCCTCTTCAGATTATGAGTCGGGGCTCTGATGAGGGGTCAACACCTGCCGGGTCGGGTAGAATCACTATAGAGGCCATTCCTGCCCACCCGGCTAAATGGTGCAAGAAAAACACCGAGGGGGCTTAGTCAGTAGAAATCTGGCATTCTCAACTGTGTTGCTCGGCTAGGTGCAGAACTTCAAAAGGATTCCCCCTCGAAAAAAAGGAGTAAACTCATGACTTATTAAGACCTACAACAGGACAACGTTTTGCCTTCCGGGTCCGCTTGTATTAGTTCGTTCACATAAAATCGATTAGATATCCAAATTTTGGTACCTTTGTATATTTGATCAATATATACCAATGTTTAATATCTTTCAATCAATATCAATATTTGATACCTACATTTTAAAGGATACTAAAAGTATTTTAATAATTTCTGATAGAACTCATAAAGAACAATATAAATCAAATGGCACATGTTATTTATTCATCAATAATCTTATACTCCTCAAACAGATAACTTGTATCTAATAATATGAAATATTATAAATCGGAAAGAATTTTTGTCCTTCAATTGCGTTTGAAAAGCAAGACGGATTGTAATGAAATTTGGCATAGACGTCGACTATGTTGTGGAATGTGCGAGAGCGGCTTAATTTTCACCCGACAATGCGGATGAGTAGCAATTAGTTTATATATATATATATATATACATAATAATATATATAAATAAGTCGTTCTGTATATTCTTTTTTTGTTTATGAAAATATCCTATACTAATTATATTTTAAACTAGAATATTTGTTAGGATGGGTGTCTGTTTGTTACTTATTGACGCAAAAATAATTGAACGGATTTTAATGACACATTACAGTAATATAACATTCATTATTATTTTTAAATGCAATGATTTCGGTCACAAATCATCCGAGTATTAAAAGATTAATAAGCCTAAAGCAAACTTTTATATTAATATAACATTTTTAACTTTTCTTGTTTTTTAACTAATTTTACAGGCTGCAGAACGCTGACGCCAGATCTTTTTCCTTTCTTTCTTTCAATTGAAACATAAACCAACAACAAAAAAGAATGTTCCGTATTAAAGAGATGAATATTAATAGAATTGGAGTATCATCTTCAATTGACATTGGAAGCGATGTTAATCTGTTAATCAGAATTTGATAAGACTAAAGACTATGAACTAGAATCAACAACAAGCTTGAAAGGGATAAAGTTTATACAACTTATGAAAAGGACGGATCACGCTGGATGAACATGGAATATGGATTATCGCCGAGTGTTTAGAGAGTGTTTGAAAGGGATTACACCAACGAATAGCTTTTTGGAATTAAAATTTAAAAATAAAGAGGATGAATTACTAAAATTAATTTAAGGAAACATAGAAAGGAAATTACTATCAAAGCAAAAGTAGAAATACTGGAAGATAATCTTAAACACTACTATATGAGGGATGCACAAACCACTACCACTGATCGATGTACGAGCGACCCGTCAGAATGGCGAAAAATAAAAGCAGTGGAATACCTTTTTTAAATTGACTTTTTTATACTTTATAGGTGCGTTTGACCGCAATCTCATCCGCTATTAAATGATAATGTAACCTAAAATGGTTAACACGCTAAACCTAGAGAAGGCTGGCTCTCAAATCTAGTTGCCTGAACGCACCAACATGTGCTTGGCAATATATTTTCTAGTTTGAGGTGGTAGCTAACCAGGCGGACTTAAAAAAAATTACCACCATGCTATAGTTTTATCGCGATGTTTTCCTTCACTGCAAACTCCGACTTAGTTGCTAGGATTCGAAACTACGTCCATTGACGATGTATCCGAACACGGTATCAATTAAGCCATAATCGCTTCAAATGTAAATCTAACAGTATAAATATTTACTTAATATGCAACACCGGACTAAACAATTACTGCCCACATACACAGACAGCAATAATGACGACACGACAGTGGAGGCGTGTCTGTGTTCCTTTTACTTCGAGACTAGTCATATTGTGTTGGCTCATTAGAAAATAGGAACAAATACAAATGGTGATTTTTCATTCATTAATTTTTCTATTGGAGTATTAATATGTTCGATTGTGGTTTCTTTATATATGCTACCAAACAACATAAGGGGTTAAACATAGTGAAATTGCTCTCGATTTAATCGTCTTGTAATAGTGTGCAAATGAGTTTTTTCAGTTTTACTTTTATAAGTGCAATTAATTTTGGTATTCAATCAAAAACGACACTTCAAATACCATGGTCTAATAATAAATTAAGAATAAGCTATTGAAGCGATTATGACTTAGTTGATAGCGTGTTCGTAAACCGGCATGTAGGTTTGCATCCTTGCAGTTAATGTTATGGCTTATTCTAAATCAGCCTGCCTAGCTCACATTCTAAAATTGAAAATCTGTCACCAGTCATCTTAGATGACGTTATTTACAGATGAGATTTCGGTCAAACGGTAAAAATATATAAATTATATATAAAAATGTAGACTGTCAATTTCCATTACTTTTCCTTCTATACTACTTTGGTTTTCAGATTATGTTGATCTTCAGCAGGCATGTAATCCTTAAGTACTTTCTACATGATAGATAACAACTGCTGCAGTGTCGAAGGGTCTGTGAACGACTGGATCAATAACAATATATATATGTTGATAAATCTGTTGGTACTCTACTTATTGTAGTATTCAGACATTATATACTAACCAATTTCAATCTGAGAATGTTGCGACACTTCAAATAAAATACAAAAATGGTAATTTAAGTTATCTATCCGAGATAATCTCCAAACTTTAGTTGGCGAGTAGAGGATGTTTCAACATATTATGCTAGATATCTTTACGCTTATATGAGCTAAGCAATACTAATAAAGTTTAACAGTGGTAATTTAAAATCGGTAAAAAAAACATAGCGATTACCTAAATAGTAAAGAAAACATAATCTTAAAAATATAATAGAGCCGAGAATTAACCCAGATAAAATACGTGGTTCATATGACAGAGCAAAATCACTTTCGCAAGATCAAAACCGCCGGCACCAGATAGTTATAAATAAGTAAACGTTCTAAGTTGTAAAGTAATTAAAAGTTAATTTAAAACGCATGTAAATAACATAAAATTTTATAGTACAGGTTATATCGTTGACGTGCATTCTCTTGACACAGTCTATAAATATTTAGATGACCTTGTATTATAACCATGTGGCATCAGATCACCTTTCTAAAATAATTGTTATTGTTAATCGTGTATATTCCCTCACAGTACGTGTTTCCACTTTCATCTGTTTATTAAAATAACTAGTTGTCGTTTTCGATGGTAATAAAACAAAAGATCACAAAAAAGAACAAAAAATCAAAATTTTTTTTCACGTGATAATCATCATCATCATCAGCCTCTAAGACACCCGCTGCAGAGCCATAGGCCTCTTTCCGAAGGAAGGTATAGGCATAATCACCACGCCCGCCCACGACGATTTCAAACTCTGAGAAATCCACAGTTCTAAATTTTTACTCACATACAGTAGTACTACAATAACATTTCTCAGGATCAGGTTCCTCACGATGTTTTCTTTCACCGTCAGCCGATAGTGTTACCAATTTAAATTAGTAAATGTACGCGAATTCCGAAAAGTTTGTTGGTACATGCCAGAATTCAAACCTGCGGACATCGAAATAATATTCCATCGGTCAAACCACTAGGCCACCACGACTTTTTGTCGTGGTATTAATAAATTATATATTAATTTCCGAATTTCTTTTGGTTTTTCTTTCTAAACATAATTATAGTTTTATTATAAACTTTCCTATAATATTAATTTATTTCTATATATATATATAAGTGAGTAAGTAAATGAAACAGTAAGGAATCTTCGAGAATATTGATAAAATTGACAGATTGACGTTCAACTGTTCAGTAGCTATCTTATTTAATTACATGTTCGTGTACTAACCGAGTCGGAGGCAGAGGTCTTATCAAAACTCATAATAAGTGTTTAGTATAAAGAAAAATTGAATAAGGTGCTAGGAGATCGAAAGTTCTGGATTTATATGAGAAGTAAAAAAGAACCTTATAAAAATAGGTAATCTCGACAACAGCACAACCTACCGAGCCCAATTATAGTGTATGGTTATTTATTACATGCACGTAGTGACTCAATAATACCAAGAAAAAGTCATCAAAATCAGTCACCGTTTAGCAGAAGGATTACGAAAGAATGCACACCAGAATTATACATGTAAAGTTTTTAAAGCAATAATTTTAGTCAGTATATTAATTAAAAATATAATTCACAATATAACTGGCTGTAATAATATTATTTATCGAATATTAATAAGTAGGTATAAGCGCGTTTTTGTACGACTGTATGGAAGCAGTAGAGTCGTGAGGCCCCACGCTAAATGGTATTCGTGTATCACCACGAATCACGACACGAGGTCGAATGTTGATACAGATGGTACAGAAAACGATGCAGTTATTGCGACACAAGTTTATATAGGTCCACAAGGCCGTCTCGCAGCCAATAAATATAAAAACGAACACGGTCTGTAGACGAAACAATAATAAAAACGTATATATATGCGAACGATAAAGAAATGCATATGGATTCGCGGAATGTTCTATATAATAAATTCTTTCTTTTCCATGTATTTATCTACGGGTATTTTATTACAGCCAGACAGTGAAAAATGTCGGCGCCACAATTAAATAATTCTCGAGGTCGCACCGTTTGAAATAAACCTCCTTGGAACATGAATGTATTTGAAATTAACGTCCTTCCGTTTTATAAACTAACTTTTTTTTAGTATTTATTAGTAAAAATATTTTAGTAGATTATCACTGCCATGTCCAGTACTATGTAATGTTTTGTCATTTCAATGTTCTAAAGAGATGATGGCTGTATTGTTAGAATTTTCCAGGGAGTTTTTGTGGCAAATCATAATCCATGCTCCGTACCATTATCTCCCATGCACTTCACTGGTGCACAATAACGAAACTATGTTTCTTAAAACACCATCAAAAAACTTCATAAATTAACTTCAAATTCAATCTGTAATGTACTTACTTTTTTTTATTTGGACGCTCAAGATATATTCTCATCGTGCCAGTATCAAATATATAATTATGGTATCATATAGATCCGTTTGAATCGGTTTGTACGTCGTGAGACGGCAAAATGATCTTGTCTGTTACATTTTACCTTAAAGGCCAATGTCTAGATAAAAAATTACAGAATAATATAATATACTTGTAATGTTTTTATATTGAAACATCTTTGGGCACGGTTGGGGAAAATTGGTTAAAATAATACAAAACTGAATAGACTAAAGTGGATTATCTTATTGTGTTTACTACATATAACCTATTGTCATTTTTATAATATTTATAATTTAAATTTATAATAATAACAAGACTTTAATATATTAGGTTTAAAGAACAAAAATTACCAAAAAAACATATCACTTAGTGAGAATTGAATAAATATTCATTGAAATTTAAAAAACAGCAGTGATATAAAGAACTTTTGAAAGACAGTAATTAAAAGGATGAAAGCTAAATAACAAATCACATAAGAGTAGTTTCGAGTAATTTATACTATGAATATACCTACCTATTATTAAATGTAAAAAAGTTTAAATATTAAAGCGCGCGAAGATCAAACTCGCATTTTTTTATTTTAAATAAATAATAGTTTAAAAAAACTAAAAAAACACGCTTTCATAAAAAATCGAGTAAATTAGAAATAAATGTATATATTTGTAAAAAATGACAAAAAATGATAATGACCTCGAGATATCAGTATTTTTTTGTCACTTTTTGGATTATTGCATTGTCATCGACCTTTGACAGGTGTGCAAAGTTTGAATTAAATCTGATCGTTCAAAGTAGGAGAAAATCGAGTTCAAAGGGGTCGGTTACGTACATACATACAGGTGAAGCTAATAAAAGCGTGATAAAAACCTATTCGTCAAGTCGTCACGTATATTTATTTTCTTACTTGCATATTTTTCGATACCGAAGAATTCTGATAAAAGCGTTTATCATAACAATGCAAAGATAAATTTTGACTGAAAAACGATAAATCAAAATACAATCGATATATCCTGGTATTTTTAAAGAATGTCACTGTTTGTATTCACAGTCGAATAATAAGAACTGTAATAGTAAGCCATTACAATTCACACCCAGACATTGGTGATCGTCGCGTCGCTATAGAATGGATCAGCGATATCAACATGTGTTAGGTTAGGTTACAAAAACTAAGCTATAAGGCTCAATAAATTGTAATATTTGCTTCCTTCACTTGACATATAAGTAAAACAACCTTTATATTAAAATAGGAAAAAAAACGAGACAGTCATAAGGGCTGCCGACAGAAGTGAAAACGCAAAATAATTGAATAACTGCGTTCTTTTTTTTTTGATAGCAATTGTCAGATCAATTTTGCTATCAAAGATAGACGTAGAAGATTTAGACGTCATAATTTGTAAATTGAAATTGTTAACATTAGCCTGGTTTTCACATCCATTGGCATTCCGAGCAATAAGTACTTATTTTTAGTACTTAGTACATATGATGTAGTACATATACTTTAGTACATATGATGTAGTACATATACTTTAATACATATGATGGGCTGCACAATTTTTTTTTTTTTTTCGAATGACTACGCTATTGACCAAGCAAGGTCTTAACAGCTACACCGCACTACAATGGGCTGCACAAGCTCAATGCAAAATATTAATATTACATTTACCGCTACACAGTACACAGACCGCTATACAACAGCCCGTCGTTAGTCTGGCGCAAGCGCAATACGTCGCGAGCATGTCGAGTTCGACGGTGATGCGAACCCATAAGTTTCTACCTTATCAAATATCACACAAAGCGACAAAAGAAATTTTCACTTCAAAGTTAAAACAAAATTGTATTGTATATAAGCACATTGAGGGAGAGGTGGTGGAACCAGTCTCCAACTTCACATACCTTGGCAGTGTCGTGTCGCCGACTGGAGGATCAGAGCTTGATATTGCATCTCGGATTGCCAAAGCAAAGGGCGCTTTCGCGTGTCTTAGGCCCGTATGGCAAGCCAAGTACCTCTCTAGAAGAGTGAAACTGAAAATATTCAAGTCTAACGTCAAGTCAGTCTTGCTGTATGGGTGTGAGACCTGAAAGGCTACCGTAGATCTCGCACACCAGCTCCAAGTTTTCGTTAACCGCAGTCTACGTCATATATTGAGAATCTTCTGGCCAGAGACAATCAGCTATTGTAATGTAGATTTGTGGAAAATGTGGCATGAAGATCCCATAGACCATCAAGTGCGACGTCGAAAATGGACCTGGATCGGCCACACTTTGCGAAGGGACAACAGCCATATCCCTAATCAGGCATTGGACTGGAATCCCCAAGGCAGGCGGAAACGTGGTCGTACTAGACAAACCTGGCGAAGATCTGTGCTTGCAGAGTGTGCGAAAATGGAACCCCCATTGAGCATCCAAGCTTGGAGTGAGGTGAAGCGTCAAGCCATAGATTACTTATACATAGATTACTTCCAGTTTGAAACTATGATGATCGTATAGCGTCTTGTAATACAATTTATAGAGTACCTATACCTATAATATATACCTAATATTGTTTGATTATTATACATAAGTGTGTTCGTAACAGTAACACGAAATATGAAATTCGATCAGCCTCAAAAATTCAGTCTCCCGAGAAAGTTGTAGTGAGTCTGTCACGACTTTAATATGACGTGACTTGACCACATGAATGTACGATTTGGACAATAGACGATAAAACGATATCGAATTGAAATCGCCACGGGCAGAAAACTTTGACAGTGGCAAATGCATTTGCGACGCAACTGCAGATCGCGTCGGTAGAAACTTGTATCGGGATATATTAGAATTAGGTGATAACCTAGTTTCCTATTATAAATAGTATGTACTAGGATTTTGAATGAATACTAAATTTATTAAAGAGTATTAAATCATTGATAAACATACAATTTTGTATACATATTTATACCATAGAGGAATTTTAGTTTATAATCGTTTTGTATATACAATCCAACTATATATTATATGTATATCTATACTAATATTATAAAGAGGTAATGTTTGTGATGTTGTGAGTTTGTGACGTTGAAGGGGGTAATCTTTGGATCTACTAAACAAAATTTGAAAATTCTTTTACCAATGGATAGCCACGTTATCTGGGAGTGTCATAGGCTATATTGACCCAAAAGATAAAATGACTTTTTTGTGGTAGTCAGATTTGCAAAGGAAATCGGAGTAAAAACGGTCGAACGAAAACGTTTCTTACGAACGCTGTCTTAACGACGAGTTATATACGATTGAGTACTAGAGAAAAGTTGTAGAGCTTGATAAAGCCTACAAAAAAGTCAGCAACAGCATATGTGTAACTTCAAGGGTTTTTTATTATCAGGGCGGGAGCGGAACAACGTCCGCCGTGCCCACTAATAATTTATATACCGATAAATAAAATGTATGTTCGTTATTAGTACGGGTCAAACTAAGAAATGGCTAAACAAAATTTAAATCAACTTTTATTGTCATGTAGTAAATTTTTCGAATATGACATACATAGGCTTCTTCATAAAACTACAAGAAAATGTTTTATTTTACATTTCTATGCGAACACGTCGCGTCGTGAACTCCAGTTAGATACAATATACAATAATTTTATAATTGGTTTTTGGCGGGATCTCGGTCTGTCATGTAGTGTATTTTATTTTTTATTCATGATCTTGTGTTACTTGACTCTATATTGTGTAAAATTGGTGGTGTTTTATGTAATATAGTTTGTTTATTGTGCATAAGTGAAGTGAATGGAAAATAATACCACGGACCATGAATTCTGAGATGCCACAAAAATTCCATGGAAAGTTCTAACAAGTTGACCACCATCTTGTTAGTTCATTGAAATTATATCAAGAAACTTGTAATATCGATACTCACTTGACAATGGCAGTGATGGTCTACTAGAAGACTGGTTGCCAAAATGGAATGGAAGAACTTGAAATAATATTAACTACTTGACAATGGCAGTAATAATCTAAAAGATTGATTGCCAAAAATAAAGTTAAAAAAAAATATATATAATAATTGTTTTTTTTTATAACGATATTGGTGTCCTAACCTACAAACTATTTTTAGGACAAATCTTTGTGCCAATATTTGTAGAGTAAAAGAGGTTTTAATAAACTTTCCACGGACATCAAGAAAATGATCCCATGTAGCCTTGAATTACAACCTTTTATTTACAAAAGCTACTACATAATAAAATAAACTGTATAAAATTTAAAATTATACTAAAGAAAAAAAATAATAGAAAATAGATCCCTAATGGTTCAAACAATCATTACAGTATAGTTTGTCGGATATAACTCACAAATAATAATCACTGAGTCATAAAGAAATAATTATAATGCAGCGCGGAACCGAAATTAAAATTTGGCACGATGTCTCCGTCTATACAGATGTATAAATATAGATGTATGGTCGGCTGGAGATATCATAAATAATTGATACTAATTATATGAAACTTTTTCCTTGTGACTATGAGATACAGGTGGCTCACCCATTTTACTGTGCCTAAAGAATTCAACACGTGAATATTATTAAATTGGCTGATTCATGTTTTATGAAAACTTAAATAATCTTACATTACTTACTTAAATTATAAGTAATGTTGGTAAAGATTTGTAAAAGAAATTATAAAACTTCTATATTAAATTAAACATAGCTTGTAATATGGTAAAAAACCGATACACATTTATATCTATATAAATAAAGAACAATTGCCGAATACATGAAAGCGTATCCATTCACAGCAGCTGCATTTATTTGACTAGTATTTTTTGTTGTTTTTGTATTTGCCAGGAAAATGTTAGTATGAAATAAAAAGTTTGTCAAATCGTATAAAAAAGTGAACAATTGGGGTCAAAGATCTTCATATAAAAAATGAGTTACATAAGACAGCAGGAAGATCTTCAAAATTATTGACAGAATTGATCCATTTATATTAAATTGTTCAGTTGCCATTACGTGGTCATACAGTTTTGGTTTGGTAGAGAAGATTTAATATTTTCTTCGTCAGTACATCCATGCTAAGTCAGGGGGAATATCTAGTACAGATACATTTAAAACCTTGATAAAGAAATAACAATTATTCATAACTAGCTTCTGCCAACGTGGAATCCCACAAGAAAAAAATACCCCCGATTTTGAAACATTCTTCACTAAAGCTCAGCTCCTATTGGTCTTAGCGTGATGATATATTGCCTATAGCCTTCCTCGACAAATAAGCTATCGAACACTGAAATATTTTTTGAAATTGGACCACTAGTTCCTGAGATTGTGCGTTCAACCAAACAAACAACCCTTCACCTTTATAATATTAGTATAGATACAAAAATGTATGGAGGTATAATCCTCGGCTCAATATGTTGCAGTCCGGTGAAGCTGTTAAGACCTTGCTAGGTCAATAGCGTAGACTGTTCGAGTAAAACAAAAGGCTTAATATGACAGGGTTTGCCACAAACATACTGTAACTAGAAAAGTGTTGAGTATGTTTGTGGACGGATATACGAGTAGAGGAAGACCGAAAAAGGTATGGATGGACTGCGTGAAAAACGATATGTGCGTAAAAGGTGTGAATACTGAAATGACATTTGACAGGGGAGCGTGGAAAAAGAAAACATGTTGTGCCGACCCTACTTAAGTGGGATAAGGGTAATGATGATGATGATGATGCCACTGAGTCACGAGGCCTGTCGAATAAATATTTTTTAAGTGAAACTTTTTATGGGAATTTTGAAATTCTGATCCGTAAACACTGTGTCGGGTAGAGCGTTAAAAATACCGCTTCGTCTCGTCCGATCACCGAAGTTAACCAACGTCGAGCGCGGTCAGTATTTGGATGGTTGACCGCCTGGGAACACGGCGTGACGTTGGCTTTTTGTTGATTTTTTTAAAATTGTTTTTTTTTTTATTATTATTTATTATGTGTTTTATGTTACCTGTGAGCGTATGTGAAGTTTTCTGTGTACCATACCTACTAACATATGCTATAATATTTCTTCTTTTTTCCCTTATTTTACCTAAGTATGGTCGACACAACAAGTTTTCATTTTCACTGTCCCCTGTGAGATGTCATCTCAAGATTCAGAGATTTGGACACAATATATCCATACCCTCTTCGGCCTATTTTATTCCTTAATCCTACCTTTAAGACTTAATAATTTTCTGGTTACATATACATGCTAACCTTTATTTACATTTTCTTATATAAAAAATACAGGAAGGTTCAAATAAGATATATATTTCTAAATATTGTGTTTAGTTTTGTCATTCGTTGGAGAATAATTTAACTATTATAATAATCGCATACCGAATCGACACGTATACGTACGTGCATACGTAATGCGTAGCCCGTTACACGACAACGCGGCGCGTGCGCATGAGACAATGCGATTTTAAAACAAAGCATATAACAGTCGGCCAACGTCTCATAGAAAGCTGACAACTATCGAATTGGTTTCATAAGCGCTTGGGTCCGTTCATAAAATACGGTCGCACTTATGGGGAGAGGGAGTATAAAAGGTCATCAAACAAATTTGCATGTTTCTCTCTCGATTTTATTTATTTGTTATGGACAAAAATCGGTCATTTCATATTTATAAATGTATAATATTTTTATCTATATAAAAGGTGTAAGCCACCCTGAAGCTATTACTGGCTTCAGCATGAATGGGTCGGCTCACCCGGGGTAGTACCACCCTCTCGCAAAAACCGACGTGAAGTAACAGTGCTTACATTATTGCGTTTCGTTCGGTCAGTGAGAGCGCCGGAGGTCCACCTCCCATCCTCCTTCCACTCAAATACAGTCTGGCAACGCACTTGCGACTCCCCTGGTGTTGCTAGTGTCTACGGACGGTGACCCGACCGTTCGTTTGCCTCCTATGATTTTAGAAGAAAAAAAACTGTGTGTGTACTTATGTACACGCGTTAGAAGTTATACGTATTTGGCGTAACAAGATAAAAATCTTTTCAAAAATGTTATTTTATATTGTAAATTCGCCTTATTAATTCTAAGTTTGTAGAAAATACGACACTAACAATAGAAAAAGTTGTCTATAGCTAACTTCAGGGTGTCGGTTTTTCGTGACGGTGTGCGCACGCATCGGAAAAATTTACTCTCATCATTTTTCCCTAACGCCGCAAACGAAGTATAACTTCAAAATGTACCTTGCAAGATGTAATTGGTGTGAAAGAGGAGCCAGCCTATACATCATTTTATGAACTGTTATAACTACCAGATTTAGGCATCATATACCTAAGAATAAATACTTCAAAGTTATTTTTGTTTTAAAATTCGCATTGGCGTGTGACATAACTCTTAATCTGGAGATACTGGGCCTCGGATGGGTCTGGCAGACGGGGAGACGGTCGGTGTGTACCAACCAACCAACAAATAAACAAGCCAACCAACACCGGACCAACCCATGAGGTGGCGCGGATGCATGCGTAAGCGATCCCACGCCGGCCCAGTAAAACAGCGGGTGTACACGAGGGATTTTAGGGACAATGAACCTCAACAGTTACCAAAACACGCGTATAAGTGATATGGTAACAATGTTCTGACTCTTGAGAATGGTAACTAACCAAGTATCCATTGGAAAATGCCTTCAACTTCAACAAAAACTCAGGTTTATTGTAGGGTTCGAAGGTATGTCGATCAAACGTCCGAACATTCCAATATAATGGTTCACCATCAAAGCTTCAATAATATGACGTATTCTACGAAGTGTTAAAGGCAATCAATATTATATAAATGATTGGCAATCTTTATGTACTGTGCTGGTTCAACGACCCAAAGTGAAGACGTCAAAGACGTTTCTGGAACTACCCAGCACGGTTTTCCCCAAGCAGATAACCTGAAGCTAGTGTATGTCCTTTTTCACCGGATAATTCGAACGATTTGAGGTTCGACAGATTTATTTTTTCTGGAACTGACTACGGTATTGACCTAACAAGGTTCTACAACAACAACCTACACCAGTTTCGACAGATATATTACAATAGAGTGAACTAGAAAAGGCGCTCGAGGTTCCCAATATTCATTTGTTTTTACTCAAGCGATGATGGTTTCGTCGAAGGTAAACACTGTGAGGAGACCATAGCATGGAGGTAGGCATTTTAAATATAACATGTGATGCGAAAAACACAAAATTGAAAAAAAAAAACAAAAGAGTATCATTGTGACTTGTTTATCTCAAAAGCAGACAAGCGAACAGATGGGACACCTGATGTTAAGTGATCACCACCGTGTATAGACACTAGCAACACTAGGGGAGTCGCAAGTGCGTTGCCAGCCTGTGTTTGGGGGAGGGGGTATGGGTAGGGAGAGGGAGAAGGGAGGTGGGCCTCCGGCGCTCTCACTGACCGAACAAAACGCAACAATGCAAGCCCTTTACGTCGATTTTCTGGGAGAGGGTGGTACTCCCCCGGACGAGCCGACCCATTCATGCTGAAACTAGTAATAGCTACAGCGTGGCTCTATCACCTACAAAACATAAACCTCTCTTAGAGCACATTCAGTCTGGTACAGACAGTCTACCGTCCCGCTTCGTTACTCGGTACCCACCGATTGTTCCCGGGACGCGATACGCCTAAGGGCATCTCTACGCCGAGTATCATACCTCTTAACGTGACGGTTCACTTGTATAATAAACATTATACAGTGAATAAAAGTGACCCGTTACGTTCGGATCAGTGACATTGAACCGGCTTTCCTCGGTTACACTCGACTCAAGTCTTTATCAATCACATGTTCTTACTCCTATCGTGTGGTCATAAAAAGCACACATCTTTTTTTTGTGTTTCTCACACACTTGGAATAAATGTAGGGAGAAAAAGGTGGCCGTGATTTAAATCACCTCCTTTCATGAGGTAATCGATAATTTTAGGCTTTGTGATATTCGTACCCTCCACTCAAATTTGTACTCTAACTAGGTCATATAAGAGCCTTTCAACTGGGCTTCTTTTACGTTATCTTCTTTAACAGAGACAATTCCCAATATTTTTAATCATCAATGTCTATGGATTAGATTTAAGTATTTATTGTTTTTAAAAACTTTATGCTTTTTTTGTAGTTTATAAATAACGCAATATGTAAATACGGACAATTATAATTATTATGTACATTTCTTAAAAAATTTGTTACATCTATAATACTATTATTTAAAGTGAAAGTTTTCTTTAAGAGGCAATCTGTAGGATCGTATTTTAAGAATTATTTTGATAATACATAGTTAGCTACATTATGGCTGAATGACAAAGGCTATATTTTATTCTTATTAAGTTTTATAACGAAAAAAGTTATGAACGGTTGCTAGAGTATGTATAAATTAGTTTCCATTATTATTTTATTGTGGGCTTATTTTAGAATATATAAAATTATCATACTTCAATTAATTATATTGTTTGATTAATATTTATTTATGTTAACACTTAGTAAGATAATGTTCCGATTAAAAAGTAAAGCGTACGAAACAAAATTATTAGCAATAACCTTCAATTTACGCTATATCGTACGTGATTATTATAAAGTTAACACAAAAGTTCGCAATTACAAAATTTCGCTTCAATCAAAAATAAAATAATGTTAAAACCAAGACACTTTTGTACGTGATAGTCAATAAAAACAAACGCGAGGGCGCGTAAAACGATTCGCGGGGAGCCGAAGGGGGTGAGAGCACCCTCTGCGTCACGTGACCAGCGACCTTCACGCGGCGCACCGACCTTGAGCGCCGCTCGCCCCGCGCGCGGGTCAGAGGTGAATGCACGCTGCCCCTCGTCCCGCGCGCTCGCACTCTCCGTTACCGTCTCGCGGCCCGCGACCCCGAAAATACTAAAACCGACTCACCTCAATCCTATCTATGACACCTTGGTTCCATCGTTTCAGTCTGTATTAAACCGAACAGACCTCAAGCCCCCACCCGCCGCGAACAGGTACCAGCATGAAGCGGCACACCTTTCCCATAAAATACAACCGACAAGTTTATTGACATCGAGTCTCACCAACTATTGCGCAAATGTAGCGATATTTCATATATTCCAACACTGAAAAATTGTCCTCGTTCGGATAAGAAAACACAATTCTTATAAACTTAAGTTGTCTGTTCACTTGATAGTCTTTAAAACAAGAAAAACATTGAACACGACGCACAAACGCGAGCGGGCACGAGACAATGTCCTCTCACCTCCGCAAAACAAAGCGGAATAATTTATTCGGAATAAAGTTGTGTTGGGCGGTTGAACGTGCGTGACATCTCGCGACTTGCGGTTGTCAAAACAAAGCTAAGTGTACACTATAGGCATCTGGCGGAATTTTTTGTAGGTAACAGTTTATGCTTCTACTTTATACATTGGTACACACTATACCGTATTGAAAGATCTTAAAATATGAATTAGCATAGCTCTCCGCTAGATGGTAGTTTATTAAATAAGTGGTTTTACTGTAAATAGTTTCTCAGAACAAAGGACAAATACATTGAATAAATAATATATTTAGGTAATAAAATACTTGATAAAGCTTATAATACTATAAGGATATACAATAAGAATTCATGTTTATTACATACATGTAATTAAATTCTAATAACTATTATTTTCTTTCAAAGTCGGATTTCAAATAGCTATTTAACCTATAATCGTAAATATTTTTAATCTGTGGTTGTAAAATATAAAATTACAAATTGTCATTATTGTCAGTTTGTGACTATTATTCATCCTTATTAATTGTGTAGTTTGTGTTGTGTTCGATACCTATCGACAAAGTTCGTATTTTGAAATAGTTCTATTAGTATATTGAAATATAATAACACTAATTATAGCGCTATAATAAATAATACGTATTCGGACATAATTAAATGAATTTAACAGTTTGAATTTCTACTTACAACTGCATCATTCAAATTAAAAAAGGTCATTAATTAGAGTTTTGCTTCAAGTCTCAAGGATAAAAGAATCGTTTTGATATCGGATAATGTGATTTAGCACAATGGTCGACAATGATCGGAGAACACAAAACAGGAGTACCTTGTTGAAAATTGTGATTTTGGGTGATGGGGGAGTGGGGAAATCCTGTCTGATGAGCAGGTTCATATCGAACCACTTTGATGACCACAGCTTTCACACGATAGGCGTCGAGTTTATGAACAAGACAGTGGATATAAACGGAAAACAGTATACATTGCAGGTAAGCTAGTTATTTCATATATGTATCAATTGCAGGAGACTACAAAGACGATTTATTTTATATTAATTTACACGTTTTATCTTTTCAAAATCTTTGAGATTTTCCTGAAAATAGTAAAAATGCTAAAAATTAAATAAAGCAATTTAGCAACTATAGAACTATCAAATTTGAGGTCACATGATGTTCACAACACAATGCCACACGCATCTCAAGGTAACAAGACATTCCTGTCACTTCGTAATTGACTAAAAACTTTTACAGGTAAACTTAAGTGTTTCTAAATTTATTAGTTTTTATTATGAATTGTAAATATTCTCTTATTTTCCACATTTCTGCAATAACAAGAAACTATCTTGTATGATAAGCTGGCCTTAGTTTAAAATTTGAATATATAATGTAATTTAATACTAAAAGAAGTAATTATGAATAATTTTGCCATATCTTTAGCATTGTTTTAATTAAAGTATCTCTAACAATGGTTTATTTATAATGTTTATTTAATTAGTACAAATGTAAATGGTGTCCCAATTTTTTTTTCATTGTTTAAAATTGGGGTTTGGTCACCCCAGTGATTACCACCAAAATAGAAAATGTACATAATCAATAATAGCGATTTTTACTAGTTTTTAATTCCAGACATAACCAGCCTGTAAGTCATTCTTGCTTCCTCGGATGTCGGGAAAGCATGGATGACATTACATAAACCCACGGATCTTAACAAGTCATCCATTTCATTTTCGAGTGTTAGTCTTGGGGCTTGGTTACATTTACGTTCTTCATTATATGATAAATATCTACAATCTTGCATAAGTCACAATATGAATCTTTTATTTGTATAACCTGATAACTTTAACTTTTTACAATGGAGCCTTGTAAATGCGAATGCTGCCAGTGTCAAATCAGTCAAGAGGAAAGTCACACAATATTTATATTTTTATACATTTACAATATTTACATAATGGTTAGTGTTGATTATTATGCTAAGTTTAACTCTGTTAATACATACAAAGTCAAATGTATAAGCAATATTATATAAAAACTTATAAAATATATTATATAAAAACCTCCTAAAGGTTTTTGTGAAGTGTATTATTCAACATAACACCTTTTTTTTTTTTTTCTCCATGGGGGAATCCCTAACGGATATCCATCTCACCGGGCAGCAGAGGATGGATATGCCCGAGTCGCACGGACTAAAACCCCATGGTACCTTCTTACACCTTTTTGCCGGAGGAGCAGGGACTGTCTAATCGACACTACATCTGCTCCTCCAACAGGTGTTGTCCCCTCCTAAGGGACCCAAACTGCGGCCTGAGGGGTCAAGATGGTGGACCCCTCAAGGGGAAATGGGTGTTATTCCCCCTAACGAACTGTGGGAGCATCAGCATAATGCACCTCCACCACATAACATAACACATAACACCTAGAGCACAACTAAAAGAGATAATTGAAGGAAAAAGATATTATTCAAAACCAGTACAAGACATTTATACAGTTTTCTGTTTGCATTTGAACATATTAATATACATGTAAAACTGAAAAGTTAGATATACTTGTTTATCAAATTTTGCTGGCACAATGACATAGTAATATGATTTGTATATTTATCTGTATAAAAAAAAAGTATATAGTTAGTCAAACAATTTTATCTTTAGTTTAATTAAAAATTATATAATATGTGAACTTTATAACACTCATATATAATTATCAATACAAATATAGTTGAGCGTATCATTTTTATAGATGCAATAAACACTTTACACAATATTAAAAAAAAAAAACAGATTGAGGTTTTGCAGCCTCTTCTAGATAACTGGATTGTTGTTGGAATCATTAGTAGGGTTTTAACCTTTCTTGTATTCTTAATACTGTTCATTTCATTAGTTTGCTTTATTTAAAAGACATAATTTATTTTATGACTTTTATCTTATGTGGTTGACTTTATTGAGATATAATATCACCAAAAACCATGGTGATTTATATATAACAGTACTTATATGTGTTATAATTAGATTCAATGAAGTTTTTCATAATAATGACATTATTTTCCTCTTTTGATATTATATTATAAAAGTAATACATTTTACATTACTCCTACATACAGCACAATGAGTTTTCAGAGAACCTGATGACTTTTGCTGACACTCAATTAGTTAATCCGTTTTTGGACTCCACTAAAGTAGTATGATCAAATAAAATGACCTTACACGCCATATGAGTTCATTATGTTAATTAAAATTAATTATTGTATTCACCCATCAAGTTGTCTGTAGTTCTGTTAACTAATAACATTTTGAGGAGAACATAAAAACACATTAGAGCCAACTGCTGAGAGTAATGTGAGTTTTGTCAATGTAGTCTCGTTCTTTATGCATACCCAGAGAGACTAGATATATAATCTTATTAATTTTAGTTTGATTTTGATGTTGTCTAGTTCTGTATTTTTTTGATGATACTGTTGTCTAAAATGAATGTTTAACTTTATTATCATGAACAATTTTTATATTAATGTAATGTTTCTAAAATTATCAAATACAAAAACTATAACTGCTTTATTATATTTCAAATATTTATTTATAAAAAAAATAAAATAATGGTTGTATTAATTACTAGCTGACCCATGTCCACTTCGTTGGGCGGTAAACATGTATAAAAAACTACTTTTTCAGACTTAAATAAAAAAAGTTAGAGAACTTACTGTCTTTGACTTTTTTGTAGGCATTATCAAGCTCTACAACTTTCTCTGGAACTCAATCATATATCTCTCATCATTAAGGCAGCGTTTGTGAGATACATTTTTGTTCAACCGTTTTTTCACCGACTTACTTGGCAGACTTATTTACATAAATAGGTCTTTTTATTTTTCGGGTTAATATATAGCCTATGACACTCGCAAATAAACCTGGCTTTCAATTGGGAAAATAATTTTTAAAATCTGTTTATTATATCCATATATTACCCCCTACAACATCACAAATTCACAAACTTTACCTCTTTATAATATTAGTATAGATTTAATATCATAAATATATAGACTAAAAACTATCAATTATTAGTTATCTAATTTTTTTAAAGTGAAACTTCTTTAGGCGCATGAGGGTAAAATTTTTACAGATGTAACGTCATGCAGGTATGCTACGGAAGTGACGTCATTTGCAGTAAACGCAGATTAAAAAAATAAAAAAACTTTTTTCTTTTTTGTATAAATATAAACAAGACTTATAAATTAGTTCACCAAAGTAGTTTCACTTCTGACATGTGTACTTTGTACGCACGCACTTTTTTTTTATACCAGACCTTTCTATATATGGGTCTAGGTTTAATAAAAGGTCTTTAGATAATATATTTAGTACAAGATATTAAAAATGTCAACTACAATTTTTAATGTCTGTATATGAACTTAACTAAGAACACATTTTATTATGAAAAATTTTCCTGGATGGAACTTTACGTCATCACCTTGAGTATCAAGGTTGTCTTATCTTTATTAGTATATTAACAGATGAGTTTGCTTATGTCTTGAAGGTTTAGATGCCTTATTAAAGTACTTAAGGAAGAAATAATAGTCACCAGGTAGAAAAAAAATAAGCAATGTAATAACGATTTTTGAGATCTATCATGATACTCAAAGACAACTTCATGCACTAGGGATCGTAAGGGACTTTACAAATATAAAATTCGCAGACATGAAGTATACTCAAATATGGGCCAATTTTTTGTGATCCACAAATATCCACAAAATAATCCACAATTTTGCGGGGTGGTAGGGTTTTACAGCCTGACTGGGTCGCAACCACCATGTATATGGCGAAAAAGCACGTCATAGTGATTCGCTTCTGCGGGTCGCGTTTTGGGATCAGCCTGTGCATATCCAGTTTTTCGCAGGCCGGCATGACAGCGGTGACCGGCGATGGATAGTGTATCACTCGGTGGTCGCCATTGTTTTTGGATTGTACTGTGCTTACCATCAAGTACATTTTGCCGTGCTATAATAAAAAAAAAAAGTTATCCTATGTGGTATTCTAATCCACAATATTCAGCGTTATTGCACCAGCATATCTGATGCTTAAACTACTGAGCTATCCTAGAGAGGTGAGACCCAGTGGTCATGTCAAAGACCGAAACTAAGCTGTCTTGACCTACATATTATTCAGTGGAAATGAACAATTTTACTTAAGAATAAGTAAACAGTAAAAATATAATTTCAACAAATCTTTTGTTGCAACATCTTGCAAAAGTGAATTTTTCGTTTGGAAATATTACGTTCAGATTTTAAGGCTGTAAGAGGCTTTAACATATATCAGTCCTAAATATCATAAAGACACACACACACGATAGAAGTGAAACTTTTGTATTACAGGGGGACATTTTAATGAAAAAAATACAATAAAAAGTCAACACTGTGTTCCCAGGCGGTCACCCATACAAGTACTAACCGTGCCCGGCGTTGCTTAACTTCGGTGGTCCGACGAGAACCGGTGTTTTCAACACTTTACCCAATACAGTGTTTACCCCCACCACTTTTTGCCATACAAAAAAGTTCCTGATCAGAAATTCAAGATCCTCCCATAGCATAATTTCACTTTTAAAAAATCGGAAACATGGTGTTTTCCTTAAAATAGTTTTCTATATTTATTATCGAAGGTAGGCAGACTTCCAGTCACATGGAATTATAAAATATTGAAAGATACTGGCCGGCGTTGATATACAAAAACCCAAGTCTCACAGCCGGCACAAAAAATGCATAATTTTGGATAACGCACTCATTCCAAATAGTCTCGTGTAGCTTGCGTCCTTGTAAAAACAACTTTAAATCATTCAGGTAAGGTTGAATTTGCAACATCATAAGTTTCTCGCATAACTATAACCCACGTATGTACATATATTGAGGAGTTTTTGTGGGACGGTTTTGAGCGTTACTTTTATTCGAGTCTGTGCGTCTTGGATTTTTATATGTCAATGAAAATACATATAAGACAATTCATAATTACTATAAGAAGCCAAGTTCTCTTTGAGTGACATAGGTTGTGTTTATTATTAATTTTTCTAATTGAATTAATGTGTACGTAGACGCGGTCGATTATTTTTGTTTGTCTCGTATGTCCGTATATGACTCATGCCAATCGTTTCATTCTGTAGACATTGAAGTTTCTGGTAAAAGCCGTTGATCTTTATACAATACTAGCCTTTGCCTGCGACTTCTTCCGCGTGGAATAGTTACTGTGGGCAAACGCTAACACGCAGCGGAAGCTCTCAATAGGAAAAATATCCCCGATTTCGAAACATTCTTCATCGGTGCTCCGCTCCTATTGGTCTTAGCGTGACGATATATAACCTTCCTCGATAAATGAGCTATATAACACTGAAATATTTTTTCAAATCGGACCAGTAGTTCCTGAGATTACCCACAAACACAACGTCACAAACTTTACCTCTTTATAATATTAGTAAACTATTCTCACACTTACTATTCTAACTAATACTATAATGCACTAAAATAATGTGCTCGCAGTGTTATGGTAGATAGATCTGGCGCTAAGTAAACTAACAACAGACGTTATGGTAATTTCACACTGAGATACACGGAAATAGAATCGTGGTAACAAAAAGTGTAGACAAAAAATTAAATCTCGATGACATTGCCATTAAAAAAAAATCTTAGCTAAAATCCTTGGTATGATTTGCAATCGAAATCTGATAACTAATACTTTCACCTTCAATTTGCAAGTAGTAAACGTTTCATAGTATTTACTTTTAAGTCAAACTTAATCCACGTCTAAAAAAAATCGAATGAAAAACTGAGACAGGAGAAAGCGATACCATTTCTTAGTGACTCTAATAATAATATTGAAACTAGAATCAATCACACCTTTCGCTCACCAAAGATTTTTCCTTAAGTTGATGTTGACTTGCTCAAAGATAACTGCCGTGGGATAAATATAGTATCTTAACTAATATTATTAATGCGAATTTAAGTTTATACGTTACGCTTCGATCTATTATACTTATAATATCATTGGCTATTAAAATTAAATTTTGCATACGCGTTGTCAGGGACACGGAAAAGGATATACATTAACAAAAGCGAAGCCGGAGGCAAAAGCTTGAAAGTTTCTTTTTTAATTCATCGCCTAATATAAAAGCCGACAAAATAGGGAGAAGGTATCAATTGAGATAATTTAAATTTTTTAATTATAATTGGCGCATTTTTAATCTGCAATCTGATGTTTTTTAAATTCAAATACATATATTTCACAATGTATTATGTAATATTGGTGATGTATTACGTGATGTATATCTATGTGTAGTTTAGTTATTGTGCACAATTGAAGGTGATTGTAATAATATATATAAGCATGTATTTTGAGTAGTCACAATAATTTCTTGGCAGTTCTCTAATAAAAAAAATTCATTGTTTCAAAAATTATAAATATAGTATTAAGTCACGTAATACGAACTTCAATTCAGTGTCTGACATACATTATTAAATGAATTGTTACATTTCTCTAATTTGAGTGGTATATACATTGACCCAAAGTTTATACATAGTTATGTATAATGAAAAGATAAACCAGATGGAGTTTCTTTGTCGGTCCTCCTCGATGACTGGGTTGTTTTCCGAACCGGTGGTAACTTTCACGTTCATGAGTGCCTTCTCAGCGCCTAAATCCAATAAAGAAGTTTTGATTTGAATTCAATAAATTATTCACTATAATCATCTTTTTTTTCATTTATAGGTCAGTCCCAATTTGTGGCTTTCGATATTATACAACTCGGATGTCCTTTATACTTTCAGGTATGGGACACAGCAGGCCAAGAGAGGTTCAAATCTCTACGCACACCGTTCTACAGAGGGACAGATATCTGCGTTTTAGCATACGCGGTCGATGATCGCAGTTCGTTTAATAATATCAAAATGTGGTTGAACGAGTTCTTGCATTACGCCGGGGTTAAGAATGGCATTGAAAGATATCCATTCATGATCGTTGGGAATAAGGTCAGTTATAATTATTCATAAGATCAATTATTTTTTTGCATTGAAACATTTTTTTTTAAATGTACCTATTTGTATATATTATGTTGTTTATTTTTTTTATCCCAGTGTTGTATGTTGTGTAATAAAAATGAAGTCTGTAGACACGCTTAGCGGCAGAATTAAAATGTTGTGTACAAATTAATTATGGGATTTACGAATATTTTATGTAAACATAAAATTTTACGATACTTTTCACAAATATAATAAAGTCACTGGTGGCTAACAAGCATGCGGGCCGGTCTGGTGGTAAGCGGTCACCGCAGCCTATGGACGCTTGCAACATCGGAGGCATCACGTACGCGTTGTCGAACCATTTATAACCTGTTTACTTTCCTCTTGAAGAACCCCATAACGTAGAAACGTGGAATCAGCAGGAAGCTGTTAATTAATAGTATATTGTAATTTGTGGTATACGGTATATATGAGCGTTGAGAAATTTGCGATACGTATCGTATTATGTGATTATACAGATGCGGTCATAAGTGCGAATTCACAGAACGCTTTATTAGGCATACTACTAATTAAAACAACACACGGAGTTTTTGGCGGGATATTGGAATGTCATGTAGTAAATTTTATATTTTGTTCATAATCTTCTGTTATTTGACTCTATTAGTTTAGTTATTGTGCACAATCTCGTAATTCGTTATATATAATATTGTTACATATTAAAAACATAGTAATATACCTGGCCACCAGAATACATTTATGAAAAAGAAAAAATATCCAAAAAGTTTAAGATAGGAGTTTTTGGCGGGATTTTAGTCTGTCATGTAGTGGATTTTATATTTTATTCATAATAATAATGTGTTATTATGACTCTATATTGTGTAAGATTGGTGGTGTTTTATGTAATATAGTTTGTTTATTGTGCATAAGTGAAGTGAATGGTAAATAATACCACGGAACATGCGAGTCTGACTTGCCACAAAACTCCCTGGAAAGTAGTAACAAGAGGGCCACTAGAGTTTTTGGAACATTAACATGATTTAAAAAAACTTGTAATATGATTACTATTCGCGCCGACGTCCAGGATCTTTTAAAAACACAGCTGTAGAACTTTCTCGTGGACTGTAGTTTGAGTAGTCTTCGCAGTGAATCATATATTACGAGCCGGTGGCGAAGCATTTTTTTTTTTTTTTCGAACTGACTATGCTGTAGCGAGCATATAACTAGCCTACTATCCTAAGGAATAGGATAGTAGGCTAAGCCGTTCAAACGCTCCACGAGCAATTAGAAAACAATAGGATAAAACACGCCCTTTGGAAATGGCCACACACGATGGCCAATCGCCGTGCTCAACGCGCCAGCGTCATAATCCGTCGACAGACATAATTATTATTAATAATTATATGTTATTTAAGCTAATGCACTTGTACCGCACACTCTCTTGAGAAATAAATCGTCGTCCGCAAAAGTTGTGTTATTGCTTCCATACCCTCGACTTCAAATAAATAAAAATTAGTGGTTAGAGGTTTGAACATCGCATCCTAAACCACTAAACTGTGACACCGACGTCCGAGGAATGGAAGGCACGAAGGAAATACAACAAGAAGCCTGCCGTGTGGCTGTGAAAGTGCCGTCGTTCAACGCCGACGACCCGGAGCTGTGGTTTGCACAAATAGAAGGCCAGTTCGTGTTATCCAACATAACTACAGATAGCACCAGGTACTATTACGTGCTTCAACACCTGGAACCACAAACAACCGCCGAGGTAAGAGACATTATTGTTTCGCCACCTACCCTCGGAAAGTATGAGAAACTAAAAACTGAGCTGATCAAAAGGCTTTCTGCATCTCAGGAGCGCAAAATTAAGCAACTTCTCATACATGAAGAGCTAGGTGATAGAAAACCATCACAGTTTCTCCGTCACTTACAACAATTGGCCGGATCAAACGTACCCTCTGATTTCATCCGCACCATATGGTCGAGTCGATT
>MU158792.1:729597-839232 GCA_015888305.1 Antheraea pernyi | reverse complement strand
AAGACCTTCGATGTGGTCATACAAGGCAAACAACAACGCATCTCGGTTGATCGCCTAAAACCAGCCTACGTCGCCCGAGATACCCCAGAGATGAACCAGGACACCAAGACGGTACAAGATCTGCCTTCCGACAAAATCCTGAGGAGCGGTCGTCGCGTCAGATTTCGCCCGTAGTAACGGTCTCGGCGGGGGAGTGGTGTAGCGAGCATATAACTAGCCTACTATCCTAAGGAATAGGATAGTAGGCTAAGCCGTTCAAACGCTCCACGAGCAATTAGAAAACAATAGGATAAAACACGCCCTTTGGAAATGGCCACACACGATGGCCAATCGCCGTGCTCAACGCGCCAGCGTCATAATCCGTCGACAGACATAATTATTATTAATAATTATATGTTATTTAAGCTAATGCACTTGTACCGCACACTCTCTTGAGAAATAAATCGTCGTCCGCAAAAGTTGTGTTATTGCTTCCATACCCTCGACTTCAAATAAATAAAAATTAGTGGTTAGAGGTTTGAACATCGCATCCTAAACCACTAAACTGGTGACACCGACGTACGAGGAATGGAAGGCACGAAAGAAATACACCAAGAAGCCTGCCGTGTGACTGTGAAAGTGCCGTCGTTTAACGCCGACGACCCGGAGCTGTGGTTTGCACAAATAGAAGGCCAGTTCGTGTTATCCAACATAACTACAGATAGCACCAGGTACTATTACGTGCTTCAACACCTGGAACCACAAACAACCGCCGAGGTAAGAGACATTATTGTTTCGCCACCTACCCTCGGAAAGTATGAGAAACTGAAAACTGAGCTGATCAAAAGGCTTTCTGCATCTCAGGAGCGCAAAATTAAGCAACTTCTCATACATGAAGAGCTAGGTGATAGAAAACGGCTCGTGACGGGCGGAGGTGGGCGGGGCTTCTTACCCGAGGCTACGGAACCCGCAGCGTCGGGTGAGGCCGGACTGTCGGGGATGTCGGCCTTAGGGGCCTTTTTGGGGGCTATAGCGTCCCTTGGAGGGGGGCGCTTGCTTGAGGGCAGATGGCCCTCACTATCGGAGGAGTTAGCGGGGGGGTGATCCCGCTTTTTGCCTCGCGTGACGGTGACGAAATCGCCGTCCGTGGGGGGAGCTGGGTCCAGCTCCATAAAGGAGCCTTCCCCGACTGGGGTGGGGCTGTCTGCCTTGTCGGCAGAGGTCGGGCTCTCCTGCGAGAACAAGGAGAAGGAGTTCTTCATAGTGAAGCTAGGATTTCTGAGGACTCTGGGCGTGGGACCTCCTTTGGCGTGGTTGCGGACCTCGAGGATGAACCGGTCATACTCAACGAGCAGTTCCGGGCACATACCCGAGACGAATCCGCGGAAGACCGCAAGCTCTTGCTTGTGGGAAATTGACTCGGCCATACCAGGGCCTGAGGAGGGGAGTGGGGTGGGAGTAGACATCAAAACCTCCCTGCCAGAGGGGCAGGGGGGCGCGCCTTAATGAATTTAACGGACTATCCCGAGTCCGGATCAAAGGGAGCTGTGGGCGATGTGCAATGCCTCACAGGGGACCTACAGTACCTAGGGGGAAGCCCTAACACTTCTTTCTTCTCTTCAGCCGGCGCGGCGACACGACGACACGGAGAGAAGCACGCTGACGCACCGAAAAGTGCGATTTGACGTACTGATAAGTACGGTTTCCTCTGTTCTGATAAGAACAGGTGACGACTGACGACAGACAAGACAGAACACGTACACGATATTCTCGATACGAACAAAGAAAGAATTTACACTCGCGTAAAAACACCAACTGACTGATGACGTCACTTAAAAATGTAAATAAAGACGTATCGAGAACATTTGGAGCGCGCGTCCGGTTGCCACGAACACAACAATCGGACTCGCCCGCCGTGGCGAAGCACGATTCGTCCCAACCCTTACAGAATAGTTATCCTCACATCTAGTAAGTGGTCCGCGCCGTAATTTCGTCCCCACTTGGCCTTGCATTATTTACTTCACCATATATTTTGTTTTACATTGTGCAACAGATTTCCGTATATGATTATACACATTGCAGTAATATTAATAATAACATTTACATACATTAAAATTCTATACAATAAAAATACAAATAGTTATTCACAAATATAGAAACATTTACACATTAAAAGAAAAAGAAATATGGAATTGTTACAACTAATTTGTCCTCAACAATTACCCACTTTATAATGGCAGTAATAAATACGAGAAGATTGGTTGCCAAAAATCAAACTTAAAAAAAAAACAACACACAAAACACGTACCACGATATATTACGAAACATTCACTACTATGTTAAGTATCATATAATTGTGAAACAACACAAGTAATAATGAAGCAAAGATTACAACAGTCGTTTTAATTACAGTCGGACGTGTCGTCGAAGGATCGCGAGGTGACTTACGATCAGCTGAAACAATGGTGCGACGATAACAAAATATCTACTTATATAGAGACATCGGCTAAAAATGATAATAATGTTGTTGAAGCTTTTTCCATGGCTGTACAGAGGTTAGTTACATTTTTTTAATTTTTTTTTCTCGAACTGAATACACTATTGACCTAGCAAAGTCTTAACAGCTTCACCGGACTAGGTTAGTTACAATTTTCAGTTATTTGTGGACTTTTGATTTAAAGTTAAAGCATTGTGTACATATAAAATCATCTATAACTTTGTATAACGATTTAACAATCTCATACTAAGGTTTTATTGAAAGTCTATGGAACAAACAGACATCTAGCGATATCTAACTTAGGTCAAGTAAATAGCACTTTTAACCAAAACACAACCAACTATGTTTTATGTCTCGTACCATCTGTATGTAATCATTAGAATGGAATAAGCGTTTTGTCTTATAAGTATGTTTGAAACAATCGAACTATCTTTCCCCAACGTATTCCATGATTTTGGAGTTAGCAAACAGATTCTTCTAGTTCCTTTCTGGTTCAATTTCTAACAGGACACGGTGCTTTTGTAGATCTCTATAATTTTAAAATTACGTACCCCATATTTATAGGTTACACTAGAAAACAAAAGGTTGTTGATGTTTTAACAATTTTTTTTTTATTACCAATGTTAAAATTAAGAATAGCATTATTAAATGATTTATATATTTATGTTTAGAAATTGTAGAAAAAGTAAAAAAATGTATGTAGGGTATTTCAAATATAATTGTCCTCGTATTATTGTCCATATTCCACTCGATGATGGTCATTATCTATAACTCTGTACATTCTACAAAAAGGCAAACAGCTTTTAAAATATTCTGATGGGAACAGGAAAATATTCAGAATATAACTTTTTAAGCTACATAAAACCTGTTTAGACAACAAAAGTATGGTGTCTGAGGCGTCTGCCTGTGTAATGTCTTGTTCCAAATACACTTTTCTTTAGATATTGAAGCATTTATATTATCATTTATTTACATACTAGTGGGCAGGGCGGACGTTGTCCCACCGTGATAATAAAAAAAACCTTGAAGTTAGACATACGATGCCACTGACTCTTTTGTAGGCATTGTCAAGCTCCACAACTTTTCTCTAAAACTCATTCACACTCACATATTTTTCTCATCGTTAAGACAGGGTTCGTAAGAAATGTCTTCGCTCGTCCGTTTATTCTCCGAATTACTTTGCAAATCAGACTACCGCGCGTAAAAAAGTTTTTAGCATGTCTCATTGCTTACAATTAGAGTCACAGTATGAACAAGGAATGTTAAAATTGCAAATTACTTGACAGCAGAATTAACTGACAACAGTTCAAGACGACAATGATTGTAAAATAACAACATAATTCATTATTGATATTAAAGCCGTTATTGCCATCTATAATCATAATCAACATCTTCTTTTCCTTATCTCACCTCAGTAGGTAGGGACGACACAACATGTTTTCTTCTTCCACTCTTCCCTATTAAATTCCATCTCGGTATTCACACGTTTTATAGTTTATACACATAATTTTTCACACAATCTATCTATAACTATTTCGGTCTTCCTCTACTCCTACATCCGTCCACCTTCATACTTAAAACTTTTCTAGTTACATGGTTTTCATCTCTCCTCATGACATGCCCATACTATGCTAACATATTACTCCTCAATTTCTCATTCGCAAACATTCGCATCTCTGCCACAAGTAGTATTCTCTCATCTGTTTCTTTCGTAGCATGTGATGAGTGATGGCACTTAGATCCATATATCACGATCTTATAATAGTTTTATACACCTCATTGCCATTTATAATAGTGAATATAATTTTTGTACAGATGGGTCGAACTCGATCAGCGCGCTGAAAAGGAGTTAGGAATGCTAAACAATCCCGATACTGTCACTTTACATGGCACCAGCAGAGTCTCCAGCATCCGATCGACTTGTTGTTCAAGGTTCAGCGAAACATGAAAGTTATTCATCACGATTCCATATCACGAATGAGATCTTATATTAGATTTGTAGTACTAATATATTGTTACACTGTATCTTACCGTGCAACGGGAGCAAACACAAAAATGTCAAATATAAATTAACAAAGGTTTATTGCTGATATGTAAAGGACCACAGAATCTATAGTGAAGTACTTGTATAAATAAACGCAGAATTAATGATGATTAAAAACAAACATAAATTAATTACTGAAATATAAATGACGATAGTAATATTAGTTAAATATAAATTAACACAAAATCACCAGTGAAAACTAAATGAATACAGAATCATTGGCGGAATATAGAAGAATATATAATCATTATTGAAATACAAATGACGATAGTAATATTAGCGAAATATAAATGAACACAAAATCATCAGTGAAAACTAAATGAATACAGAATCATTGGCGGAATATATAATCATTACTGAAATACAAATGACGATAGTAATATTAGCGAAATATAAATGAGTATAGTAATATTAGTTATATATAAATGAACACAGAATCATTGGGGATATATAGAAGAATACATAATCATTACTGAAATATAAATGACCTTAATAATATCAGTGAAATATAAATGAGCACTAAATTAGCGGTGTCATAAATAAATACATAATCAGCAGTGAAATCTAAATGGGTACGTGTTTGGTGGAATATATGTATATTAACACATAATACTTTATATTATGTCATGCATCATTCGTGATAATACAGTATATTTCATTTAATTTTATTAGTTAGTCAAATCTATGACTAATATATTGAACAGTGAGCAAAGAAAAATATAAACAAAGTATGTTTTTTTTTTAATGTGGCTAAGTATTAAAATTTGTCAGTTCAGGCGGTTTCCCTTGTTTTTATTGTATTCGTTTGATATGTGTCATCTGCATATTTAGACACATTTCGATAGAGTTTGAATATGTTTGTTAAAAAAATCTTAGAATACGAAAAGCATAATAGAACGTCAGTAATGAGTATTGAAATGAGTAACTTGAGAAAAAAAAAATCTAACTTGCATTATTAAGGTATGGTTCAAGATTTAGCAAATAAGATATAATACATACGAGTATTTATTTGGGGACTCATCGCATTTAAAAGGTTTGTTGCTTTGTTGTGTTTACTTCAATTGTTGTGATGAATTCTTATCAATAGAAAATAAAGAGTTTAAGATTTTTCTATTAAACCTTTTCTATAGTTTATTACCAGATTTACTCAATTAACATCGTTAAAACATAAATATTGGTTGTGCAAAAAATTTACAGCATTTTTTTGTGTTTATAGTTATTTATTTGATTTCTGTGGCAAGGATTATGGTAAATTATACCAAAGAATGGTAGTTTTAGCACATTTTTAATGGTTTTTAATTGAGCTTGCTTCAGTAATTTGTATATACATAGTTTATCTGTGGTGTTGTGATTAAAAATGTTAAAAATTATTTTAAATCTTTATTGCATTTTATTTTGTAGAATGGCAACACCGGCTTACTTTTATTTTACTCACAATGAAATACATAACCGTCCTTATAGTAGTTACAAGTTGTTATAATGTTTAATATAGTTTATTTTATAGAATGCCCTCCTCATTAAGAATATATTCTATAGCAAACTCTTGATGTAAGTCAGTCATAATCATTGTCTCTGGTCTTAGCTACAAGATTCGTTATAGATCTTCAATAAACGTGTACAATTCTGCATAATTTTATTATAACATTTCTTTTGCACATGTTACTTACTTTGCTAACTTCAGAAAATATAAACGTTAGAACTATAAATATACTTAATATTCGATAGCAATAAGGTGATATTCGTCGTGAAGGTGACGAGACGTCACGCTTAAAAATGCTTTGATCAACACTAACTAGATAAAGGGTCACGTACAAAATCGAAGCTAAATATATACTTATGTGTAGCTATTTATTTACTAAGAAAGGGAGAAAAAAAATTAAAACAGTTTTAAGTTCAATCTAATTACAATCATGACACCTAGTAATAAAGGCACGAATGTTCAAAATATTAGCTAATACTTACGATAAATTATAATAAATTACTTCCGTCACTTACAAATAAAAAGACAACATAAACAACTAGTCAAAGACAACATAAACAACTTAGTGTGAATTCATCCTTAAAACACAATGAATAAAGTACTTTTTCCCGTTATTCTGCGTGGCTGGCGAGTCTTGACCAAACATTTGTACCACAGGTTTAAAATCGGTAATTTTGTTCAAAATTTAATATTATTTGTTAGTTTAAAGCTTAAAATATAACTAACTTATTCAATATGTATTTAGCGAAAGTAAGATACTGCGGCCGTTAAATTGCTTTTTCGGGTATTATTTTTGAATCTTTTGAATACATTACGGCATTGTGAAACGTGCTTACATTTAGTGGCGTAGTTACCTAGAGGCTAGGCGGGGCAGTGCCCCGGGGCCCTCAAGCTTAGGGGGCCCTTGAATCCTTACCAGAAATCTCGATCGAACTGAACTTTTGGAAATTTCTCCCATTTTCAAAATAAATATGACAGGTTGCAACCCCACTTTAACCATGACAACTCAGTAAACTCATTAAAAAGAATAAAAAAATATTTAAGAAATAATATGGGCCAAACTTGACTCCGCCATTTATCGCTAATAGCAATTGAAAACAAAACCGCATCAAGCCTGGATTTAAACGAAGCCTAGCCATTGATACTTTTGCAAAAACTAAAGCTGGGAAGAAATTGTAAATATAATTATTTAGTCAGTTGCTAGACCCGACCTTTATGTAATAAACCCTTAAATCTTCTCTATTTCGTTTTATTAGCCAAACCTACACCAAGTATTAATTGTAATTTATGTTGTTACTGTTTAATATTTTTATAACCTGCCCTGCAGTGCACAAAAAAGAGCTTAAGTAGCTTAGCATTTTTAAAGTATTTGTATATTTCATATTTTTATTTCATAAAATCTAATCAGTTTACATAGGAGTGGGGCCCCATTTTTTAATTTGCCCCAGGGCCCTTGGTTACCTAGCTACGTCACTGCTTACATTGGCTGTGTTTCAAACAAAATAACAAGCTCTCGTTTCAAGTGAGCTGTTATTTACCTAGACGTATTTGTCGCGCCGACTCGATATCTAGTTATTGTTGATTGAAGTAAAAATGTGATTGAAAAACTTTACAAGTTTCACCGAAGTATTACATAGTTTTTTTAATAGTTTCTTCGTGTATATAATCATTCCATAACTTTAAGACAAATTATCATTACATTTAAGGTCAGGGTTACTCAACTGGTGATAGGTATTTAAAGATGATGTCATTTTAAATTAAAAATCGAAATAAATGGAAACACGTCTAATTTATTCGTTGCAATCAAGTACACTGAAATTTTTTAATAGTTATATATATTATAATGGTTATAATATGTAAGCATTAAGGGCAGCTCTGTCAAGATTCTCTGGGGTATATACATGTATTTTATAGCACTAACATCTAAGTGATTAAACCTGTAATATAAAAATACGTTTTTTTATTTATAATCGAATAACGAAAAAATATTTTTTGTTGTGTCACCTATTCCATAATCGCTTTTTTCGAAATTGATATATGTTGAGGATGTATTTTGATGCACTTGTAATAGAGAATACTAGTTAATTTAATTATATATAAAGGACAAATTTGGGATATAAAGCTGAAATCGAACGTTTATGAACTCGATGATTAGTGAATTTAAATGTAAACAGCGCGATGGGTTAATATATAATTTAACAAATTCTGTCCGCGACGAATAGTTACTTTGCGCTAACTAACCATACAATTATGAAACCACTTACACTTACAAACTCGCAGGTTCGTTACTCTATGGGGCTAACGCTAATACGGAGCGGAAGCTCTCAAGAGGAAAACAAAACCCGATTTTGAAACATTCTTCATTGGTGCTCCGTTTCTATTGGTTTTAGCGTAACGATATATAGCTTTCCTCGATAAATGAGCTATATAACACTGAAAGAATTTTTCAAATCGGGCCAGTAGTTCCAGATATTACCCCCTACAAACTCCGCAACTCTTTATAATATTGATATGGATATGTTAATATTAAAATGACTTCAGATGGTTTTATCGCTTCATATATATTGTGTGTAATATATTAATTGGTTTCACAGTTGAGTAAGTCATGTTTTATAATATATTATAATTAAGTGCCTGGCTTTTGTAGTTACCATATTTAAGAATTTTTCTTTATCGCATTTATTGTATTGATTTAAACATAGTTTTGCGTTCTTTGATATTATTATTTCATATAAGAACTGTTCATCTGAAATAAAACGAATATTCTGATTATATTGTGTTGTTTTAATTTGATTTATAGTTTTTGAACATTTTATTTTTAGTAACCGAGGTTTTGTATTGCTAGGTATGTATTATCTTCCAATAACCAAGCTTAATTTAAATAATCACTGGATCACTACCAGAATATATTATTTTGGAAAAAAAAAACAAATTGTCATCCCTAAATAACGAAACGTTTTAAATAAAGTTGTATTTTTTTTAAATCATTTTTTTTTCATTTAAGTTAGGACTTCATTAAAATATATATCCCCGTACTTAACCACAAATTGTTAAAAATATAGCTTTTGATGGCTTGACAGCCACCAATTTTGGTGCGTGAAAAAGCTTCTTACAGAATACAGCACTCAAGATATTATGTTTGTAGACCGTATTGTGAAACTCTAACGACGGGAAATTTATTTTACTCTGTATTTCAGTTGTAGTTGGAGGTAGTAAAAAATCCTTTCTTAGGGTGTTAGTACTCAATTTAGTAGATAGAACGAAGACGCTTAGTTATTTCCCAATTAAAAAAAACAGGATAAATAAAAAACGTCAACCCATTAACAATTTTAATAAATAACATAATAAAAAAGAACTATGTTTACTATACAACCTAAAGATACAATATTCCTTTACCTACATACACTAGATACGAGTATCCAAAAAGGACTAAAAGTACTTGGAATAATCATTATTATTGCATTCCCCATTCCCACGTATATATATTTCTTTAAAATTGTAATTACAGTAGTAAACCTTAAAAAAAAAATAGCCATTAAAACTACAATTCTCATTAATTTATGGAAACCTCCGAACAACCATAAACTATATGACAATCTTTGGCACAACTACCAATAAGTATTATATTTATTTCCAATTAAGTACTTACCTCTTTTCTATGGTTCACTAGGATTTTTATTTTAAAAAAATGATAAAAATACGATAGTGTGCTTCCTTTAAGTTACTATACTAAAATGTGGGGAGAAATGACAAAACACGAAACTTTATTCTAAGACACTAACATACACATTATAAAAACATTACTAGATCAAATACAATAATCATTCGAGCTGTTATTAAATTTTTGTAAGATTCATAGTGGTTTCCTGGCTTTGATCATCTCTTCGCTGACTTCCCATAACTTCGTTTCAACAGACTTGTCGAACGTATGTTTGGATTCGTACTCCGAACAATCGCGGTAAAACTTCCCAGATTTACCCTCGAGGGTGTGGTCCGTGGCGCAGAACACTACCGTTTCGGAACCCTCGAAAAAAAAGACAAAAATTAAAACCCCTTGTCTAGCAGGAAGAGTCCATTATCATACCTTGAGACTAAAATCTGAGTACTTTATTAGATGTTTTCGAGCGACATCAAAATATCAACAAATTTTGTTTTTTTTTTTTTAATTAAAGTTGACATGCTAAAGAATATAAATAAATCACGAGACACTTAAAAAATCACAAAACAATTATTACTACTAAATTTTAACTAACAAATTTTGTTTTGTTAGCTCGAAAACATATAAAGTACGCTCCCTACCCTGAAACTTGAAAAAATCATAGTTCAGTAGTAAAAAAAAAATGAATTTGAAATTTTCATATCATTTTCGACATAGAGAATAATAGAGGCACAAGATTTTAAAAAAAGGAACAAAGCCGATTTTTACCGATTTTTTTTTGTCTTGTACGACTATTAATTTTTTTCTTTTAGCAATCGCAGGTATGAGATTACGCTCAGGACACATCCCATGTAAAAAGTTCGCCTACTTGATGCGTAAAGTAACATCATCACTCTGCCAGACTTGTGGGCTCATCGACGATGTGCACCACATCCTGGCAGAATGTGTTCGCATCGAAGATATTAGATCTCGGCTTAATGCTTATGGTTCGTTCCACACGGGTTTGTACAATTCCTTATTGTCAGAACCCACTTCGAAAGATGCTAAAGAATTGTACAAAATTAATATAAGCTATTGTTAAGTTTATTGGCATTGTTATTGTTATATAGTTGTATGTCACTTAGGCGATATAGTCGCGCAGGCGACTAAGCCTTCATTAAATAAAAAAAAATCTAGATGGTCTTTTGGTGTGACCCTTAAAACATAATATATTGGCATATATTCACAAGAGATACGAGAAAAAAAAATCGTTTTAATTGGATATCAGCCTGTATATTTAAAAAAACATTCTGAATCGATTTAGCCTTTGTCCATAATTTTACCTTATGTCAAGAGATGATGTGGTCCAAGACAGTAACAAACTAAATTTAGAGTAGAAATAGACCTCAGGTAAATCTGTCGCATTTTCTTTTTCGTTTTTTATAGACTGTTTATATTCGTTTTAGACCAAAATTAATTTCGTAATGCACAATGTAAATAAAAATTCTCTTATTAAATTCTCATTGTAATGGAATCTGAACATCTCTAACACACCGTTGCTTCATCACGATACCCCCAAAATTGAAACTTGCCTTGATTCACAGATGTAAATGGCTCGGCAATAGTTTTTTTTCTACTCTAGAGTAGCAACTACCAAAGTGATATTAAAAAAATCAATCTTTTCGACGGCTCTGAATATAGTCTTAAGGCTTAAAGCTAGAGCATACTACAAGTTTAGAGTTTAATATGTACAGAACAAAGTTAAAACATTATTGGAAGTTAAAATTGACACTAATTCACCTTTAAGGTGTTTCAATGTCATATATGAAATATTATGTTCTTAGCATTTCAATTAAATTAGCATATTTATTACTACATTTATATTCTGCGCAGTATTCAGAGCAGTCAAAAGATTGGAAAGAATTTACACGATATTTTCCTATACTGAAAGTTTCAGCTTATTGTAGCATTAATATCGATTAAACAATTCGAATTGTTTTGTACCGGGCTCTATGGTTTACGATTAAAGGTATAACTTGTTCGGTTATAAACACTTACCTGTTTAGCTGATCTCATGAACATCAAGAAAATCGGAGCCATCAGAATATAGTGGTACCATTTTATTGAATGTCTGAAATATTACCATATGAAAAAATAAATTAATATAAATAGTGAAATTATTATGGGATTTTTATTTTAGACTTTTGCTTTTGTTTTGCTATAGAGTATTCGTATACGATTGTATACAGATATAATGCAAAATATTGCCTTGTTTAACCATAACCTTCAAAAATTATGTGTAATATAGAAATAACCTAAAAATGGCACAACATAAAACAGTCACAAATGAAATAATATTGTGTTATGGATTCTGCGGGAATAATATAAAAGCGCCTTGTTTAACCATAAACTTCAAAAATTAAATGTAATATATAAATAACCTAAAAATAGCACAACATAAAACAGTCACAAAAGAAATAATATTGTGTTATGGATTCTGTGGGAGTAATATAGAAGCGCCTTGTTTAACCATAAACTTCAAAAATTAAATGTAATATATAAATAACCTAAAAATAGCACAACATAAAACAGTCACAAAAGAAATAATATTGTGTTATGGATTCTGTGGGAGTAATATAGAAGCGCCCAGTTTCAGCTTATTATAACCGAGAAAATCTTCAGTATATTGGTTATATGAATATAAAGAGAAACGAACCTGTTTCTTCAAAACAATATGCTTTCCCTTCCAATACTTCATCAGGCCCCGTTCTTGTAAAGTGGAGACTATGTCGGAGGAGGCGATAGCGAGGTCTTTGCTGAGATCTCTGATGCACAGAGTGGAACCGGATACGGAACACAACCTCTTCAGCAAAGCCTCCTTCCAGTACGATCGGTACGAGATCAAACCGAGATCGGAAAGCGGTGTTTCTGGAGAACCCACTTTACCTTCTACCTTTGTTAGCAGATAACCTGGTAAAAGAGACGGCGACCATTAAAGTCACAGCGTTGACAGATAAATGCTTGTTATTAATGTTAATCACTACTAAAAGAAAGTCCTCTGCCCTCTGTCTGTCTGTACGCGATAAACTCCAAAACTACTCAAGGGATTTTCATGCGGTTTTGACCAGTAGATAAAGTGATTCCTGAGGAACGATTTTTATTATTAGGGCGGAACAACCTCCGCCGAGCCCCATAGTGGTAAATAAATTATAATATGATTAGTTGATAACATGTTTGTTAGGGCATTGACAATATTATAATAACTTATAGAATCGTCGACACAATTTTGATTATATTTCGATATTTTTGGATTCGACTTCAATTATGACAATCTAACGATATTGAGTGGGTATTAAAAAACCCATACAATTAGTATGGTACAAACACCATTTTTTTTTAATTGTAGCACGGCAAAATTACTGCACTGTCCCTGATGGTAAGCACAGTGCAATCTAAAAACAATGGCAACCACCGAGTGACACACTATTCATCGCCGGTCGCCACTATCATGCCGGCCTGCAAAATGCTGGATATGCACAGGCTGATCCCGAAACGCGACCCGCAGAAGCGAATCACCATTACGGGCTTTTTCGCCATATACATGGTGGTTGCGACCCAATCAGGCTGTAAAACCCTACCACCCCGCTTTCGCCATTGCCACGTTCGTTATTCAGTAGGGTGCATCGCGTGCAGGTGAGGTTGGCTTGGGTGTCTCAAGTCTTATGATGTTATTCGACACCACTTACACCCCAATTTCTGATTGTAATTGAATAAAAAATTCAAAAAAGGACACGGTTACTTCATTGTTTTATGGTCCTTATGACCGCCTCGACTTTGGCTATTGACGAGTTTTATCAATAAAACAAAATTGGAAAGTTAATGTGTGTAATATAGAAATAACCTAAAAATGGCACTGGCAATAAGTGATGGATTCTGCGGGAATAGTATAAAAGCTAAAAAAAGGAATAATTTAATTTTCCAAACTGACTATGCTATTGGCCTAGTAAGGCCTTAACATCTTCACCGGACTACAAAAAGGAAATATTATAAATAAACTCTGAATATAGCTAAGACACAAAATTAAGTGTAGATATCTATTATATTAATTAATTATATTACAGTATATGAATAAACATCGAGACAACTACCAGATAAATAAATACCAATTGTAAATTCCTATAACCATTTTTTTTTATAGTAGCACGGCAAAATGACTGCACTGTGCCTGATGGTAAGCATAATACAATCCAGAAACAATGGCGACCACCGAGTGACGCACTATCCATCGCTGGTCGCCGTTGTCATGCCGGCCTGCGAAAAGCTGGATATGCACAGGCTGATCCCGAAACGCGACCCGCAGAAGCGAATCACACTATGATGGGCTTTTTCATACATACATTTTAACATTCTTTTATATTAAACTTTTGACGGCATTATGCGTAAGTCTGATTTTATGGCTATGTTCAGAGCGGTCAAAAAGATTGATTGTGCCTATTGTTCCGGGAAATATGATTTGCGTGTTGCCAGCTACATAGAATAGAAACAATGAAAAATAAATGTATGATCAGTACATTGAAACAACTAACCTGAATAAATTAGTATAGCAGAATCCAGGACAACAGGCACTCACATCAATACCGGAATCTCGGAGTTTCACGGAAAGCGCTCTAGCGATGTACACATTCATCAGTTTTGAATTACTGTAACCAGGTTGGTGCCGTGCACTCTTCTTCCCTTTCTTTGCTTCTTCGATTTCCTTCCTTAAATTCAAATCATCGAAGTCGATTTTTCCTTTCTCGTGTAACGTTGATGACACGATAACTATCCTGAAATAAATGTTTATTATATAATGCTAATCCCATAATTATGTAACGAAGTTTCGCTTACTTGTCGCACTAAAAAATAACTTCAAAATTAATTCCGATAAAGAAGCAGAATAACGTTGGTATATCTTACTCATTTCAATAAGAACTAAATCAAGTAATCCGATAATTCCTAACACGTAACGATAAACTCTTCCCATACCTAAAATTTATTACGTTTTTTGACTGTATTTATTACTTTTATTTCAAAATTTGGAGCAAAAAACACAGGTATGGGAGTAGTAGCATCACAGAGGAAATAATTTTATTTGGACGATTTTTTTAAATGTTACTAACCTAGGAAGATAGTTTCTGGAAATCACTTGTAGATAAAAAGAAATAGAGCATTTTAAAAGGCTAGGTACTGCATATAAAAGTCAGTCCGTTTCTCCTTATGATATTTTGTTAGAACAGTGCTTTCACAACATTAAAACTGTTCAATCGCATTATAACTAAACGTCGATAAATAAGTAGATATTTGCAGTTGGCCAACGATCATGTGGAGAGATATCTAAGAACAAATATTTTATACGTGAATGTTAATACATTTTTATCTATTAAATATATACGAATGCGAATATGCAAATGCTAAAGTAAATATTTCGGATTATTTGTCACAAGTATCTTCATTTTGCCAGTATTTTAACAAAAATATGTTATTTATTGAAAAGAAACGAAATCAGTAATTGCGAAGTTTGCCATCAAGAAGATGTGTATCATCATATTCTAATGGAATGTGTCCGTAACGATTCTCAAAGAAGACAAATATTTAAGCATACTTATAATATATTATATTATAATACACTTATATTATACACTTATATATAATATACTTATATTATAATATAATGTAATCAAATATTGTCACGCCCAGCATCGGAAGAAGCCAATTTAATCTATAATATGGTGGACGTCGGTATAAAGGCAAGAAAGTGATTGTAATATTGTTTTTCAATTTAGTTTTATGATAGTATTTTCTAAGAGGTTATTATATTTATAAGTTGTTTTGTAAGTTATTATTGCATGTAGTATGGACGAGGGTGGCATGTTCTCCTTGAACAAACCCTCGATAAGAATAAAGAGAAAAAAAAAGAATGTTATGATGTGAATTTTTTAACGTTCGGTACGTAAATGAAATAATAAAACTGCGCATAAGTAGTACTTAGGTATGTCTTTATTCCAGGAAAGGTGTGATATGAATTATTTTAGTAACATCACGATAAATACACCTACCACCTACTTTAAACATAATAAGTATGCGCATAATAACTTATTTTAGCAACTCAGCATTATTAAATATAAATGATTTTAGAACGTATCGAACAAACAGCGTGTGACTCAGTATATCAAGTTAATAACATCGAGTATCTTGACAAGCGAATTTAAAGTGCTACATTGTCCTTGTCATTCCTTTTACTAAGGTCCATACGAGCGACGACAAATCACGCATGATCTTCTATAAAACGTCGAATTTAATCCAAATTTGATAAGTTACTTATGAGATTATTTTTTAAGTGCTTAATCCGTCATTGCGTAATTTTATCGATCATTATGACTTAATAGTTTGCAACTGTACTTTTCTAAATTTTTCTTTATTACAGCTAATATTAAGTTTAAAATTAATTGTCACAAGTAATTTCGTCATTTATTTTAACTTTAAATTATAATGAATAGCCGTGGTTGTCGAATGGTTTGACCGTTGGAATGTGAATTCGATGTCCGCAGGTTCAAACGCCGATTTGTAACAACGTATTTTTAAGAATTCATATTTACTCATTTAAATTCTTGTAGGGTACGCACCGCACGTGTGAAAAATATAGAACTATGTATTTCTCGGAGTTTAAAATCACTAATACGCCGTGATCTGGCGTAGTGAGTTTACCCATACCTCCCTTACAGAAGAGGCCTAAGGCAGTGCAGTGGATCTCTTATAGGATGATGTGATGATGATAAAGTATATTTTTATTATATCAAATTCATCAATTTCAAAAAAAAAAACAAACAATAGTGAGACATGCATATGAAGTTACGTAAGATAAGATTAAGAATAAATATATCAAAGGCAGTTTGAAAATAGTACCAGTGACAAAGAAGTTGAGCAGTAATCGGTTTGGTAAATGGTATGGGCATGCCATGAGGAGAGATGAAGACCATGTAATTAGAAAAGCTTTGAGTATGATGGTGGATGGATATAGGGGTAGAGGAAAACCGAAAAAGGTATGGATGGGTTGTGTGAAAAATGATATGTGTATAAAAGGTGTGAATACTGAAATGACATCTGATAGACGAGAGTGGAAAAGGAAAACATGTTGTGCCAACCCTACTACCCTACTAAGGTGGGATAAGGGTAAGAAGGTTACGTACGTATTTACCATAAAGTTTTTTTATAAGGTTAAATAAGGCCACGAAATATTACATTGTTATTGGTTATGGTACGGTTAACAATCTATGCTAGACGTACAAGGGCCGACCATAATGAGTTCTTGGTGAGTAATGTACATAGCAGTGACCCGAATCACACTTAACTAAGCGATGTATTATGTTATGTGATGCAATAGATGAATACCGAGTGTGTAGTACAGAACATTTCATTTTGCTATACGGCACTAATTAAAATTATTCGAACGAATTGTCTATACTTCTTGTCAGTTACATTTTAAGAGGATTCTAATCAATATAGATATAATGCAAGGCTGTACTTTCAAATGCGGACGAAAATGTAAAGTTATTGCAGTGTAACACATTCGATTATAATGAGGTACATGAGAAGTTCGAGTCTTGTTTAATTGTACTTAGCTGGGTGTACCTTGTGTCCCTTAACTATCTATTAGTAAAGACACTTCAACACAGAGGATAAACACTAGTGCGGTAGTTTTCAAAAAAGGAAAAAGTTTTTGATAGCTTTCCTCTTTTTTGAGCTGTATCGATTTTTTCATATGCAACAAAGAGCATGAATCTCCAACCCTTGCGTTGAATAGTCTTTTCTATAGTCTATTCATACAAACATAAACAAGTATACGATGGCAACAAAATTATTACGTAGATTAGTGTGTTTACTATTGCACATCAAAAACATTTATATAATGTATGTACCTACGTATTTTTGCTAAAATATAAATGGACGGGTTAACTCACTGAGTATTGAAATTAAATTGTAATTATTTTAATTCAGCTATGTATTATTTTTGAACGCATATGAATGAACGGGTTAACACTGAGTATTGGAACGAAATTTAAATTATATTATTTCATATATATGTATTATTTATCCAGTAATAACTATATTTCAACATTAACAAATGTTAATTTACATATAAACGAAGCATTCTAAATAGGCTAAACTTATTAAACTCGTTATAGTAATGATGCATATTGTCCTAATATGCGATACAAATATACATATAGCGTATGCAAGCTATGCATCGGCGTTGTGAGCAACACATTTTTTGACGGCAGAATTAAAAATATATATATATATTTTCACTAAAATTTTATTTTATTTTCATATTTATGTTGCATCCATTAAAATAAGCTACTTTTTATCTTTTAAATCTGTGATGGAACACAAGAAACTGTTAATAATGTAATAAACATACCTGCTTGGCGTTGCTCTTCTCAAATGATCCAATAATAGGTTGGTCAAATAAAAGTGTCCCAAATGATTTACGCCCATATGTATTTCGAAGCCTTCTTTTGTCTTCTTATCCAAGTTCAGCGGTACAACCACCCCAGCATTGTTAATCAGCACATCAATCTTGTGAAAACCAGCTTTGATAATTTCTACAAAGTTTTCTATTGATTCGAACGATGCAAGATCCAATTGAATGGGTATCTGAAAGTCGCGGTTTGATTACCATTTTCTACAATCCTTAACTGTAACTTTTTTTATTATCTAATAATTCCACATACAATATTACACATGATCATTTAAAACCAAATCAAGCAAATTATGTAATTACAGTGACCAAAAAGATGGTATATACCAAGCAGCTGTATAAATATTTAAGACCCAGACAAAAGTGACAATTATGCCTATCACAGATATTCGTGTACAGATCAAACTCCAATTTTATGATACATATATAACATCTGATGCTATAACAGTCTTATGATGAACTAGAAGCTTCATGCGACTTTGTCTGCATTTATATCTTTGTAAATGATAACACCTCTCGATGATCTTTTTGTAACTCTAACAATTTATACAGTGCATGCGGATATTAGTGTGATTTTTTTAAATGCAATTTACACTCATCATTCTGTTCTTGAAATTATATCTTGTCTCGTTATTTGGCACATAAGGTATATTACTGTAGTGTTGGATCAAAATCTATTTAGTAGGTCTGAAGTGAAAGTCATTTTGGGACGGTGTGAATTGTATTTTATGAAACAAAAATGTGTAATAAAAAACAGATGGCTATAAATGTGTATTAGGCTGTGAGAGAATGATATATAAGGCGTTTCTATAGTTTCCCTATCCTTCGTCTCCTCTTTATGCGATGGTTTGTAGCGGTCTGCACTACATTACCCTTGTATAGGGACCCATAGACAGACTAATACCATGGAGACTAGACTCCATGCTGTATACTATATTCTTAATGTACTCGAAATATATGCAAAGAGATTGAGAGAGAGAGAGAGAAACTTTTAAATCTATAACACATTATTTTCTGTTAGATTGTAGTTACTATCGGCACACTTTTAAAAATTATCCTGTGTTATGTATTATAGACATTGTTGATATATATTAAAATACTTATGTTTACCACCTCCTTACCTCAAATATTCCTAAAAATTAACCAGAATACTAAGTTTCAGCTCTCCCATATGTTACCTACAGACAACCTTTTTCTTGTGAAAAAGTGTCAATAGAATTTAGCATTTCAAACTATATGACACTATTCTTTATTAACCTATTCTTAAGTAATACAAAGATAACTGATAAATTTATTTATAATAAGATATTACACATCATACTTACTATACTATATGTATATGTATTTATTATCTCTTGAGTTATATGAACATAATATCATTAACAGCATAGTAAGTGAAAAACAACAAGATTAATGACCCAATAGTATTGTTAGTCTCAATATTGACTGAATAGTAATGTTCTGATATAGCATAATATTATAAGACTCTGGTGGCTTTTGGAAAATAATGTAATAAAAGCATAACATAGTGAGAGTGTCCTCAAGTCCAGCTGATACGACTTTTGAATTGAAAATCTTTAATTGAGGATTTTATTGTGTTTTCACAGCTCCAGTCCTCATACATCTTTTTGGCGACTCTGAATATAGTCGTAAGTTAAAGCTTACACATAATATTGATGAGTTATAGATATATATATATGAAGAGTTTAGTACAAAACGAAGATAAATTATTATTATAGGGACCTAAAATTGGCATTTATTTAATAAGTTTAATTGTCATACATATAATACAATATATATTTATACCTTAATGTATGTTTTGTGGAGGTATATTCAAAGAGGTGTTATAAAGTTTGGAGCGGACTTTAACTTGAGTCAAAATCAAAATACTCTTTATTTAATTTAGGCCCCGAGAAGGCACTTATGAAAGTCAAAGCTACCACCGGTTCGGAAAACAACCCAGTCATCAAGAAGAACCGGCAAGAAACTCGATCTAGTTTATCTTTTCATAATATATAACATTTTTTTTTTATTATTACAACATAATTCACAGACACATAAAGCTACATTCATTTTTAGTGGCTGCACAGAGAGGAGTCACTTCCAGACGTCGCTATTGTTCACATACTGATCCACCCTTACCCTTTATGTATTAAGACCCGCTTGACATAACATTTGAACCTACTTTCCGGCAAATCGATAATGTGTTTTGGGACTTTGTTATAAAATCTAACACTATTACCTAAAAACGAGTGTATGTTACTTCCTAAGTTTAGTGTATTCTCACTAAACAATAAATATAATACTGTTCAATAAGCTTATAATACAATTTCCAGATTTAATCTGTTTCATACAAAATAAAAAACTTTACTTATACAGCCAAAACCATTTATAGTGACATCATTTAGAACAACATACCGATTTTATTGACCCAGAACAAGGGTCCCATGCATGCAATATCATTGGTTGATTGTTATATCAATCAGATTTAAATAAAAACAATATCAACCATTTTCAGTGTAAAATGAGAATTAATATATATGCCAAGCTGTTAAGTTTCAATAAAAACTGTATGAAACAGTTATAATTTTTATAACCATCTCAAAAGCTAAGGATAACAATAATCTTCCCATTTTTGTTGTAAAATTATTATTTTTTGTAAGAGTTGTAAAATTTTAAAGGTATTTCTGAATGTAAAGGCAAATAACAATGTATATAGCATATTCAGTTTGATAATATAGATATTTGATGTGTTCTGTTATACTACATAATATGGTTTCTTTTTCGAACTGACTATGCTATTGACCTAACAAGGTCTAAACAGTTTCACCGGACTACTACTACATGTGGGCAACAGCAGGTTCACCTCTGATTTTGATCTGGGTTATAGCACAACTGGAATTACATTTGAATGTGATCAGTTTTTTTTCTATTGTGAAAATGAATAAATCAAAATTTGAGCCTGGTTTTTCATAATTATAATTTGATCTAAGTTCTACTTCTATTTTTTAAGGTTATTCTGATAGAATATTTGTTTTATATTTTTGGCAACCAATCTTTTACATTATTGATGTCATGTAAGTGTCTTGTGATAATTTCAATGTTTTAACAAGATGTTGGTCCCCTTGTTAGAACCTTCATGGAGTTTTAGTGGCATCTCAGAATTTATGCTCTATGGTACATCCACTTCAAATGTACTCACCAACCAATTTATATTATGTAAAATACCACCAATATTACAAATTATAGAGTCAAATACCACAAGATTATGAATGAAATATAAAAACCACTATATTTTAATAAAATACATGTAAAACACTCAACATGACTGAAAGTATTCTGATAACGTAAAATTACTTACCAGCTCGCCACCACTGGGCTGCTCCTTACGTATTTCTTCAATTGCCTCCTTGGCTTTATTTATATCTCTGCATGCAAATATCACACGCGCTTTCCTCCTAACCAGTGTCTTAGCAGTTTCTAAACCGATACCGCTGTTCGCCCCAGTAATAAGGAAAGTTTTCCCTCTCAAACATGAGTTACTAGTGCATTTTGCCCAGTTCCTCGACCTCCACTTTCGTATCAAACCTATGGCAACCAACACTGAGATTGGCACAGCAGCGTATATCACTGGGGACGATACCATTTTTCTTAACTTTGTTTTAAATTTAAACACTGAATAATTTTAATTTACGCATAAATAAAAATTTAAATGCTGGTATAATATATCACACCAGCCGCTCCGCATTCAATGAAGTAATTATCAATTCAATCAGCTGATGTCATGGAAATGTCAATTGGGCAAAGGTCCTTTTCGTTCGAAAATGTTAATAACAAAGATCTCAATTAATGTTTCATTTTTAAAATTATAAAATATCTTATTCTAGTATTAATATTTGTTCTCATAGGCCTACATAGACAGCATCAAACTAGATAAAAAGTTTTGAGTATTATTATTTTTTGACTAGATTAGATACAGGCACGTTACGAGTCCTTTATATAAAAACTTAAATCTTTAATCTATAAAAAAAATTGATATTTGATTTGAACAAGAGTGCTTTGTGATTGTTGTCGATTGGCGCGGGAAATTCGAAATATGTTTGTCTTTATAACATCTATATTTCATGTGAAAACTACAAATCGCTACGTGTAGGATTATAGAACAATAAATTTAGTACTGTCTGTTCGTTCATAAATTTGTTTGCGTAATATATTACACATGTAATTGTTTACCTAATTAATTAGAGGTTATATTTATCTTTTAGCGAGTAAAAATAAGCTATTTATTTGAAATCATTAAAAAAATATATTTCACTATCACATTCCGAAAAGAAACACATGCTTTTTAGACGTGCCCATTGATCATTGTGTAATCGTTGGTATACGGATTAAGGATGTTCAATAAAATCATAGCTAGCGGAGCAAAAGTTAGTCAGTTTTTTTAAATATTTTATTTTTGTCAACCAATCTTCTAGTACATTATTACTGCCATTGCCGAGTAGGTAATGATGTTATATATTGATGTTATAAGTTACTTACTATAATTTCAATGAACTAAGAAGATGGTGGCCGTCTTTTTAGAACTTTCCAAGGAGTTTTTGTGGCAAGTCAGTATAACAGAAAATAGGTCTAAGCAGGAGTTTTGGATCCCATGATATATTGAAAAGACATAATATTTTTCTTTAAATGTACAGCCTTGAAGCTCTTATTACATTTGATGGAGGTGTCGTTCGTTTGATTTTCTTTACGATATTTCCTTTTAGTGACAACCGAATGATACTTTTTATATTTATTAAAATAGTCTTAGATTTTTCATAAGAATAAACGATACAAATTATATGTGTATGCTGTATCGTGTTATGTTATTTTACAACATCCAATTTTGACTTTAAGAATTAAAACAAATTGTAAGTAGTGGGACCATTTATTGCAAATGGTGGGATGTATAAAAGGGAAACGTATGACAATAATATACTATAATAAAAAAATAAAGTAAGAAACCACTTGATATGGATAAGATCACGGAAGAAAGAGAAGGATAATGCATAGCAAGTATGGACTTAATAAAGTTTTCTAATGTGTACCTGTAGGTATATTAATAAAAGATTGCCGATATTAATAATATTTTATTACATAGATTATTTAAAAAAATGTCTTTTTTATTAATACTGTGGTAGCTGGCCATAGACATTTCTCAATTTTTTTTTGTGAAACTCATACTGGGTAGGTAATTAGTAAAGTACAGCTTTTTGGCCTAATCATTATACGTTTAACATATGGTTGCTAATTACGTTTGTACTAAAAATGTAGTACCCCGATAACTAATTAGTAGCAAATTGTTATTATTCGAATACTTTAGAGTTATTATCATTTGACCAGTAACCACATTTTTATTTTCATTATAAATCACGACGAGATGGAACAATATTAAAAAATTCTCAGCGTTTTCTTGTTGGCGAGGATCTGGATCTTCCATTTATTTTAAGTTATAGATAAAATTAAATTATTAAGTACATACAAACAAGTGTCAATTTTTAAAATAAGTTTTATGAACATTTAAAGTTTTCCCTCATAAATACACAATTTAAATGTTGTAGATAATTAGTCAACTAAATGTAAGTATTTAGGTATTGATTACATATTTTTAGTTATAATAATTAATAAGAAGCATTTAAATTGTGCTTACAAATTGTAAAAATCTATAACAAGAAAAAAAATGTATCAATAACAGTTTTAACTTTTTTAAAGATAGAAATTCAAGAATTTAAAAATTGTAATAATAGTATTTTCTTTACAAATATTAAGTAATGTAGATTATCTTACGCCATTGAAGCACGGTTTTCCTTAAGATTTTATTGGCACCATATTACTCAATAGAAACAATATTTTGTGCCAGTTTTGGATGTTGTTTGTGACTTGAGGACTCATTTTTCTAAGCCTAATTAATCATCATAGCTAGTACGATGGAATGTTATGAATTAGGAATAATAGTGATTTATTATTTAATTTTATTAAATTTTAACGTTTAATCGTATCTGATGTAAAGTTACCATGCGATCGAACATTGTAATGTTTTCAGTAAAGACGAGCTTAATTTGTCACACGGACGCTCTTATCTCTCAATTTTATAAATACTGCTCATACGTTCAGTCAAATTCATGCGTTTACAAGGTTAATAATCTAGAAAGTAAATCAAACAGTTTTAGAAGATTTATATATGATGTTTATTCGACTTGCATTCTTCGTTTCATTGCTCAATTTCTGAGATATTAAAATTGCCCATTATGTAATTTACATAATTAAATAAGAAATTCCAATCTTATTATAATGCAATATGCTTACATTCCTTCGTGTCTATTGGAGTGATTTACTACACCTAACTTATAGTTTCATTTCTTTATATAAAAACTCTCATTGATTTAAACGATCTATCTAAATGACGTAAAAATAATTCAGTAATACATTTCACTAATTATTAACATGCGTAAATTTATAAGCTTTTATATATAAAATTGATTATATTATATGAAATTGGGAAAGCTTACTTTGATATTAAAATATGGAATATCTCCCTAGCAATGGTAAATAATTATACTTATTTAATTAAACTATTATCCAACTGCATAAACAAGCTTTATAACGTTTATAATAAAATGGCCTACGTACTATTTCATACAACGTAGATCGTAACGTACTATACTTTCTAATAATCTTAATAATGTCTTATGTAAGTAGATCAAATAACAAATGCATGAATTGGAATGTTTTTTTTGACAACCAAGAATTCACGATGTACGGTGTAAAATATATTAACTATTATTAAATTATTCTTTGTAAAATTATCTATGCCTAAATCTTTAAAAGTTTTATATTAAATAATCCTTTCGTTTAACAGTATGTATATTATTAAATGGAGATATTCAATTTTATCTCAAAACACAGGGATTTTAATTATTGTTTCCCAATACTATTACAGAATATATATTTATATTTAATTCAGGGAATGATACAATTGATTTAAGGGGAACATTAAATGAGTTCACAAAATTTACGAGATTCAGCAAGGAGATTAATAATCGAGAAATTGATTTAGGGATATTTCCACACACAATAGATTAATCTTTTAACATTTTATATCTTTAACCAACTTTAAAAGATATTTCACATCGGCGTTGATAATTGATGCCGGGATCTATCAATTCCAACGTCTATAGTTGTGACTTTACCGTCTCCCTGAGTTCCACTCTCCAGTTCACTATCCGGCATTATTATACACATGAATGATTTCCCATTGGTCACATCTTTAGGATAAATGGTCATAGGTATGAATCTATCACTTGTTCCATCGACGTATGCCGCCAGCCTAGAATATACCTCCGGAAAATGCTTCCTCAATAAAACACCTCTATTTTCGAGCTCGCACGTTATATTATGGAAGCAAATTTCTCTGAATTTATGTGCCGTTGCAGCGTTTTTATCTCCAGTATTACACAATTTTGAAGTTAAAATTAACGTTTCCCTATCCTCTGGCGTACCTTTGCTGTTTCTCCTCTGACGTCTACGATTTTGTTCTTGAATCACGGCGGTCACAGTTTTGCTGAGGCGTAACTTAGCGCATCTCGACACCATCTGTCGCTCCCATTTCACGGCACCTTTCGTCGGTACTTCGCTTAAGATGCACACGGCTACATACAAAATAACTCTCGTCTCAGGGTTATAACTTTTGCACAGTTTCACCACTTCCGTGTACAGTTCTACGCCCATTTCATTAGGCTGCAGTGACGTCCACTTCATGAATTCCGGTTCGCTTAAATATTGGAAACCAAGAGTTGTGAACTTTTCCGCAGCTTCGGGACTCGTGAAAAATACTTTAACGACACCTCTCCCATGAGTGAGGTAGCCTTTGTGAGCTATTGTGCTGATCTGATGTAAAGAATCTGCATCCTCTTTAGCAGCCGATATAATTTGTCGGCACAATGCGCTCGCTCGTGAATGCAAACAGACTTTTCTATGTTTCTCCCAGTGTCCCCTTCTGCATTCTCTTGAACAGTACATTGTGGTGCAATTATGGCATGTTTTATAATGTCTCTTGGCGTCGGCTAGAGGAGCACGTGATGTACATTTTGGGTATTTACATTTGACTAAAGTATCGTCAGTGCTATTTTCAGTTTGGAGAGAGACAAGGGAAGCTTTGGATTCATTATGAGTTAGTTGACCGTTAGCCGGACGAAGGGTTCCCACATCTAGACTCGTGCGACGATCGAGGGAAACACTTTGTTGAGCGTAAGGTTCACTTTTCCGCCGAGAATGATCCCCTTGGGCTGATCGCGGCCGTCTCGTTTCCTGCATTGTGGTAGGTGTATCAACTATATTGCCTGAAATAAATTCGAAAATTTATATCATCAGCATTGGGCTAAGATAGAATTTAAACAAAAATACAAAGCGATGCCGTTGAGACTCAGAACCGTAACTATAAAAAAAAAAACATGCGACAAGGATATCTAACATACAAACCATGAGTCAGGTACTGAATATGTAATTGTATTGGAATATATGGTAGTCGTATATATACAGGGCTAGCAACATTGATTTAAGTTTAACTATGTACACACTTGAAAAGAGGTAGGCAGGTAGAGTTTGGTGCGATGAATTGAGTACATGTTAAAATTGGAACGGCTGTGACTTACATATCGTTCCTACCTGGTCGATCGTGGTCAGGACTCGGGTCAGTGAAGGAACTAGGCCCTTCGCTCGGTGTGCTGACGAAGCGTGACGCGGGGGACACGCTGCTGTGGCCGCTGCTGGCCAACTGTTCGTATCGAGGACTCTGGGAATTGGTGAAGGACAAGGAACTAGTAGTTGGATTGGATTTATGTTGATTTAATACACAAATAAGTAATTTTGTCAATGACCTTTGTTAAACTGTTAACAAATTTTACTTTTCCTTAAAGTTTCTTTAGTTTAGTCTCATTAGTTGTATGTTAGTATGTAGTTAGTATGTCTTTGTGTCCTTAAGATACTGTGGCAATGTTTTCCAAAGATGTTTTTTAGTTATTAAGTTTAATTTTAATAGGATATTCTTTATGTTTTATTCTGTACCTTGCCACCAATAATATAGTAGGGGCTCGTTGATTTCCTAGGACTCGGCTGAGGAGTAGGTATCCTCGCTGGCTGCGATGGCAAGCCCAGTAAAGAGTCCAGTACATCTTCTAAAGTGGTCGAACCTGGAGACGGCCGAGCGATACCTAGATTCAGGGATCGCTGGGAATCTTGCCAGTCTGGAACCAGGTAAACTATGATTACGACCGATTGGAGAATGACCTGCATTAAATTCTGCATTTAATTACGTTTTTTTTTAAATCGTTCAATGACTTTTATTCTTATTTTACAGTTGAGATATTCTGTATATGAAAATGTGAGGAAAAAACCATTTGAAAAGAAATGTATAAAATATGAAAGCTAATATTTATTTTAAGTTTTCTGTAGTAACATATACTTATAACAGGCATCAATAAGGCATCATAAACAAAATTACTGTTTCCAGACTACTATTCCGTTTTCAATTTAACCCAGAATCTGTAATCCCCAAAGTTTCACAAATAAAATCCCTTGACGGTAAATAATAATAAAGTGGAATTTTACTTTGCTTTGGATATACAATATAATAAGTCTTATATAATTATCTACGCATGTATAAACTTCATGCTCTATTCATTTTTCACTTTATTGCATCGTAAATTGACCTAAATATCACGTCCATTAAAACCCTGATTTTAGAGGAATCCGGCCGGAAATACCTTAATAAGGATCTTTTATAATGATTAAAAATACTATTTAGTACGAATAACATATCAAATACCATTTGTTGTGGAAATTGTGACAAGACTGAGGAACTGTGTCAAAAGTTGTAAGTCTTGGAGGAATGTAAAACTAATATTATAATGGGAGATCTTGTATCTAATCGGTCATGGATAATTTATAATGTATTAGTTTTAATATTATTTTATATAGAAAACTTTTTGACACGGTTTTTTATGAGAATTTGTAAGTTATCAGTTTTCATGTTTTCTTATGAAGTAGGTATATCAAATATATTTCAATGAGAAAAGATAAGATTTTTTTAACTATGATTCAATAAACATTTTCACTGTTATGAGTTTGTTTGATTTCATTCTCATGCATTTTTAAAACGGTGAAAGGTAGAATGAATTCTCCTGATCTAATTCTCATTAAATCTAAATAAGATCATTATGTTTTAAAATTTGTAGAAATTATAAATTTCAAGAAAATTTAACTCGTAACATAAAGTCTTATTAACATAAAACAATTATCATATTAATTATACTCGCCATTTTTCTTTAAATTCTATATTATGAGGACAAGCATAAAATGAATTTGTTCTCACTCTATATATGCCTAAATTATTCTATCATAAGCTTGAGGGGCCGAACGAAAACTCATAATTTTTAAAATGACAATTTAAAAGATCTTTTCCTCCAAGGTATGAAGCTCGTAGCAAGGATATATTGAAGCCTAGTTAAAATGAAATATAAAAAAAATAATATAATAAATGAGGTATTTATTGAAACAAAAGTAAATATATGGTTTGAGTTACGTACATTTATATTTTTGGCTCATATACGCACATGTAGTTATGAAAGTGTATTGTTTTATTTATTATACATAACATAAAGCGTGCAAAACCTAATCCATCAAATAAAAATAAAACAAAAACTTAAAATAAAAATGAATATATTCAATAATCATTATATTAAAACATAACTAAAAAATACAATTTTTCCGAAATGATTAAATATAATTATGAAGACAAATGTTTCGACATCATTTTTTTTAGTCTTCGAAAACTTAATTATACGAAAGGTACCGAGATTCTATAACAAAAATATTACGTTTCACCTATTTATAACTATGTACTAAAATTACATTTTCTTTTAGGTACTGTTTGTGAGAGAGCTACGGAAAACTTTACGCGGTCATCATTCCAACCACACTATAATGAACAAATGCGTAATATGGCTCAAAAGACCATATTACTTGTATCATATAGACAAGGGTTTATTTTTTTTAATTCCTAAAAGTTTAGTCAAAGACTAAAATTCGTGACATATATTTCGGCGGTTCTTTTCGAGGCGGTGCGAATTTTCAAACGCTATAGTTTATTTTCTAACCTAATCAGAACCTGTATAATTTACTTAGGGACTACTCGAAGTCCCAACATAAATTACGAGGTGATTTAAGTAGAAGGATCTTGAAATTTTGTTGACTTCAGACTTAAATGTTACTTTTCACCACCGCTGTTATGGTTCTGATAACTGTTGCCACATTAAAAAAAAAATCTTTTTAAATTTTAATCTGTATTATATACTTTGTGACCTTGTATTAAAGCTTTAGCGTGTAACAATTTATTTATTTGTTGTTTGTTAAAAGTCAATGTTTTTTTTTATATTAGCACCTAAAATAAAACATAGCAACATAATGTATTTACAAAACTATGTATATTGCTAGCATAAAACTATTTTCTAAAGTTTTGCATTAAAATAACACACACAAAACAAAATAAATTATTCTGTACATCGAATGAAATCATTAACTAGAATATATAACTGGTTCTCGTCAGATTGAAATATAATTATGGCAATATTATTTAATTAAAATATCATATAAGTTGCCTATTAATGACTAATGACGTCACAAGACTATCTGCAGTATAATGAAAATGCAGCATGTTATAAATAACTATTTAATTGTACTGCCGAGAAAATAACAATTACATTCGTAATTCATTTGTCGTTATATAAAATTCAATTGGTAATAACAGTTTTAAAAATATGTGATATGTGGATAGACACATAAATAAAAAAAGACATACTACAAGCCAGTGCTACAATCATTGTGATACCAAAAAAGTGTTCATACAAAATAAATTGAATCCATAAATTGAAATATAGTGCATAAATGTCACAAAATAATAACATACATAAAAAATATAATGGTCCTGAGTCTTACACACAGTCTATAAAGCTTTTATTACACATATATTCATCATAAAATTAAACCTTTCAATGTATAAATTGAACGATTTAACTTCACAAAATAAACAGAATACACAAAACAGCACAAAAATTAACGCACGGAGTATTAAACGTAACATAAAATTAACAATAGACACAGCAGGTTCGGATTCTTACCTATATAAATGCAAGGTCGTCAATGTTATATTAAAGTCAATTTTTTCAACCGGCAACACTAGAACCGTATTACGCGTTGCCGTGTGTCACTTTGGTTTCGAATTTCGAGTGTTACAATGCTCAATTGTACAGGAATGTATCTTTAGATGATCAATCAGAACCTGCAATGTATAGCGTGATGTGGGGTCACGCTCGCTCACCGGGGGCCGCGCGATGGTCGAGACGAAGCGACGACGGCGGCCGTGGATGGGGGGGAGGTAACGCTTCTGACACAACTAATGGCGTTTGCGGTGACTCCAATGGTTTTGTACCTATAAATATATATCTTTAGACTTTATACGGTTTACGTGCGAATATAATCATACTTGATAGATATTAAATGATGTGAACTTAAGTGTTAGAACGCAAAGAATTCGAGTGGAACTATTGGAAAACACCTATAAGTGTCTGATGTTAGATTTTCAACTGCCAGGGTGATTTTCAAGTTATAGCTATTTACATATATTTTTAGTCTTTATGCGGTTTACTTCCGAATAGAATCACACCTAATAGGTATTAAATGATGTGGACTTAAACGTTAGAACGCAAAGATTTCGAGTGGTACTGTTGGAACACATCTATATGTATCTAATGTTAGATTTTCAACTGTCAGGCTGATTTTCAAGTTATAGTTAATTACATATATTTTTAGTCTGCAGTTTACGTCCGAATATAATCATATCTGATAGATATTAAATGAGGTTGACAAAAACGGTAAAACACATAGCCAATAGGTTTCAGTGGAACTGTCGGAACACTTATAAGTGCTTGATATTAGATTTTTAGACACAGTGTTTACCCCCACTACTATTCGTGACACAAAAAGTTTCCGGATGAGAATTTCAAAGCCCTCCCATAAGAAACTTCACAACAAAAATGACGGTAGGTCAATCCAAAAAATAATTAGCCTAGAACCATTTACAAAAAATTCCGCATTGAATGATCATAGTCCCATCCCGATCGGTACCTGCAGTAGTTTTGACGCGGTTAAGCCTCAAAAGACTATATTTTCATTATGTAGATAAATCTTACCAACAAAAGAACTCTCTAGCCAGTACAGCTTCTGGCTGGAACGCGGCGACGCTTGCCTGTCGATGTCACCGTTAGCCGGTTCAAGGCCCGACACGTAGTGAACTATCGCAGAGGTGACCTCCTTTATCGACGATTGAATCTCCTCAGAGGCTTTCGACGACGCTGTAGTCTGTAGCAAGGACGATGCTAACCTGGAAATATAATATATCAAACGTTCAAAATTTGTTAACATTTCACAAACGAAGATTCATACTCAAATCGATTTCTTAATCTACTAGTATTTGCCAGCGATTTCGATTATACTAATGTATAAAAACATTTTTCTGTCTCCCGAGTTTTTTTTCCGGGATAAGAAGTACCGTATATCCTGTTAACCCAAATAAGACGTTTGCGAAATTTTATGATGATAGGGTGAGTAGTTAACCTGCGAAAATGTAACATAGACTCACATTCGCATCCGTAACGTTCATTGGGATGTAATGAATACTTTATTGCAGTTTTTTGTTCGTACATTGGCGACCTTAATGCCTCAAGGCGTTTCTTCCAGTTACATAATTAAGAAAAATAATATTATGGGTAGAGCAAATACAAATCTAGGCTGAAGTGTAACTCAGTATATAAAAAGTGTATGTATAGAAAGAATGAATACGCACGATATAAACAAAATAATAAGTATACCTACACAACAAAAGTCAGGTATAAATGAAAATAGTAAATATACGATTACAGTGCGTTCTGTATGTAAAGTAAATTTGAATTCATTTATATATGAATATTTATAATCTTATTTTACGAATTTATTTTACCGACATATTATATATTGTGATTCTTTAGCAATAGTTGTAAATGTTATTTTCAAGTATTCGTATTGTTGGAATCCACAATTGCGTGTTGATTTATTTTAGAAAGGTGACTACGTGCTCTGTTTCATTGTTGTATTTATACCTACTCATATTACACGACGCAGGCCAATGTCCATTCATTCATTATAACTAAGTTGTAATGAAACTTTTCTCCATCGACAATATCTCTGGACCTTTTACTCTCTTACGGAATTAATTTCCAATAATCTTATCTTAGAAATTGCATGTTATATAAAGAGCTGCTGTGTAAAAACTCATGACTTTATACCTACTGGTTTAAACTGTGCGTAAAATCTCCGACAGTGTTAAAAACCTTACAAAGAAAACTTATTATCTTACATTGTGACCATACCAATATTAATTAACTCTTAAAACTATAGACAATCTCAGGTAATTTCTAAGATGGCAATTTTATGTTACTAGTGATCGAAATTCGATCATAATTTTGACTTTCAATATTACGGAAAATATAATGAAACGTTTGTAATTTGTTTTATTAATATTAATTTAATTTATCCATCTTCTATATATTTCCAATAAGTTAACACAAGAATTGTAATTGAATGCGGCAAAAATTCTATAATATGGCGTGCATTGCTTGAACGGTTTGAAATACAAGACTAAAATCTATAACAAAAATTTTCATTACTTTTACAAAAAAGTCCGCGACACCCATATAATCTATGTTTAATATCTCAGCCGAAAAGGTGGTTTATATTTTGAAATTAAAATAAATTTGATAAGATTAAGTTTGCAAGCAGATTTCACGTACACTTTACAAATTCTTATAAAACAAACAACTAAATCAAAATAGAAATTCGATGTAGATAAAGTTTAGTTTTTACAGTATGTTAATTGATGAAGTTAGTCAGAAGATAATGCGAATATTAAACTATAAGCCTGCAAAATTATTGTGTTGTCACTGCCGCTGGCTCTACGCGAATAGTGAACGGGCGCGGAGATGAGTGGCAACCCAAGAGGTACTGAATAGACATTTATCAGTAATATATTAATTTTTATCTAAGTTGGAGCCGATAGATGATGCTGTAATTACGTGTTCAAGGCTTATTTTAAAAAGATTTCTCAAATAGCAAGTGGGTATATGTTTGAGTGAGTCTCTGGATAGTTAGGATTCACAAGTGGAAATGGTAGGTGGTAGGTGCAATCGGGTATAAAGTATTTTGAGATTTTTTGCGTTTAAAAATACATTTGAAACCGGTAATAACCGATTTGGTGCAGACGAAGTTGCACGGGACAGCTAGTAACAACGAAATAAAACGCATCAATATCTACTAAACTACAAAAAAAGAAAATAGGTTGAGAAACTGGAGAAGAAAATGTATTTCACTGTTTTACCTCTGCCTATGTATATCTAACTAGCTTCTGCCGGCGACTCCGCTCGCGCTAAAAATATTTTTACTCTCTTTATTACTCTCCCTATATATAAACTCTCTCTGTGTTCTTTTCTATACCTCTGACAACATCTATGCAAAATAAAGCGTAAAAGCATAACATACAAATCACTATCACATTCATAATGTTATAGTATTAGCTGTACCCGCGACTCAGTCCGCGTGGAACCTAATGTAAAAAAAAAAAAGAGTGACTAATAAAATCTTCTGAATGTATAAAGTCCATTTACTTATCTACGTTTCTCTCGTACTTCACGTCGACATTAAAATTATAATAACTGTTGACAGAGTGGACCAAATTTAATGAAACAAATACTAAGTTATTCTCGAGGAGATGCTTTATGCTTTTGTTTTTCTTTTTCTTTTGCTTTTACTTATTCCTAGACACCTGCAACAATCTTGTAGGTGGTAGAGCCACCCTGAAGCTATTACCGGTTTCAGCATGAATGGGTCGGCTCGCCCGAAGTAGTACCACCCTCTCAAAGAAAACCGACGTGAAGTAACAGTGCTCGCATTGTTGCGTTTCGTTCGGTCATTGAGAGCAGCGGAGACCCACCTCCCCTCCCTCCTCTCCCTTCCTCATTTCCCCCATCCCCCTAAACACAGGCTGGCAACGCACTTGCGACTCCCCTGGTGATGCTAGTGTCTACGGACGGCGGTGATCACTTAACATCAGGTGAGCCGCCTGTTCGTTTGCCTCCTATGATATAAAAAAAATTCAATAACATTAAAAGAGTTAAGACACGTTAGATTCACATTTTTATTATATGTATAGAAGATAGAAGATATAGAGATGGATAACTAGTCGTGGTCGTAATTCGATGTGCCGCGCGGCACCTCGCAGCGACTTACGATAAAATGGATGACATAGAACCTTCTCCATAAAATAATACCTAGATGTACCAGAATTTATGGCGGTCGATCAAACGGTATTGCAACTTATCAATCTCGTACAATATACTAAAATACATCTTCAGGTTGGCAGCTGCCGTATATCGAATTCTTCTAAAGCACTTAATACTAAAGGTTTTGTTGATACACTCAAGATTCCAGCGGTTTTGATGCGAAGCACATGCAAGCTATGACGCACCTATTTGTATTTCTGGATGATAAAGTAATCCTAACTGTATCAAGGCGGTATGATTCATTCAATATTCACGTTGCCTTCAAATAGTTGAGACTTCATTCTAAACCGTACAGTGTTAATATCTTCTTTAATTACGAAATTGTTTACTGTACAAAAGTTACGTAGTTTTCTATTTCAGTGTTTTACCAAACTACGCAGTAGAATCTTTATATTTATCGAGTGTACGTATGTCTATTTCTTCAGCAACCTGTTAGCCTTTGGCTTTAATAGATTGCAATATATGAAGTGTTATGAGATTCGTTACATAATCTTTAAGTATTACGTCTGTAAATAAATAAGCTGCATGACGATTTTTCTTACGTGACGATTTGTACCAGTTTACTCCTACTCCGAATCGAGTTAAGGAACTTTGTACCAATAGCCTATCACAGAACCAATGAATGCCAATCAATTTATTAGTAACCATAAGCAACTAAACGATCTCGGTATCAACTGATTATTGTAACTATTTTTGACATAATAGAACGATTTAACAAAACTACCATTATTTAGCTATTTTCGAAGTAATACTTATGGAAGAGCTTTGAAATTATGAACCTCAAAATTTTTGTGCGACGATAAGTGGTGAGGTAAACACTGTGTCGGGGAGAGTGTTGAAAACACCCGTTCTTACGCAGTAGAATCTTTATATTTATCGAGTGTACGTATGTCTATTTCTTCAGCAACCTGTTAGCCTTTGGCTTTAATAGATTGCAATATATGAAGTGTTATGAGATTCGTTACATAATCTTTAAGTATTACGTCTGTAAATAAATAAGCTGCATGACGATTTTTCTTACGTGACGATTTGTACCAGTTTACTCCTACTCCGAATCGAGTTAAGGAACTTTGTACCAATAGCCTATCACAGAACCAATGAATGCCAATCAATTTATTAGTAACCATAAGCAACTAAACGATCTCGGTATCAACTGATTATTGTAACTATTTTTGACATAATAGAACGATTTAACAAAACTACCATTATTTAGCTATTTTCGAAGTAATACTTATGGAAGAGCTTTGAAATTATGAACCTCAAAATTTTTGTGCGACGATAAGTGGTGAGGTAAACACTGTGTCGGGGAGAGTGTTGAAAACACCCGTTCTCGTCCGATCACCGAAGTTAAGCAGCATCGTGCAATCGGTCAGTACTTGAATGGGTGAACGACTGGGAATACCGTATGATGTTGGATTTTTTGTTGTATTTTTACTGTAATACAAAAGTGTCACGTGAACTTTCTTCTATATTTACGACACATATTGTTTATTTTTCTATCATTTTGCTCTTGAGGAATATGTGACTAAGGGGTAGTTATTTACGAATGTATCTCAACTCACCTTTCATGTGGCGTTCGCGGTACATTATTCAGTCGCTCCTGACTCCTCCATCCGAGGTAGGGCTGCCGCGAGTTAAAGGAAGATCTGGCTGATGGCGAGCATAGAGGGCTTGTTCCGCGGATGCTACTGCGTGTTGATGAGCATGGTGACGTCTAATTAATGAGAAAATACTTTCTTATATTTTAATGTATTTTATAGCGTTTGATTACATAATAACCTGATGTCAAATGTAAATGTGGTCGCAGATGGTAAGCACGTTAAACCAAGAGAAGGATTGGTTTTCAACTGATACTGCCGGAACATTCATAGGTTATTGGTGGCAGATTTTTAATTCGAGGGTGGTAAGTAGTTTAGAAAAACGCCTACCAGCAAGCATACTATGTTATAATTTTTATTTTTATATTATAGGAGTCAAACGAACAGGCGGGTCACCTGATGGTAAGTGATCACCGCCGTCCATAGACACCAGCACCACTAAGGAAATCGCAAGTGCGTTGCCGGCCTGTGTTTAGGAAGGGGAAATGGGGCGGGGAGAAGGGGCAGGGAGGTCGGCATCCGGCGCTCTCACTCACCGAACGAAACGGTCGGTCGGTCGGTTTTCTGTGAGTGTGGTACTACCTCGGGCGAGCCGACCCATTCATGCTGAAACCGATAATAACTTCAGCATGGCTCTATCATCTACTATTTATCAATGTTTTCTTTCATTGAAAGCTCCAGCCCATCTGCAAGCATTCGAAACTACGTCAATCAACGACGTGTCCGAACACGCTAACCAGCCATCACCGTTTCAGATATATCTTTATTAAAAAAATGTATGATAACAATGAAATTCTCCGATTGTAAGTGATATTACAATAAAGCATATCATATAATCTATAAGCATATACAATATAAATAAAAATAATTATATTAACTAGCTGATATCCTCGAGTTTGCTCTCGTGAAAATAATTTATTTGTCAAATGGGGGTTACATATCCTATCTGATTTAATTATGGACTGTCGTTTATTCTTTAAATTTTATCATTATTGCTTGACCCACATGAAAAAGCGTAACGCAATGTAGTCCGAACAACGTTCTGAAAAGTCCTCTATATGTAAGTATGAGCCCTGTCGAACCCCATTCGGTGACTTCAAAATTTAGCCCAAACTATATGCACGTAACAATTTATACATGAAAACACAAATGTAACAGAACCAAAGTTCAATGAACTGCTTTATATAATAAAATAGGTGAATGCACTATTCTTGTAATAATACTGAGAGGAAGCCATATAAATGCTAGTAGCAAAGGAAGATGTAAAGTGTCATTCGTGTTCACAGTTTAATTAAAACTCTGTATTTTTATTGTTTACATTTGGACGCATTTTGCTCTACGGTTATTACATTTTATATACCAAATAATTTTATAAATTTATGTTACGTGCCTTTTTAAGCTATAGCTTTAGTGTTAATTTTGAAATAAGAAATATATAAGTACATTATATTAAAATCAAAATAATACATTAAAAAAAACAGTTTATTAAGTGAACGACTTGTTAAATGTCACAACGATACAATACAATTAAACTTGTAAGACGGTGGGATAAAACCTCATAAATATATAGAGGAAGATAACCTCTTTAAAAAATCTCCGAGGAATAAAACCTCATTACAAACTTAAGAAGAAAATCTTTTTAGAAAATCACTGGGGAATACAATCTCGTAACATATTAGGAGGAAGTAAACGTCACTAAAAATTATTGAGGGATTTTTTTTGTAATGGGGAGAGCTTGGAAACCGCAGGAAGATAATATCTTTAAAGACTACCGAGTCAAATAAAACTTTATTAAAAAAGTAATGGGCACGATTTTGAAATAGTATAGCGGTCGAACTTACAGGAAGAAAACTTTATATAATCTACTAACAGATCGATTACTACGAAGAGGGATATAAGTAGTTCTAGCGTTAAGACAAAGCCATATATATTTTCGAAAACAAACAGAAAAAGAACGCTCACTTGATTAGAGTTCAGTCGGCTAGTAGACCATCTTCCGAAACTAGTGGTGTGCGGTGATAGTTGAGGCGGTGGCGGTTGAGCATTGACACCACCGAGGCTGCCGAGTGACGTGGTCTTAGAATTGAGTCCACTCCAACGTGCCGCTGAGGCAGACGCGTCAGATAAGCGCTTACGGAGTAAGAAACCCTCGCGCGGTGCTGGTGCGTTTTTGTACCTGTAAATAGAATTTAAGAACCATCAGAATATTGTCTTAAATTTTAGAAAGCTATTAAAAATTCATTTCCTAATGGTAGCTAAAGTTTTGTCATGGATTTAGTGTGTGGGTATCGAATCCGTGGCGGATTTATCTTACACGGAAAAGAGCCCAGGGTAGTGCTTGGTACATGCGACCCAAATGTAGGATTGATATGATGGTATTATTTAGGTGCCCCTACCGATACACTACAACCCTCATTTCCACGGCCGATACTTCTCTCCTTGTCCTATCAAATTTGATAAGAACCTACTAAGGTCCCTTTGTATATTCTCTCCAGTAGCGTACGTATCGTGGTTTTTTAAAAGCGGAGGTCTTTTATTAGGTTACATAGAGATTTAATTTAATGGTGGTAGAGTCACGCTGAAACTATTACTGGTTTCAGTATGAATGGGTCGGCTCGCCCGGGGTAGTACCAACTCTCTCATAGAAAACCGACGTGAAGTAACAGTGCTTGCATTGTTGCCTTTCGTTCGGTCAGTGAGAGCGCCGGAGACCCATCTCCTTACTCCCTACCCTTTCCCCCCTCCCATTTCCCCACTCCTCCCTTCCCCCTAACACAGGCTGGCAATGCACTTGCGACTCCTCTGGTGTTGCTAGTGTCTATGGACGACGGTGGTCACTTACCATCAGGTGATCCGTCTGTTCGTTTGTCACCTATAATATTAAAAAAAACAACTGGCGTTACTTTGCTAAGGTTTGGTTATGATTGCTACATTATTTGAATTTGCCTTTTTGAAGCGGACACTAGTTACTTCTTGAGAATTTGGAGCCGGAATTTTGAGATCTTGTTTACAGTCTAATGCGATGGTCAGCCCTACCCAATATACATCGAGTAATTAAAGTAGTTCAGGAGTTATTATATACTGTGATAGACAAATAACGGGGTTTTGCTGATGGTTTTCTTTTTTCGAACTAGGATTATTGGTCTGATGGACCTTCACAGCTTCACCGGACCAAGTTGCTAACTGGATAAAATCGTACGATACATCCGTCCGTAATGGCTAAAATGCTTAGGTTTCGAAATAACATTATTGCCTAAAGATGTAAATAAAATTAATGTTACAGTTGGGTAAGTTTTAACTACATATACACATAAGTTCTTCAAAGGTCACGATAAAATACGAGCGTATGAACTTATCAAAACTCGATGACCTTTTCCTCTAGTGACTCTTGAAGTCAATCATAAAGAGTGTATCTATTTATCAAAAGGAAGCTATCTTAATAAGTTTGAACATTTATCGTATTATAAAAATTAAGAATAAACTTGAAAATGGTTCATATTGTGTTTAAATGATAAAAAAAATACAAGAAAAATAGTATCTACCAACTCTTTCACATATAAGGAATATACACAGGTTACAAAAATTAATGGATACAAAAATTATTATTTTTATTTCCGTGGTCTCTATGGTTTCAGAGGAATCCTTAGAAAACCATCGAAATAAAATCCAAATTTTTGCTCACAAAAAAGTGTCCACGTTTCATTTTTTTTTAATCTATCGTATTTAGCGCAAAGCTATCATCAGTCATAGAAAAAAAATATTGAATTTAACAGTCAATAACTCAGTAAATATTTATCGTACAGGAAATTACTGTATAGTTTTATAAACTGCAAAACATCGCCTATATGAAGCAGTGCTTTAAAAAATATATAGTATTAATAATTGAAGAAGAATTAATTTTGATTGAAAAAAAAAACATAAAATTTTGCTTCCCGAAAGTTCTAAAAAGTTTAAAGTACTAGAATTTTTTTAACTGTCCCGAAGCTTTAAATTTGTCGTTTTCACCAAAAATCTCCGAGATTAGTAATTTTTCAATTCTTATTCATTTTCATTCATTCAATCCGCACAGTGTGCAAAATTCCTTTCCACGTTTGTCAAAATTTCGAATTCTCCGAATATTAGATAGACTAAATAAAAGCTATAAATGGTTTTGGGTAAAAATATACAACATCCGTCTATAAAAATAGGTATTGATTCTATCTCGGAGAAAGTAGGCGCAAAATGTTTGCGTTCTAATCAAATATTGATAAATGTATCCATTAAACTGTAGAGAAATAGGTGGTTTATTTTATAAGCCATGTGGTTCGAATCCGCTACGATAATAATGAATGGTGAAAAATAGTCGATCTGTTATTGATGGTTGTATATATCTTAGTAATTTTTCTAGTATACTTACTTTTAGTTATGGTATTTGCGACCTAATTTTAATAAAGAGATTATTTGTACTCTCGAAAATATTGACACGTATACATAAGTAGAGACCGGATTATATGTAACTTAGAATGCTTCAGACACACGAGTACATGAGAAATGTACAAACTAAGATAAAGCTTTTTTTTATGTCAGTGTAGGCTAACGAACAGTTGGGTCACCTGATGTTAACGTGATCACCACCGTCCATAGTCACTAACAACAACAGGGGTCGCAAATGTGTCGCTAGTGTGTATTTGAGGAGAAAGGGAGGGAGGAGGAGAGGAGAAGGGAGATAGGCCTCCGGCGCTCTCACTGACTGAACGAAACGCAACAATGCAAGCACTGTTACTTTACGTAGGTTTTCTATGAGAGGGTGGTACTACACCGGGCGAGCCGACCGATTCATGCGAAACCAGTAATGGCTTCAGCGTGGTTCTACCACCTACGAAGTAGGTACTATTAATTTGAAACAGATCTTCAAAACGTTTCAACATTTCTTTAAGCTAATGTGAGAATACCTCTAGCAACGAGAAGTTTATTTGATCGATTATATTTATTAACTGAATGTATTCACTCGACGTCAAACCATGAATTTTGAGGTTTTTAAAGGCGGAAGTGTCGAAAAATAATGTGTGTATTATTATATCATCACTTCATTTTATGGATTTATCATTGAAAATACATTTATTATGCAATTGCGTATGCAAATATACATATGATCCGATCTCTAGTCGTTGATATGTAGGTAAATACAAAACTGTCTCTTGGTTTCTCACGCTAACTATAATGAACTACTGACTGACCTTTATTTCAATTAACAGAGTTCTAATTGTTCATATAAGTGGACTTGATGTCATGTCAATGGAGGACCTCATTAATTCATACTAGGATAGCATATTTCGGTCCTTATATAGAAGGTATTACATATAAAAAGAAAATTGGGGCAACAATAGCATAAATAGTGAACCAGAACAATTAATTAATTTTAATACCGAAAAAAAAAAATCCGCTGACAAGAGCGAAAGGATAGTAATGAAATAAAAAAAAGTAATATATGAACAATGAAAGAGAAGTGCCATTATGTGGCGCTAACGAACGATCTTTAGTATAATAATAAAAGTTTGGAAAAAATCAATTTTTCCCTTAATATTGAAACTTGAACAGTTAATGAATTATTGTTGAATTTCGACTATTACTAGAACGATCACTAGTTTTAATAATCTTACTATACTCGTATTGTATTTCAATTTTTATTTTCAATTTTTATTCAATTACTTACCATAAATATAATTGAATACTTCAACTAAATACGAGGCTCGTTAAATTAACAAGGATATACACGAGTGCAAAGTAAACGCAACATTTTCATTGCATTATATCATCACTTATGTCAAAAGGTCTTATAGGGTGATCATAAATTATTATTGTGAACTAGTTGGTGCCAGCACCTTTATCATCGAGAATAGATTCTTACGTCAAGGGAGGTACGCGTCTCGCTTGGATCAATTAGGGCCTGTATTCTATTATCTTTATATATAAATTTCTTCGGTACGTGTGTATGTCACTGAACTCCTCCTAAACGGCTGGACCCATTTTAATGAAATTTTGTGTGCGTATCTCAGTGGATACGAGAATGGTTTAGATTCATGATTGGGCCCGGTAGGTGGCGTTACGGTTGAATTTTAGATTTTGTTTTCATTATTACGACAGGACAACGTCCGATCGGCCCGCTAGTCTTTATATATAAATTTCTTCTGTACGTGTATATGTCACTGAATTCCTAAACGGCTGGACCGATTTTGATGTGTGTGTTCCAGTCGTTCCGAGAATGGTTTCGATTCACAATTGGATCCGGTAGGTGACGGTGCGGTTGCATTTTAGGATTTTTTTTTAATTATCAGCGTAGCACAACGTCCGCCGGGCCCGCTAGTTCAATTATAATTTTATCATTACTATTTGGCTCTTACAAAATTTGTATATATAGTTTTCTTTAAAATAGATCACAGAGGGTGACAAATTATATATTTCTTGCTGAGCGACGCAAGCGCTAGACATTGTAGTAGCTGGCTCCAGTAGAACACCGAAAGGACCCGGCCATTTCCCACAGCCTGTGATGTTCGGTATTATTGACGTCACACAAAATTTTTTTTTCTTTTGTAAGTTTATCATATGAATCAACAACAGTAACATAAAGGAAAAAGGTAAAAACAAACATGCAAAAAACTTAAAATTATTTATGTCACTAATTATAGTTGACTACAGCATTAACAAAGATGCGATGCGTAAACCAATAAAGTAGAAGAAAGAATTATGAAAAACGTAAGAAGAAAATAAAATAATACAATTCGATAATGACTTAAAAATTAAGGGAAAAAAAATCATGCAGAGAATAAATAAAATCTAGTTGTACCTAGATTAGTACTTATTCATAGACACTGAATAGATAGGTTTTTTATCCTGCAGACTCTTGGTCCGCACTTTATTCCTGGAATCATTTTGAATCTAGTGCAGCTTAGATACAATATTAAAGTCAGCAAGACGATATATTATTATTATTATACTTGCCTATTTACAGCTAATATCTCAATATATATGGTTAGAAACATATTTATTCTTAGCGTAGATCTTTGTCCATACTCAAAATTATTATTCTCATTATAATATCAACCAATAGTATAACTGCCACGATAATTCTAAGTAGCAGTTAATATTATTAGTTTCAGAGTTACCATAAACATTTGACCCGCTCACTTTTCTATTTAAAACATTAGCTTCTGCCGGCCTCTTCGTCCGCGTGAACGTTACTTAAAAGGCTAGCGCTTACACGCAGCGGAAACTCTCAAAAGGAAAAAAGAAACCCCGATTTTGAAACATTTTTCATTGGTGCTCCGCTCCTACTGGTGTTAGCGTGATGATATATAACGTATCCTTTTTCTCGATAAATGAGCTAACACGGAGAGAATTTTTTAAATTGCACCAGTAGTTCCTAAGGTTAGCGCGTTCAACCAAACAAACAAACCCTCCACCTTTATAATATTAGTATAGATTTATAAACGTAAAGGGTATATTTAAAAGTTCATATATTCATTTATTTGTTATAAAGTAGTACATAGTTATGCTTGATTGTATAAATGGAAACTCGATGTGGTGAAAATTGCTCCACAATGACTTATAGCAGCGTGCTATGTTTCTAAATAAGCCTGGCAGAAATCGTACTTACGCGATTATTAAAAAAATGAAGTTGAGTTGAAGCCTGTGCATATTCTGCCTACAAAGAGGTTTTCTAGTGATATTGCTGTACACATATCTATACTTCTATTATATAAAACTATATTATGATTTATTTTAAACTAGTTTTGTCGGCGGCTTCGCTCGAATTAATGGAGATTTGATCTATCCATCAGGAACAGTACTTTTTTCTGGGTGAAAGGTACTCCAAGTCCTTTTCTGTTCTGCTTACAGTGTGTATACAAAATTGCATGACGATCGTTTGATTAGATATGGCAAAAGGGGGTAATTGGGGTGTAAGGGGTGTCGAATAACATCTAACACTTGAGACACTCAAGCCAACCTCATCTGCACGTGGTTCACCCTGCTGAATAACGAACGAGGCAATGGCGAAAGCGGGGTGGTAGGGTTTTGAAGCCCGACTGGGTCGCGACCACCATGTATATGGCGAAAAAGCCCGCAATAGTGATTCGCTTCTGCGGGTCGCGTTTCGGGATCAGCCTGTGCATATCCAGCATTTCGCAGGCCGGCATGACAGTGGCGACCGACGATGGATAGTGTGTCACTCGGTGGTCGCCATTGTTTTTGGATTGTACTGTGCTTAACATCAAGCACATGGCATGCCGTGCTACTATAACAAAAAAAAACAAACAGATTGTCTGATAGCCATATTGTTAATTATAATAAATAACTGATAACAATAAAGTTCTTTTGGAAAATTGTATACTTGGTTTTTTTGCAATATAACATAACCCACATATGTTTTATAGTGCAAAAGAAAGATCAATTGAAAATGTACATACATTAACTGGATTTCAATAGAATACTTTTTCAAAAATATATTTATGTACATACATAAAATATTAAAACAAAGAAATAGTACAACGATTTCAAAAATCCTGAGCCTAATTTATGTTATAAATGTGAGTTTGTTTTTTTGTTTGTTACGCTTAATACTCACTACTCAACCGATTATCATTAAATTTTCCATAAACGTTGTTGGACGTACAGAAAAGGAGAAATAGATACCTTTCATCCAGAAAAAGTATCTAGGTATAGTTCAAATTCATATCAATGCGAGCAAAGCCGCGGACAACAACTGTTCCAATATGAAGACAATTTTACACACAATTATCGAATCCCATAATAAGCATAGCATTTAATTTGTAACTAACATACAAACAAAGAATTGACAATTAGGGTCTTCATATAAAATCCTATATTAGTCAAATGTGGGCATCGAACCAGTAATCTCTCGTCTTTATAGCAAGGTATACTGCCACTGCGGCACAAGGTCTTACGTTCTTTTTACACAGCTACATTTCCTTAAGACATAGGTACAGATATTTAACACCAATTGGGTATCAACGCGATATGAGAAAAAATGATCTACAGTGTCAAATACCTTTCGCTTGAACCTTGACATGATTAAGTGTGAAGTGAAGCGAATAGTTTTAGACCAGTTTATCCGCTTACCAGATCGGATTAAAAGTTTACTAACCTATAAGAAACTCAATCAGGACTGACATTGTGTGAAGTTAGATTATTTGTAGGAAATTACAAAGTCTAAAGCGTCGCCTAGAAAAAAGATCTTAATTTTGTTGCTTATAAAAAAATATAATTTTGTCCACTTACCATTCTGGCACATTGAGTTTCTGCAGCGATCTCTGTACCCTCAACTCGTGTTCTGAGAGCACTCGATCTGAATTCTTTTGCAATTCGTTCTCTGGAGGCTGCAACAACCGAAATTATACTTTAAAATTTGAAGAAATTCCTCTAAACATTTTGAAATAACTAGATAAAAATTGGTTTACCTAAAGAAAACTACTCATTCTTAGAAAAAAAATGTTTTTTTGGACGAAAAAGCAGTAGGACAAAAACAAACAATTGTTTGCCTGTCCCGGGATGCCTGCCAGATGTGAAAGAAATATGGCAAAATCAAAATTTTTTTTTCAATATTAAGATGACATTAATAATTAAAAATTATATAGCGTGGCGACGCATCACCATGCAAAGAGTCGGTCGCACCCGCTACTATAAATGTTTCACATCGAAATTTTAATCAAAACTTTATTATTTATACCTTACGCCTATGAAAAAATAATAGTCTTTAAATTTTTATTAAATTTTGTTTATTACAATTACTGATGATACAAAAAATATAATAGTAATTACTTGCATGGTTTAGTTAGTGGAGTCTACTTTATTTACCGATTCGTTACTTTCACAATAGGGTTTAGGCACTAAACGATACATTGTCCCGTAAAACGATTTATCCACTCTGGTGGTCTTGCATTGAAAATCATCATTATCACATTTCAAGTCGTGCAATGATGACGAATCAATAGTTTGTCCATCGAGTTTAATGGTTTGATGGATTTTGTATATAGCGAATCTAGCGTATCCGAGTTCTTCATCGCCTTCATCTTGGAACGAATCTACAGTTTTTGTCTGTTCAAAATGTGACTGTGCAATAATTTCTTCAGTTGAACCCAAAGATTCTTCGCTCCTGATTATACTATCACTTATACCGCACTCATTTATAATTTCAGACCATGATGGAAAACGACTATATTCATTAGATGCATTCGATAAGTTCTCGATTTCCGTATTGGTCATCCCTTTGTTACTATTCATAAAAGTATTTATATCGTCTGATAATCCGTATAAGGATTCGTACCACGATTCACGATCTTCAGAATCATCCCTGAAATTATTCAAATGAAAACTGACCCGCCGTCGAGACTTTTTCAAAGTAGATGAGGTCGGTAATAAATTTTCTTCTGAAATAGAGTGGGGTATGTTAATCTTTGCAAAGTCAGCATAATCAGGGACGTCTATATCTTCAAAATCTTGTTCATCTTTAAAGTTTTCTATAGAAGTTGCTTTATCTTGCAAGTCTTCAAGAGGAGGAGGTGGTACACTATCTAGTAATCGTTTAAAAAATGCACGTACTCTGTCATCATTATTAGTGGGTAAAATTCCTTTAATCCCTTGGATATCATTGTCCACTTCCACTAGAGATGTAACTCGTTTTGTTACGTTATTTATTGATTGATTACTGGCATTAAGTTTTAAAGTTATCTGAGAATTTGATAAATTACGATTTTGTGCATCAAATCTTCTCACGTGCAGTTTGGTTTTCCATTCTCTATGTTTCTGTTTAAATCCTTTAAGACTTATAGGACTTTCATCCTCGGATTCACTTCTTGGTATGTCTGGAAACTTGGCATAGTAGACGTCCCTTGACAAAGGTTTTACATACAAGTCTTGTGGTTTTATTTCTTCGAATGGTTCCATTTCTTCAGTCGCCCAAGTTGTATCCAATCTATACCAAAATCCATTTCTTTGGAGCACTTCCTCAGTTGTTAATAGCACAACTGATACCATTTCTCTTGTAGCGTTTACTACCGACAGTTTTCAAAGTTACCTATACTAAATGTTTTAAACAACATCATTAATAAAATAAATATTCATTTAGAAATATTAATTTTTAATAATGTTGTTTTGCAAAACATCAATTAGGTAATGAGAACGATGTAAGATAACATAATTAACTTAAACTAAATCCACCCTTGTTTGTTGAAAATATTATATTTTCTGCTATGTTTTAAATATTAAACAAATTAAATCAACTTCTAAGCTCTTCATTCCTGGAATCTTAGGATCCAATTCTTTAAGATTCATAGAAATTCCTATAGAAATGTATGTCCAAACTAATAATGGTTATATACTATGTTTTATTCTTAAAATATTGTATAATTAACACATAGGAAGTCGCGAGCGGTTGCTTTTATTTTATTTACAAATAGAAATAGTGACGACGTATTTTGATATTATTTTATCTGAGTATTATATTTGAGTGATAATATTTTGTACCAATTGATGTACTTTTTATTAACTCAATATTAAATTCAATTAAAGGAATATCAAAGGCAAGGCAATTTATATGCAAAATTCAAGGAAATTCTGAACTGGGATAAAATAACTCACCCTGATATCGGAAGACGCAAGAAGCGCGCACGGGCCCAGCAATCCTACACTCTCCCAGCAAGTCATTTCCACAATGAGCCGTTTTGCACAATCACAGCATTCACAACGAATGTCCTCTGAACTCGACTACCGATACAATCGCATCGTAATGCACCGTTGGCTTTGTAACTAGTTACGTAAGTTGATACAATACGTTACGTTAATTATTGATAAATAAAAGCGGCTACAGGTACATAAAGTGATGGACCTCAAGAAGAAGCAAGCGGTAATATCGAAGCGGTAAGCGTTCGCCAATCAAATGACAATTTGCTTATTGAACGACAAAATCCAATTACAAGACTGAATCGCAGCGACCGTGGGGCTTCCGAGCTTAGGGTCGCTCTGCGGGCCGGCACCGGTGCTGATGCTGGGTCTGGGTACGGTGCACGGCTTGGACTTACGCGTCGGCCACTGCGGCACCCCGTATCGTAGTGCATGGAGCTGATGCCCGAGAGGACAGGCGGCCGCTGCGCTACCTCCCGCCAGACTGAGGTGCGGTGCGTGTCCTTGGACACGGCGCATGCGCTTTTCACACACCCTTACTAAATTCTAGTGCCTTTTACAATGATCGTATCGCGATGACATATTTCCTATGTGACTCTGGTTCTGTTGATAGACATTTGTCATATCTATAGTACTGTTCAATGTCACTATAGAATCTTATTAAGTTACTGATTTTGATTTAAAAGCTAGAAGAATAAGTATATAAGTATAAGAAAATATTACTAGCTCACAGTATTTTTATAAAAATGTAAGCTACAATTAATATATAGGTGACATATATTATTTTAGAGCTTTGTAATTGAAGTATATAAATTGAAAGTGGGCGTGGGATTGCGTGACTCAATTGACCTCGAGTGACCGGGAATAATAAGAAAAAATTTATTGTTTATAAAAGTCAATAAATTTAACCTACCACATTAACTTAATACAATGAGCGAAAATGGTCGAATATTTTTCTACATTTTGTGGAATTTAAGAAGTTTAAATAATATTTGTATTTACTGGTTATTACTAACTGGTTTCCGTAACTCCGTGCAGGTGACAATAGTTTTATAGATTCATGAAAACTTTCGACTAGATTCATTATGGGCTGTCTTTTATTTTTTCATTATTGTGCCATTGTCTCTACAATCTACCTCTCCCCTTCTACTAATTTTAAGTTACCTATGTTATATTTTATAATCACACCTTAAATACGACTGAAAAACGTATTAAAAAGTATGTGAAGCCTGTGAAAGATTTGGTCAAAATCGGTTCAGACATTTTCAATATTAACGCGGATAAACTACAGAAAGTTCAATATTATACAAATGCGTAGACTGTCATATACATTCTCATATGATATACTTTTAGGTAAACAAAGAAACGAATGATTGCTCTTATTCAGTCAATAAATAATATTGGATTCGATAAACTTCGTAAGAAAAATGAAATGTCATGACCTTAAAAGCAGCATATCTACGTAGTAAATATGAACGTGAATTTGTATACATATTTTATAAGGTTCAATATCGAAAGGTCGATGTCAATAACGTAAAGAATGTACTTTGCTAAGAAATCTTGAGTTCCGTGATAGGGGCACGTACAGTTCCGCGTAAAATGAAGTCTTTGTTCAGAAATTATTCGTGACCTATATTTTGAATTTACAAAATATTGATACACCTATATAATTAAAAACACTGGCCAGATGTACACATCACTTCAAAACGCCTAAACCTACTTGAGTAATCCTTTTTGCAGTGGAAGCTCCTTGAGGCGAGTTGAGAGATATTTTTGGCAGGAAATAAATTTATAATCTTGCGTCATGACATGCTACGTAAGCATTACCAGTATTATTTCACTTGCGCGATTTTCGTCAGACTAGCAACGCGTATGTGTCTGTGTGCATGTGATATTGATATTTTGCAGCACATCATACGTTAGATTGATTAACAGACTGAGAATTCTTCTCAATGATTGAGTTTTTATCCGAACCTATGGTAATTTTGACGATAATAAGCGCCTTCTCAGGGCCTAAATTGAATAAAGTACTTTTAATATGTAATTTTTTGAAAGCAAAATGAATTGCGCTTAGCGATGTCGCGGGCAACAGCTAGAAACAAATAAGTAAGTTGTCATTCCTCTAAAATACATTTGGTTTATCGCGAATTAGATTATATGAAAGATAAAAAAAAAGAAATAGTTTAATGTTGGAACCAGCCAAACAATTAAATTAAATTAAACAAATGAAAAAAGTCAATAAAAAAGTCCAACAATGAAGTACGGCAGTATTAATTTGCTTGTCTTTATAATAACCTCACTAATATTATGAATGTGAGTCTGTTTGTTACTCTATCACGCCTTAATTACTTAATCGATTATCATTAAATTTTGTATACATGTAGTCAGAAATACAAAAAGACGTAAGTACATTAATAGGAACGAAATCGCGGGTGAAAGCTTGTTCCTAATAAAAAAATTCAATAACATTGAATTCCAAAATTTCGATTTATGATATCATTTTCTCATCGAAAAGGCTTTTTTATTATCAAATTCTTACCGAAAAAGCTCTTATAAAAGGTTAAATAAGGAACAATGAGCTTAAAGGTCAAAGATAGGTTCAATGGATAAAGTATTCCCATCAAAGGTCCCTGGAGCGGATGAAGTCAGAACTAGAAATTATATTTCACTCAATTTTATATCCCTTCGATGTATGTAATTTGAGCGAACTTGAATTATGCCTATCCTCTCGTTCTTTCTGAGTTATTTATCTATCTAGTAGCCGCCTGCGATTTCGTCTGTTTTTGTATCTTCATAAAGGGCCCGCTTTTTCCATTAGCTTCCCTCTCGTTAAAGTAGATTTGACGGATATATATTTTTACAAAACATAAATAGTTACATTCGTTATTAGTGGATGCACATAGAGGGACGTCATTTCCAGACGTGACAATCGTTCACATTTAGATCCACCCTATAAAATAGCCTTTAGACATTAAAACCCGCTTAACATGGATCTTGAACTCACTATACGGCAAATGGGTAATGTGTTTTGGGACGTTGTTATAAAACCTAACACTATTACCTAAAAAACTGTTTTTGAACTTAGTGAGCCTGAAGCATGGAATGACCAATTTGTTGCTGTTTCTAGTATTTAAATTATTTTGGTCTTTTACTAGGAATTTTATCTGTCAGGACTAGTAGTTATTTTCTGGATGAAATCTTTTACCGGTCTTTTCTGTACCCCCGCGATGTTTATGAAAAAGTCCATGACGATCTTTTCAATAGTTACACGTGAAAGCGTAATAAACAAAGACTCAAACAAACAAACTTATTTATAATATTAGTTAGGATTATATTTCCGCGGAATCGTAATGCCAGCAACACAGGCTGGCAACACACCTGCGACTACCCCGGTGTTGCTAGTGTATATGGACGGCGGTGATCACTTACAATCAGATGACCCAACAGTTCGTTTGCCTATAAAAAACAAAACAATTTTTTTTTGTCATGGATTTACTTTCGTATATAATTTCATTTCCGTCAAGTAAAATACGTTTGTACAATTGAATTTTACTTATTCATATGTATAGATAAAACGGTCAGTAAACTATGAAACAAATAAAACAAAATTATATTATCAAAATAGTTTTCACGTCGCACGCAATCTAATCATTTATATTGAAATAATATTCAATATAGAGATAGATAGCTTTGTCGTAAATTCCCTAATTACCATTTTACTAAGTTAAAGTTTCTCAATACTGGCAAAGGAACGGAAACGCATATATTGTGTTTAATATATATACTCATTCAGGAAAAAAAACTATTTATGTTCGCTTATCAATTCTTTTTTTTTTCATAACAGGCAAACGAATAGGTCGGTCACCTGATGTTAAGTGATCACCACCGTCCAAAGACACTAACAAAACCAGGGGAGTCGATAGTGCGTTGCCAGCCTGTGTTTGGGGAAAAAGGAGAATAGGAAGAGAGGAGAGGGGAGATGGGCCTCTGACGCTATCACTGACCTAACGAAACGCAACAATGCAAGCACTGTTACTTCACGTCGGTTTTCTATGAGAGCACTACCCCGGGCGAGCCGACCATTCATGCTGAAACCAATAATAGCTTCATCGTGGCTCTTCCAACTACTCCTACAAATTCCCTAGAATTATAATGAATTCAAATCATAAACTGGAGGTAATCGAGAATTATGTAGCTCACAGCTTTAGCAAACTACTACTATTTGAATTAAGTGTAATTCTAGGGAATTGATAAGCAAACATAAATAGTTTTTTTCCTAAATGAGTATATATATTAAACACAATATATGCGTTTCCGTTCCTTTGCCAGTATTGAGAAACTTTAACTTAATAAAATGGTAATTAGATAATTTACGACAAAGCTATCTCTATATTGAATTATCAAGGCGATCATAGAGACTGCCGACAGAAGTGAAAACTCAATACAATAGTATAACTGAGTTCTGCTTTGAATTTTTAAATTATTTATAGTGTTAATTATTTAAATTTCCTTATTTGTAAATTGAAATTATTATCATTAGTCTGGATTTTACATTTATTAGCATACGAAGCAATAATTATATACAGTCCATAATTAATATATGATAGGCTGCGTATTCCCAATACAAAAATCATATTAGATATACACATGCCCCTATACTACACGTCGCTACTCTGACGCAAGCCACGCAAAACGATCGGTCACACGTACTAGCATGTCATGACGCGAAATTATAAATTTATCGCCTGCCAAAAATACCACTCAAAGAAGTTTTGACTTTAATAAAATCTGCCGGTGTGCGCGCTTCACGCAAAAACTACTAGACAGATTTCGATCTTTTTATTACTTTGAAACGAAGAAAATGAATTCGTGATGAATAAGTTTCTCTCTTTGGTTTTGTTTTTATGGTAAGATGAAAGAAAGAACTGAAATAAATTGGAAATCAGTTGCGAAATTTTAATTACGCGATACTAAAAAGAGGAAAATGGCGCTCTTTAGTTCCTTTTTAAAATGTGGGTTTTAAATTATTAATATTTATAGTTATAAAGAAATGGCATGTTTCAAGTGTAAGGTTTAACCACTGTTAAACTGTTTCCTCACTCTGTTAGGTACCATAGATCAATTTTCTATTACCTATTTAATATTATATATAATATATAAACTTAATGGAATATTTTATTGTATAGGTATATAGGTATATTTCATTCAATGGACTATTCTATGTTGGTACATATATCTATCAGTTATAAATATATGTATACCACAATACTATCTGTGGTCATGTTTGAATTGGTAAATATTTCTAAAGTGTAATCAGGAGCAAAAACAATATGACAATATTAAGCTTTAGAAATACTCGCGGTATTACATTGAATTTGGATATTCGGTGCAGAAAAATATCGTATCTCAGAGAAAGTTTAGTTTTTACAATTAGTAATTTAAGTTTCGTAATTCGTCGTTTTTTTTAATTTATTTTTGTCAACCAATCTTCTAGTAGATTATTACTGCCATTGTCGAGTAGGTAATGATATTACCAGTTACTTGCGATCGTTTCAATGATGCAACAAGATGGTGGTCGTCTCGTTAGAACTTTGCAGGGAGTTTTGTGGCGAGTTAGAATCCATGCTCTGTGGTATTATTTCCCATCCACCACACTTTTGCACAACTATCAAATTATATTATGTAACTAGCTGTGCCCGCGACTTCGTCCGCGTGGAGCCTTATGTAAAAAACAGTGATTAATAAAGTCATATGGCGAAAAAGCCCGTCGTAGTGATTCGCTTCTGCGTGTCGCGTTTCGGGATCAGCCTGTGCATATCCAGCGATGGATACTGTGTCACTCGGTGGTCGCCATTGTTTTTGGATTGTACTGTGCTTACCATCAGGCATAGTGCAGTCATTTTGCCGTGATACAATAAAAAAAAAACTTACGCCGCGTCGTCATTAAAATTACAATAACTTTTGATAGAGACGACAGATTTTAATGAAACAAAGTCCAAATTATTCTCGAAGATATACTTTATGATTTTCTGTGTGGTTTTATTGTGACCTCAGTACTTTAGCAGTAATGCGTGTTCATACAAATAGTCAAACAGACAGTCATTTCTAAAAAGAATGGAAATGTATTTTATTACTTTTTTTATTCCTAGACACCTGCAACAATTTTTTTTCACGATAACCGTAAATGTACAGACACGTCAGATTTACACTCTTCTTATATGTATAGAAGAATGAATAGAAATACCACCAATATTACAAAATACAGAGCCAAATAACGGAAGATTATGAATAGAATATAAAATCCACTACATGATATTCCAAGATCCCGTCAAAAACTTCCAAATTCGTAGTTAAGTTTGTTCGTAATTTACATTTCATGTAATAAAACACGTAATATTATTACTGGTTGAAAATAAATCGATAAGAAACAAAAAAAAAATGAAATAAAATTGCATCGACCAAGAGAAATTTACGGACCAAATTTTATGAAGAGATTTTCACTTCAATTAAAATCTCGGTGAGCAATTTATAGTGTTAGTTTTTGTAATCAGTAACGTAATAGTCGGAAAGTTTCGGATTATTTCTAAGTAAATTCCGAAACGTCTGCAAAATTAACGACGTAGTAATAGTTAACCTCCTCGGGTGTTAATAAGCCTCGTGTTACATCTAATAGTGGTTGCTCATCTTACTTTAACACGTTCGTATGAACCTGCGAGATTGTGACTACGCTGTGTTAGCACTTGTGGGGAACGTCAGTGTCTCGTTTGCGAGGAATTGGGTCAGGTGCAGGTGCGTACTGAGGTTATTATTTTGGGGCCCCGTGATCAAAATCTATATAAACAATTTAGGACAGGCATTATGTTTTCGTTTAGTGTTTAGGATCGTCTGTATTAATATTATACATGGTCTAAAATTCTAAAACGTTAACGATTTGAAAGACTACCTAAAGAAATAGGAGATATACAATAGACGTAGATAATTTACCTATCGATTCATAAGTAATCACGGAATCATCATCGGTACATAATTTATAATTCATTATAGAATATATATATATATATATAATTATTTTTTTTATTTTTATTGTAGCACGGCAAAGTGACTGCAATTTGCCTGATGGTAAGCACAGTACAGTCCAAAAACAACGGCGACCACCGAGTGACACACTATCCATCGCTGGTCGCCGCTGCCATGCCGGCCTGCGAATAGCTGGATATGCACAGGCTGATCCCGAAACGCGACCCGCGGAAGCGAATCACTATGACGGGCTTTTTCGCCATATACATAGTGGTTGCGACCCAGTCAGGCTGTAAACCCTACCACCCCGCTTTCGCCATTGCCTCCTTCGTTATTCAGCAGGGTGCACCACGTGCAGGTGAGGTTGGCTTGGGTGTCTCAAGTCTTATGATGTTATTTGACACCCCTTACACCCCGAACTGGATATAACTAATAAATATCAAATTGGATTAAAATATCAAATTGCAAAAATTGAGTCTGTTACTCACAGTTTTTTTTGAAAATTTAAACGTTTTCTAATAATAATAATTTATAATAGAATATGCTAATCCTAACTAATATTATAAATGTGAATATTAGTCTGTTTGTTTATTATACTTTCACGCATTCATTACTCAACCGATAATTAAATTTTGCAATTGCGGATACCAAAAAGGTATCATTCATCCAGAAAAATATACTGTACCCAAGAAATAGGTCACAACTACATTAACGCGAGCGAAGAAGCGACCACAAGCTAGTAATTTATATAATAATTGTATAAGAGAGAAGAAGGAATGCTTAATAAAATAAGAAAATTCCTTTTTAACCTTTCAGTTTTGTTGTGCTATTGTTTTTGCTTACGTGAATTACTCAGTATCTCTTATCTAGGTTACAAGACAATTATATTTTTAATTAGTATCTCAGTTTTAAGAAGGTTATGAATTACCTAATAAGGAACTACTGTTTATTAAAAAAGTGGATTCTAGATACAAGTATAATATTAAAAAAATAAACTGTAAATTTTATTAACATGAGATTTCACAATATTAATAATAACTATCATTACGTAGTATAAAACCAAGTCCCCTACCGCGTCTGTCTGTCTGTTCGTGTTAAGCTCAAAAACTACTTAACGGATTCTCATGGGGTTTTCACCAGTGCATAAAGTGATTTGTGAGGAACGTTTTAGTATATACTTTGTCAACAAGTTTTTTATAATCAGGGCGGGACAACGTCTACCGGGCCTGCTAGTGTTATCATATATATTCGTTCTAATGATGAGATTATCAAACAATATTAAATCTATATTAAAGGCGAATATAAAACACAATTGAGCGCATTATAAAAGAACGACTAACCATAATATATTAGAAACATAACGATATTAGACGTAGAAAAATAAATATGAAATATGAAAAAAAAATGGGCGTATGAAAGAGTTAGAGACAATATATTTATCAAGTTACATTCGCAACGAATGTGAGAATAAGTATTATAAAATAAGTGACAAAAAATCTAAGCAATCCCACATATTATAGAAGTTTATAATATCAGACAGTTTTATAAAATTCTGTGTACAAGTTGTAGAAAAGTAAAAAAAAATGTAACAAAATAAATTAAGGCCAATAAGCTTTTGTATATGTTTTATTAAGAACTTACAAACTGTAGATAAAATACTTGAGGTTTTATTTATACATTTTTATCTTTTATTTTATCCATGTGTAGTTTTTGTTTTAATAATAAAAAATAAAAAAGTACAAAAAAATAGTTATATATAATATAATATATATATTGATGATTAATAATCATTAATCATTTTTATTGTTTCATTATTGTAAGATATAGATTAAGATATCGATTGTAGGATAAGTCTAGTTACGTATTCTTAATAATATGAACCTAGATAAGGTCTCTTTCTTTTGTTAGAGGATTTTCTTATTACCCAATTAAAAAAAAATCATATTAAAAGATTCCAGATAAAAAACCTAAGTCCCTTCCTGTTAATTTTAACTTACTTCGCAATAGATTGATCTGGGACCGATCGAAGTGTGAAGAGTTTGGAATGTCATATTTAACATATAATAAAATAAAGCATGAATATAAAATGTATATTACATCGAATATACGGATTCTGTGAGACTTTGTTTATTTATTAAAGGGTTGTACCTTTTTTTGTAAGTGTTGAAGTTCTACTGTACTGTACAAAAATTCTATATAAGAAAGGTTCAAACTTATTACCGCTACACATTCCTGCGATTGTAAATGCCTAATAATCAACAGTATTGTATTGTACCCAGTTTTATTGTAACTACTCACAAAAGTAAAATGGAAAAACACAAATAAGAGAGTAATGGTAACGCAATACACAGATCAAAACGAAACTGAAAGAATAACATTTTAAATATTGTTATGTTTACAATATTTTAATATGTTTTATTCAGGTTTCTTAATGATATTATGGACCATCAGCTCATAAATACTATTAATTAAATTTATATTAGTAAATATATGCCAAAACTAGAAAAAAAGTACATATTATACTATATCTTTGTATACGTTTATTTGTTGGGTTATATTATTTAATAAAAAAAAGAATAATGAGTATAGTGAACTTAATATCGCACCGATCATGGAAAAGCAGTCGCCTTATAGATATAGAGATAGACAAAATTAATTAAATATAATAACTTTGATGTGTTTTTTACAATTTTATACTGCGAAATTAAATTGTTATACCTATTTCGTATAGTTTGCCGAGCGAAAAGCAACTGAAATTAAGGTATATGTCCGCAACACGCAACGTTTTGAAACACAGATAGAGAAATTGATAAAAGATAAACTTGCCTTTTGATATGTACCCTATGTAAGCCGCAATCACATTTTGGCGAATAATTAGAATGTACAGACACGAGAGGTTTACAGTTTTATTACATTATAGATAGTCGTGGAAGAGTTTTTTTTTTTATTACAGTAGCACGGCAAAATGACTGCACTACGCCTGATGGTGAGCTCAGTACAATCCAAAAACAACGGCGACCACCGAGCGACACACCATCCATCGCCGGTCGCTGCTGTCATGACGGCCTGCTAAAAGCTGGATATGCACAAGCTGAATCGAATCACAATGACGGGCTTTTTCGCCATATGCATGGTGGTCGCGACCCAGTCAGGCTGTAGAACCCTACCACCCCGCAGGTCTAAGAGCGATATAGCGTTGAAAACGAGTACTTTTGATGCACACATACAGATTTGCTTATGAGAAAATGAAAAATTGTATTAACGTAACTTGCACTAACAAAATGCACTGTCAAATGTAGATACACTTATAAAATATTCTGACAAAGCACAAAACGTCTAACGGTGTCTTTGTCCTCCCAATATTCCACTTGTCACTCCCGACTTCAAGGTTCATATTTCAGTAGAAATATTTAAGGTAAAAAAAGAAATTATAAGCCTATATACATTTCAATGAGGAGCCTGATGGGGTCGACGGTGTCAAAGAGATTCTTAACTCCAAACTTTACCATTGTTGACCTTTCAGAGCACCCTCGTCGTTGAGTTCCACGTCAATCTAAACCTGAATAGGTCCTTGATCTAATTAACAACTCCGGAGTAACTCTCGACGAATTCATATTTAATTACCTATTATTATATTTTCTTTTTAACTTTATCGCGGTAACATTTTTGCTTATTTGATGCATTCGAAGTTTAAACAATTAATTTTGGTAAGAATTGTTGTTGGTTCTCTCTCCAAATATAAATATTCCAAAAAAGCAAGACGATAGTGCTAACCATAATAGAAATCGTATTTTTTTATATCATAGGAGGCAAACGAGTCCGAGTACACGAGTCCGGGTCAATCGATCACGATGTCCAATCTCGAGTAGATGCCGCTTGGGCGAAATGGCGAGAGGTCACCGGCGTTCTATGTGATCAAAGGATACCCGTGAAGTTAAAAGGTCTGGTGTACAAGTGCATCATCCGACCGGTGTTGTTGTATGGCAGCGAAACGTGGCCGGTCCTAGCTAGACATGTCCAGCAGCTACACGTCACTGAGATGAAGATGCTACGGTGGATGTGTGGTGTTACGCGATTAGATCGCATTCGTAACGAACACATCCGTGGTAGCCTTGGAGTCCGTGACATCGCAGACAAGCTGCAGGAGAGTCGACTCCGCTGGTACGGCCACATAAGTCGCAGGCCTCCAGACTACGTCGGAAATGGATGCCTCAACATAAATGTACAGGGCCCAAGGTCTCGTGGCAGGCCCAAGAAACGCTGGTTGGACGTGGTAAAGGCGGACTTAAAGGAAAATAACCTCACACAGAAGGATGCCGAAGATCTGGCAAAGTGGAGGAAGCATAGTAAGAAAGCGGACCCTGGTACCAGGCCGGGAAAACGCTAGGAAGAAGAAGAAGATCATAGAAGGCAAACGAACAGGAAGGTCAACTGATGTTAAATGATCACCGCCATCCATAGACACTACCAACACCAGGGGAGTCGCAAGTGCGTTGCCAGATTGTGTTTGAAGGGAAGGCGGGGAGGGGGAGAGCTGGAGAGGAGAGGGTTGGGGAGGTGGGCCTCCGGCGCTCTCACTGACCGAACGAAACACAACAAACCACTGTTGAAAGCTGGTACTAAGTCATTTTTGTTCCGACTATTTCGAAATATGTAATTAAGAAGCAGTTAGGAGCATTAAGGAGCGTGGATCAGCTAGTACAATATAAATTTACTCGTATTCGTACATATAGTATACATACAAATATATAACAATAATAAAATACACAACAAAAGTTAATTACAAACTTGCATGATGTTCGGACAAACGCTATTGAAGTTCGATTTCAGAGAAACCAACACCTACGTTTCGATATTGTACAGATTTAATAAACTTTTCGTATTACATTACATTTAAATTTAGAAATTATTTGTTTACTTACGCTTACACTAAAAAATGTAAGCTCTTCCTTTTTAGAGTAAGCGAAGAAGTCTGCATTATGAAACCTTTGTGATCCCAAGTGTCTTCAATTCGTGTCCCACGTGACCTTAAGCTTTAAGACGTATTGTTAAATTGACATCATATCAGAATGATATTTTAAAACGTATATATTTATTTAATGCTGCGTTTATTACAATGATGTTAGTGCCAACTACGGATTACGAGCCATATTTACCGGCTTATATTTTACCTCCCAAAGAGATATTGAAGTCGGCAGTAGGTACAAAATCACAATTTCCATTTACCACGGTCGAATGCGCTGGCGATAGGCCAGAGAGCGCACGATTGAATGCATTTCTTTGAATTTACTTCACGTTTAGCATCGTCGGTTTGTGGAAAGTTTTTAGGTCAGTTTTATTTAAGAAATATTTCATTTTACGCAAATTTCTTTTTTTAAACGATGTTTATCCGTTAGTTATGGTATAGGTATAACTATGGACGTACAATAATATGCAATTCATATAAACAGTTCTAGATTTGATACAACTTTAGGAATTTACTAGAAGGAATGGTCCTCTACAGAAATATAGGACACAGCTTTAGACCTTTCTGTTTATCTAGAAATAGCGAGTTACAATAAAAAACATTTATTGATAATATGTTTATTAGAGCTGTCTTTATAAAGACAACGTCATAAAGTAAGAATTTATTAATAAAAAAAATAGGTCTTCAATAATGCTTGTTTGTAGCTTACTTGTGATCTGATGCAATCGGGTCTCGAATAATGACCTATACGAGTATGTCATTACTGTCATTTCTCCTTTAACTGTGTTACATGCAATTATATCTCTATATCCGAAGGCGAAGAGAAAAGAGTTCAGTACCTTTTTCAAAACATTTAGAACATTTCTTTTTCATGCCATTGTCAAGACGAACTCTTTATTCATAAGCTCTATTCGTCATATTTCTCGCTCCTTACCTCTATATTCACGCTTACACATGCAAGTGGAAGGGTTTTATCGGTTTTATCTTTTTCCCCTTATCAAACTGAAATAGTTTAGAATATTATCCGATACGAAATATATATAAGAGTTGTTGAGTTATGTATGCTTGGTACACATATATGTTTCAACAACTCATATATGTATGAATAGTTAGCTTAGCTCAGGTTAGCTCTCATAGGTCGCGAATTGCATGTATCAGGCAACAGCCAAAGCCGAGGTGTGCCGCGCACCCTTGAGCTAGTTGTCAAAATAAAATCGGCTGAGTGCCTTAAGCGCTTGCCTTAGTAGTCCGGTGAAGCTGTTAAGACCTTCCTTGGTCAACAGCGTAGTCAGTTCGAAAAAAAAAAACCTCTATATTTAAATCGTCGTCGTCTAGTGGTTTCAGCGGTGGAATATCAATCCGATGTCCGCAGGTACGAACCCCGGCGTAAACTTTTCGCACTTCACGTACATTTACTAAATTAAATTGGTAACAATATCGGCTGATGGTGAAGGAAAACATTATGAGAAAACCTAAGCAGAGAAATGTTCTTGTAATACTACTGTATGTGGAAAAAAATTAAACTGTGGATTTCTTAGAGTTTAAAATCGCCTTCGGGAAAAGGCTTATGGTCCTGCAGTGGGTCTCTTACAGGTTGCGAGATACAGATAATAATATCTAATATAAGCATGTGAAGTAAAAAGTTTATGCCCCATATTGCGGTCGAAATTAGACCACTTGACGGCCTCTAGTTACTTTTAGAGGAATCTGAGAAACGTGAATGTAGAAATATATGCAACAACAAAAGTATGTCACAAATGTTCGCTGATAACACCTATCAGCACCTAATCCATACAATATCCTGCTGGTCTGTCCGATGCAATCAGACTAAAGTGGTGCCGGTCGGGGCGCGCTAAATTGGATTAAATTGACCGCTTACCTCTATAGACCATTTGTATAACAAATCTCCCCTATTGAGTAACGATGAGTGATGGTTATTGCTTCGGATGAGATAAACGCTCTATTTGGAATTTCGACCAATTAAAATTCAATGTTAGTTTTGATCGTAGAGGGAATTTTTAGGAGGGTTCCTACCAACTCATATAATGGGCATTCTGTTATTATATTAAGTGATTATGTTATTGGGCATTCAAATTTTACTCACTTTAATTTAGGTTAAACAACTTTATTCAGAATGTCGGGTATAGTCTATATAAATGTACGCTTTGTACTCAAAATCATTAGTAATTTATTATAACTCAATCGGTAAATTAAATGAAGCGTTAAAGAAAAATAGCGCCTTCAACTACAACATTGTGACAACAAAGTAAAATCACTACACAAGCTTTAAAATTCACAACTAATACATAACATTGTTTGCGTAGTTGACAATAGATGGCGCTTATAACAGATTTTGCTACAGCACAACTATTACTTACTATATTTTAATGAAACTTCGTCGTAATAATGAGAAATATTTTAGAAATTTTTCTTGAAGTCTTTAGCCTATAAGAGACGCACTGCAGGGTCATAGTTCCCAAAGATGTGGACATAATCATCGAAGTGTTGTCAGGTCAGGTACAGGTCAGGTAGTAGTAGCTTTGACGTTCATAAGCGCCTTCTCAGGGCCTAAATTGAATAAAGGATATTTTGATTTTGATTTTGACTCCTAGAAATTCATATTTCTCAGTTTCAGGTTTACTCACGATATTTTCCTTTACCGTCAGCCGATAGCGGTACCAATTAATTACTAATTATATGCGAATTCTGGAAAATTCGTTGCTAGATGCCTATAAATGGATTATCTATAGTTGATAGGTTCAAATCTACGGACATCAGATTGATATTCAACCAGTCAAATTACTCAACCACTACGACACATGTTGTTGTACCCTTTACCCTACATTTTATAATATTCGTGTCATCTTCTGTAATATAACTATTAATGTGTGAATGTGATGCAGATTGGGAATAATAACATGAAATATGCTTAGAAAACTCCCGAGTCATGGAAGATTTTATAAACATACAATCAAGGGACGTAAATTACACTTTGAATCAGAACAATAACCATGGATCGAATAAATTGTTCTTTGTTAGAGTAGAACTAACATGAGTTAGGGCTACGCAGTAATGACGTAACGAAATTTCCCTTGAGGATTCTAACAAATAAGTCACCCTTCTTTAGGATACTAAATTCATCACAAAACATTTTGTAAAGCGGAATAACGGTACACTTGATATAGACAGTAATAACTTTCAGAAGTAAAGAATGGCTGTTCTTGTACTAACATCTAAAAAAAATTACTTTAATCATATTTTAAGACAATGGAGAAGTTTGTTATAATCAAAATTAATTACTAAACTTCCCAACTAAACAAGAATGTAATTACATATTTCAAGATAAATTTGTTAAAAGTCCAAAGAACATCTCAAGCAAAAACTATTTATTATTCATAAATCCAATATTTTATAAATTAGTTAAAAATAAACAACCTATATTAATTGAAACTTACTGTTAGACGACAACCGAAAATAACTCGCGATACTATAGTTCAGTTACGGCCTCACAACGCTATAGTATTTATGTGGATTAAGTCACAGAAAACGTATATGCTATTTTATATGACATAACATTCTTTATTGTTTATACATATAAAATTTGACCATAATATCATCTAATGTTAAGTGAAGATGTGGCCCAAAATTGTGACAGGTAAATCATGGAGAGAGTCACCAATGGAGTCACCAAATGTAGTTGACGAAACACACCAACTGGTGCTCGGCGAAACTTGAATTAGGTATTCGTATAGATATTAGAAGTTGTTAGTCATGCTATAGTTTCATCATATTGTTTACCGTCATTTTTAATCTCAGGCTCATTGTAGGAATTCGAACCTACGTCTATCGACGCGATTTTCAGACACGCCAAAACCGAGTAATCATTACTTCAAAATGAGTTTATCTTTTTTAAAGATTTTTTACGCTTAGGAAATTTTACAATAGAAATTTTTTTATATAATAGGAGGCAAACGAACAGGCGGGTCACCTGATGTTAAGTGATCACCGCCGGCCATAGACAATAGCAACACCAAGGGAATCGCAAGTGCCTTGCCAGGCTGGTATGGGGGGGGGGGATGCCTCCAGCGCTCTCATTGACCGAACGGAACGCAACAAAGGAAGCATTATTCCTTCACGTCGGTTTTCTGTGGATCGGGTGGTACAACCCTGGGCGAGCCGACCCATTCATGCTAAAACAAGTAATAGCTTCGGCGTGGCTAGAACCACCTACAATCTTTTGTTTAATAGTTTCCGTAAATTTTTCCTATAGATAATCAAAAGATCATAACGTAAATTTGATTTTTTTATAAATAAAAAATGCTTTATTTTTACTAAAAAACAATGCATATATTATATGTATTTATGTTATATTAAAAAAATATCAGTTTGTAATGGAATATCCCAAAAAATACTTAACCAATTTTTAAACTTCTTTCACCTATAGAGAGCTAAAGTTATCAATGTTTTTTTTTGTTTTGTTATTTTCTAAATCTATGTTAATAAGAGCTAAGTCGAGAGCAAAAGACAGTTAAACATAAGCGTAGAAATTGTGACCTGTCAGTAAATATATTCTTTCAACAAATGGACATTATTATCAACATTAATTGCAAAGTTTCACATTGTGCCACATAAAGGGGCGTTAGTCGTGAAGTTAATGTAAGTTGGAGATTTAAAATAGCCCAGGAAGGACGGTTATGACACCATTACCGCTGAGTTGTGGTGCAGGTCATAAACTACGGGTGGATTTGATCATGAAAGACTTTTTATTTTATGACAATAGACGACAATTACGATACTGTGATGTTTCCTTTTAAAGAATCCTATATTGTTCTCATAACATATATTATTATTTCCGTGATATAAGTGACGAAACGAACACTACAGTTTTGTGTATATTTCTTAATTCCTTTAATTAAAATATTATTTTTGGTTTTAATAACTGTTTTTCTTCGATAAAATTTCCCTATAATTAAAATAATGTTTCGTACAAGAAATAGTAAACTAATCTTTATATACCAACAAGCAGATTCGTCTGCATCGTTTATTATCACAATTGTTTTCTTATATCTCAAAGAGCAAGCGTTTTCGAAGAAAGCTCTCAGTCAGCTTGACCTTTTCCGACACTTTTAACTTTTATCGTTATATTTCAACCAATTTACAAGAACTCTTGACAAATTATACATCTAAACCTGCCTCGTGAATCACTCTATCTATTAATGCCACATAAAAGCGAAATGAAAACCTGTTCCATAGTTTTTGAGATCATCGCGAACAGATAAAGAGCGACGCGGCGGAGGACTTTGTTTAAAAAGTGTCCAAATTAACGCAACAACGTGTAAATATAAACTTATTTTTCGACCGATAATTTCAATTTAAAACACAAAATGAGAAATAAATAAAACTGAACTAATATTCAATGACTTTTATATGAAGACATCGCATCATAACGTCCATAGTGAAGGCTGCATTCAAAGCGTGTCCTTTGAGAGCAGCCTTTCCTTTAGCCGGAATAAAAGCTGAAAGCGCTGCAACGAGAAGTACTGTGAATGACTAATACTTTGCGGTGAATAGGTTATTTACGAGGGGAGAATTTGTTACGTCGTGCTTTCTACTTTAAGGATACTTTGCCTAATTCACTTTAAGATTACATATTTCATATCCAGATGATACGTAAAATGGATGCTTGCATTTTTTTTGACAGAGAAATAACATGAACATATAACACCAGGAAACAATTTCACAGTCAGGATACGAGTTTGTGAATATTTCGTTTGTACCAAAATAACCAAAAAATCTGACTTAGCACAAGGGATAGACGATTACAAACAACTAGCGGGCCCAGCTGATGTTGTCCCGCTCTGATTGTAAAAAAAAATCCTTGACAAATTATATACCAAAACCTTCCTCATGAGAATCACTTTATGTATTGGTGGAAACCGCAAGAAAATTCCTTTAATATTTTTTGAGTTTATCGCGAACAGACAGACAGACAGACGCGGTAGGAGACTTTGTTTTATACTATGTAATGATAATGAAATAACTAGATCGGATAAAGCCCCTAGTACTTTATTGTTAAATACGTATTTTAGTTAAAGATTTAAGTATCTTATTTGCTAGCAAAGAGTGGACTTCGTAAAATCCCTGGCTTTTATTGAAGTCTAAATGTGAAGAGCTGTAGACTTGAAAATTAATAGCAAAATGTTAAATCAACCCCCTTAAGCATTTGAACAATATCTAAAGCCGATAAAATTGTATGTTGAAGCTTTCATTATTGCGCTTCTGTCTGAAGTATAACTGGAGATTACAAAAATTCCTTAGAAGTTCAATTTAATAGAAAATTCCTTTAGTACACATAAAGACGGTAATTTACAATGTAAATCGTGTACGTAATTAAATTACAGAGCACTCAGTAATACGAGAGTAATTTAATTAACCGTTCTTCCTTTATACAAGCACGTACGTGTTATTGGTCCATTAGAAATTAATTAAATCAATGCATACTTACTGAAAATATTTTTGTCAATATAAACTTTTGCTTTACCTGAAACAAACAAGATGCTTTGTTAGATTTTAAAGTTATTGCTTAAATCCACAGTTGGTATAATATTTAATCGATATCCGTATAAAATTCCTAGAACTTTTAGACAATTTTAAAGGTAGATATGTTCGCATCTGTCCTACTTTTAATAACGTAGATCTGAGCTAGACTTATCTCTGTAAAGAGAGAATGGAAGGACAATGGGTAGATGATGTAACAATCTAAACAACATAGCTAGTTAAAACTTATTGTAAGAAAGGCCGAGTATAGGACATCGTGAATTATATTAAGAATAGTTTACGCTAAACACTACATTTACAAAGATATGTCATTATGTGAAAGTTCAGTAAGTAGTGTAAGTAAATGTAATGCAGTTGGTGCAATTTTAAATCTTTGAAAGGGGATACTTTATGGGTTACTGACACTTAGAAGAAACCGTATGAAAATTAATATAATACGTATGTCATGTCATGTCAGTTCTCTAGTAAAGATGGATAGAAATGCAGAGCGGATACAGTAATTATGACACATCATAATATACTTTATATTATGAAACAGAATTGACATGTGAACATGGTATCCGCCTCGCTTTATGTATATAAGGAGGTTTTAAAATACAGCTACCAAAAACAGTTAATTATGTATTTGGTAATAGATTCCTTTCTTGAATTTATGGATTCGCAATGTTACTCGGATACCCGTATAGTGACTATAATAGTCTTAATGTGTACTGCCACCTGAGACACAGGATTACCTAGTTTGGGTGGCAGCGGTCATATGTAGAATTCATCAATTTTTAATGTAGTTTTTCATAGTTTGCGGTCCATAGTTCTAGTTTGATAAATTGTATAATAATATTTTTCATAAGTTTATGATTTATAGTCAACCTCTTCACTATTGTTGTTTTAGCATATTGTATATTATCTGTAATAAGTTATAATTACTTGTAAAACAATATAACAGCACCGCATTGTATTGTATCACATACAAATAAATAAATAAATATAGGTAGTTGTCATATTAAATTAAAAATAACTTGTTAAACGACAATGCTATTCTTTATATGTTATTTTAAATAAAGCAGTGAAATAGCAGCGTTAATAATAATTTCACTACTACATAATATTAAAATATCTATATTTTTTGCGAAGGAAAACATTGCGAAACCATAAATGCAAGAAAGGAATCTATTACCAAATACATAATTAACTGTTTTGGGTAGCTGTTTTAAAACCTCCTTTAATTAGTGTATTAGCTCTTAACAACACGTGTTGTACTTATTTTTTTATTATTTTTTTTTTATTGTAGCACGGCAAAGTGACTGCACTTTGCCTGATGGTAAGCACAGTACAGTCCAAAAACAACGGCGACCACCGAGTGACACACTATCCATCGCTGGTCGCCGCTGCCATGCCGGCCTGCGAATAGCTAGATATGCACAGGCTGATCCCGAAACGCGACCCGCGGAAGCGAATCACTATGACGAGCTTTTTCGCCATATACATGGTGGTTGCGTCCCAGTCAGGCTGTAAATTTCTACCACCACCGCAACTTATATAGATATTTAATAACATATAGTATAGTCTGAATATGGGTTTTGTGTGTATACCTGTAAGGACTATTATTAGAAAGCTTAACAGAAATATCAAGTCATACCTTGTTCTAATGCGTATAATAATGGGTTGTATCTTTAGTAATACGCAATAATCCGTTACACAGAGCCCTCCCACGTCGTTATCAGCGCATTCCGGTAAATTCCTATGCAAGCGCTAACCACGTCATAGCCTACCTGATACCATTTGATGCGATATATAGACATTTTTACTCGTCAGTAACTTTATTTTGATTTTCAACTACATATTTCATTTAAGAATTACAAATTGTAGACGCTATCTATGTAATTATGTTAAGTAATTCGATATAAATTTAATGGATTCGGAATCGCGTTTTTAAAGTTTTAGAAATCACTTTTATGTTTATTTTAAGAATTATAGTTTTAATTATTGAAGCCTAATTCTTTCTTGGATCGCAGACTAATTTATCACACGATTCATTGAACTTAGTTATACATGAACCTATCAAATGGTAACATTATGCTTATATAACACAAATCAAACTTTTACAATTACCAATGAATTATATAGTTAGAAATATACATACATATATACGAGATGTTTTAAATATAATACATACAAGTTAGTAATTCTTGTATAAACATGCAATGTATTTTTCGGGAATGTTCGTAGTTTGATGAAATTTTAGATTTAACTAATAATTTCCCTCTTCAAGTTTACCTATAGATAGATAATTTTTGTAAGACCCTAAGAGAAGCTCTACTTTCCAAGTATAAGATAAATTGTAATAACATAGGGTTAATTTTACTACACACAATGTATTGTTAGATATCAACGTTTCCTAAGCCAGATCTAACCAGAGCTTCTTTCTCAAGCGCTAGTCTTTTTCGTAATATATTATTCCCTTATATGCACTGTAATATACCTATATGCAACATTTTAGTTTTTTTTACATCTGGTGTGACCTAAAAATTATATATCATTTATATTCAAGCACTGCTGACGGAATGGTTCAGACATACCTTATTAATAAATTATGAACGGTGAATTTAAATAAAGATTGTATACCACAAAGTTTTGTAAGTATAAATCGGTTGAGTGCCTTAAGCGCTCGCCTTAATAGTCCAGTGAAGCTGCTAAGGCCTTACTAAGCCAATAGCGTAGTCTGTTTAGAAAAAACAGCTTTTTCTAAACCGTCTACAACCTCCAAGTTGAAAATCTATCGCCAAGCACTTGTTGATGTATTGTCTTGAGAGTCCGTTCCTTTTAGGTTTAACGTGTTAAACATCTTAGACCACGTAGTCATTTATATCGGGTGAGATTGTCGTTGAACGCTAAAGCTCATAAAATATTAATATCTGCCCGCGACTACGTTTTTTTTTATAGTAGCACGGCAAAATGACTGCACTGTGCCCGATGGTAAGCACAGTACAATACAGATACAATGGCCACCACCGAGTGACACAATATCCATCGCCGGTCGCCCCTGTCATGCCGGCCAGCGAAAAGCCCCGAAACGCGACCCGCAGAAGCGAATCACTATGACGGGCTTTTTCACTATATACATGGTGGTTGCGACCCAGTCAGGCTGTAAAACCCTACCACCCCGCTTTCGCCATTGTCTCGTTCGTTATTCAGCAGGGTGCACTACGTGCAGGTGAGGTTGGCTTGGATGTCTCAAGTCCTAGATGCTATTTGATACCCCTTACACCCCTTTTTATGTCATAGCAGGCAAACGAACATATGGTTCATCTGTTGAGTGATCACCACCGTCCATAGACACTAACATCAGGGGAGTCAAAAGTGTGTTGCCAGATGGTGTTTGGGAGATAGGTTGGGAGGGGGGTAAAGAGAGTGGAGGATGGCCTCCGGCGCTGACACTGACCTAACGAAACGCTACAATGTAAGCACTGTTAATTCACGTCGGTTTTCTGTGAGAAGGTGGTAGTACCCCGGCAGACGACCCATTCATGCTGAAACCAGTAATAGCTTCAACGTGGCTCTACCAGTCCACTTGGAATAGTTACTTTGGGCTAAATGCTAACTTTAACTCAACTTCATTTACGTAGGAGAAAATATTTTTAAATAATATGTATGTTAACCCCTATTTTGAAACATTCTTCATTAGTGCTCCGCTCCTATTGGTATATATAGCCTTCCTCGATAAATGAGCTATCTAACACTGAAAGAATTTTTCAAATCGGACCAGTAGTTCCTGAGATTAGCGCGTTCAAAGAAACAAAATCTTCAGCTTTATAATATTAATATAGTATAGATAAAAAAAAGTGAATGCAACAAAACGCAATTTATTATTACGAAAGATATGTAAGGGGTCTTCTACACGTGCTCAGTTAAGTATTATTTATAGTCGCGTCACCGCGCGCCGAGCTGATCTGCGGTTTCCGCTCCCGTTGTGAAGTTTAGGATCACGCTTCATACAATGATCTACGAGTTTCAGTTGGAAAATAAACGCGACGACCACTAGTTGTAAACTACCAATGACATTCCGTTTGTAGTATTTCTACATTGAAAATAAACTTTGCTTTTTATTGATTTTTTGAAGTTATACTTCTTTTGGCGCGTTAGGGAAAAATGAGTAAATTTTTACGATGCGCGCGCACACCCTCACGGAAAACCAACTCCCTGAAGTTAGCTATAGTCAACATTTTGTTTCTTTGTATTTGTTGTTTGTATTTCTTTGTATTAAAACTTTCAATGTATTAAATACCTTTTTTCTATTGTTAGTGTCGTTTCTTCTACAAACGTAAAATAAGGCGAAAGATAAAATAAAAAAGACTTTTATCTTGTTACGCTCCAAAGAAGTATAACTTTTAACGTGTGTACATAAGTACACACACACTTTTATTTATTTATTTGTACTCGGCGTTTGGTCACGAATTGACGATTTCAAACCAGTGCTTATGACCACAATAAATGTATTATTCATAATCAACAATAACAAATTGTAGCGTTTTTTAATACCAGACATAACGAACCTGTAAAACATTCTTGCTTCCCCATATATCGGGAAAACAAGGATGGCTTTAAATAAACTGACCGATATAAATGAGTCATTACAGCGCGATCTTAGAACATTCTTAGGATTCGGAAAATTCAGAAGTCTTTTTAATATCCTGCTGGTTTATTGCTGTATCGCTAAACATTGTTATGAATATACTAGCTTATATCTGCGACATGGTCGGCGGTGTTGAATATCTTAGAAATACCTTTTTTCTACAAAATATACTTATAAATTTTCTTAAATATTTTGCTTTAAAAAATAGTAGCTATTCAAAACTTTAATGATATTATATTAAACTAGCCTCTGCCCGCGACTTCGTTCGCGTGGAATAGTTACGTTGGGCTAACGGTAACACGCAGCGGAAGCTCTTAAGTGGAAAAAAAAACGATTTTGAAACATTGTTCAGTGGTGCTTCGTTCCTATTGGTCTTAGCGTGATGATATATATCCTATAACCTTCCTCGATAAATTAGCTATATAACACTGAAATAATTTTTAAAATCGGTAGTTCCTGAGATTAACCTCTACAACGTCACAACATCAAAAACTCACAAAGTTTACCTCTTTATAATATTAGTATAGATGAAGGAATTATTAGAAGTTTAGATAAGGACCAAGTGTTTAAGATTTACTTCTTAGTATTTTAGTTTTACAATAAAGAAAATGGATCGAAATCTGTCAAGTAATTTTTAATTGATGCGCACACAACCGCAGACTCCTACCGTTTTATTTATATAGAAGAAGTTTTATAATACATCATCGAGATGACATTATCTTTATCAATAAAATAACAAATATAGTTAACGTATATATTTATAAGTGATAATGGTACTCTTGTACAAACATAGAAATTTTTTACTGGTAGTAGAGCCGCGCTGAAGCTATTACTGGTTTCGGGGTAGTACCACCCGACCCACAGACACAACAACAACAACACCAACGTGAAGTAACAGTGCTTGCATTATTGCGTTTCGTTCGGTTAGCGAGAACGCCGGAGGCCTCCTCTCTCTCACTCTCCTCGACCCCTCCCCCAAACACAGGCTGGCAACGCACTTGCGACTCCCCTGGTGTTATTAGTGTCTATGGAAGTCAGTGGTAATTTAACATCAGGTGCCCCGCCTGTTCGTTTGTCTCCTATGATATAAAAAATTACAAAACATAATTATATATATATATATAATATAATAAAAATACTTAATAAGTAATAATTAATAAGAAGAAGAGTAGATAAGCGCTAAAACATGTAATTATATGTCAAAATTTTAATCCGGAAATTAACTGTTTTTAAATATATTTTTTATTACTGAACTAATGAACACCCGTGAGTTCGTTTGCTATAATTACAATTAATAAGAATTGCATAATTATAAAACATTCTTATTAAGGAAAGAAGAATTCAGCCTATAAAAACATATCTCTCCGTTAATATTTGATATAGTTTTAATTAATCCTGAGATTCTCAACTAGAAGTGACAAATGGAAAAAATGAAAACAGATTCTTTCAGAAAGTCACCAATAATTACTGAATTGTCGTTTTGTCAACTGCATCAATTGTTATGGAAAAAAATATATACCAAGGAGTATATTATGCTCTTCTAACAGCACGTGTATCGGTTTATTTATTTATAGTTGACAGTTGACGAGTTAATCTGTGGTTTCCGCCCTGGGTGATGTGATGCACGCCGGGAGCCCTTTAAATTGCTTACTATTCGTGGATTTTAGTCAGTTAACAAAGGGACTTTTTAAAAGTTATACTTTTCATCTGCTTACGCTAATACAAATTAGTTACATTAAATCGTGACACTGGCAGATATATATATCACGCCTTGGCAACATAAAAAAAAAACAACATTTTGTAATATCTCATCGTTTCTTCTGCTATAATTCTTAATCAAATATTTTACATTCCTTTTATAAACCATTTGTATAAAATTGTCTGTAATTAGTTCAGTAGATTGTTCTAGAATTGTATTAGGGTACATTATATATAAATATAAAATTTGCAATTCATTCATGGTTTGATAATATATAATGTCATGTTTTTCAACTTTATTTTTGGCAACCAAGCTTTTAGATTGTACTGCTTAGATTACTGCCATTGTCGAGTAGTTAATAGTATTACAAGTTCTTCTTCCATTTCATCTTTGGCAACGAGTCTTCTAGTAGACTATTACTGCCATTGTCAAGTGAGTATCAATATTACATGTTTCGTGATATAATTTCAATGAACTAACAAGATGGTGGCCATTTTGTTAGAACTTTCCTGGGAGTTTTTGTGGCAAGTCAGTATCCATGCACCGCGGTATTATTTCCGATCGCTTGTGCACAATAACCAAACTATATTACGTAAAGCACCACCAACATTACAAAATATAGAATCAAATAACACAAGACTATAGATAAAATATAAAGATCACTACATGGCCTTCCAAGATCCCGCCAAAAACTCCAAATAATGTCATTATTCAGTTACGATACGATAGAACTTGTATCAACTAGTTTATAATAATAATAATCGTAGGGTTTCTAATTTCAGAACTTTATAATAGCGCTGACTTGTACGCAATTATCTACTTGTAAAAAAATAGTGCCAAGCCTTATATAGACATAGACAAGTTAGTAGTAGACGACCTACATCAATTTGTACCACAGATTCTAACGCGATTATAGACAATTTCTTGCACGCGTATAGACTATTAATTATTGTAAAATATTATGTAAACAAATGTTATAAATGTGTTCTATATTTTAATGGCGGATCTATAAAGCAAATCTCACGTTACGCAAAGAACTCTTTACTTGTAATGTGGATGCAAATGAAGTGGACATCTACTGGTACTGGTGACGTCAACACGTCAATCGAAGAATTGAAAACCGAGTAGAATGGCGTGATTTGTCAAACACCTATGGGAAATATTGGATAAATGCCAATGCAACAATGGATGAAATGTTCGTAATAGACTAAAACAAAATTACGTTGAATTAGTAATTAGAAACTATAATCATTTATTAGAAGTAGTATAAAAGCGAATGTGGAATATCATTTAAAATTTAAACATGAAAAATCGTATGCTATTTGCGTCTAGTATAAAAATATTGTTACTTATGGTACATTTTATGGTATCCGTATATAGTGTGAAATTTAATACATATGCCAAAACGAATACGATCGAAATGGTATTCGAACGTTAAACAAGTGAGAGTGTGGCCGCAAATAGACGACCGCGATCAAGGTAACTATCAGAGTTCTTATTCTAAAACCACACGACTTTCATGTAATTAATATAAAAGAAATGGGGAATGAAAAATCACTGAAAATGACTCCCTAGATGACATCCTGCCTGCTTATATTAATTGGAGATGCTAAAAGTAGACGAAATAAAGTAAATTTTCAAAAAAAAGTATTAACCGACTTCAATATCAATCAAAAACCCATAAGGCACTAAAAAGCGGAAAATAAATAGTTTATCAAATCAACCAAATTAAATGAAACATATGAATATGTGTGCTACCAAGAGATGTACTGGAAGTCGGTACCAACCAAAATTTTTGTATTACAGAGACGCGAGAGTGGACTTAAACTTTGTACCTGTAGATGATATGATTTTCGGTTTGGTTGGCACCGACTTCCAATACATCTCTAGGTAGCACACATATTCATATGTTTTATTTAATTTGGTTGATTTGATAAACTATTTATTTTCCGCTTTTTAGTGCCTTATGGGTTTTTGATTGATATTGAAGTCGGTTAATACTTTTTTTTGAAAATTTACTTTATTTTTCCATTTTTAGTGTACATAAATATATTTTACTAGCAGTGCCCGCGAACTCCGTTCCGCCTTAAGTATATGAAAATATGCGCATTTTTGCGGTATGGTATGCGATATGGTTTCAATTGGTTGTACAATAAGTAACGTTTGGTACGAACGCAACCGTATCAATAATCCGCGATAGTTTCTACCACAAACTCGGCTACCATCGCTTCACATATAATACACCTTAAGTAATGTATTATAATTATAATGCTTGCGTCATGTTGCAACACAGCAACGAACATAAGCACAATAGGTTCCTAAGAATTTAAGAGTTTTTTTTTATAATATTAGTGGCAAACGAACATACGGGTCACCTGATGGTAAATGATCACGGCTGCCCATGGACAATTGCGACACGAGAGGAAACACAGATGCGTTGCCGGCCCTTAAGAAAGGAGTAGGCTCGTTTCTTGAAAGTTTTCTTACTTTGTCACGGATCCCATAATCAGAACCTAACCAAACTCTCATCAAACTACCCTTGAAGTACATCCTTTCCAATAAAAAATGAATCATCGAAATCGGTTAACGTGATATTGAGTTATTCGTCTATTTGTCGTGTACATACTTAATGCAAATTTATAACTTATACGGTTTTGCACTGGATGCCGTTGTCGGAACTGTACCAAATTGAAATGGGACCACACTGGAAGTACCAGCTTTCAAATAAAAAAAGAATAATCAAAATCGGTTCACCCAGTCCAAAGTTATGAGGTAACAAACATAAAAAAAAAAAAAAATACAGACGAATTGATAACCTCCTCCTTTTTTTGAAGTCGGTTAAAAATACACATCAACAATGTTTTATAAAGGTCGTACGAACTAACAAACAGGCTATATTGGTAGATAAAGTATTGTAATTTATTATTATTATATTAACATTCGCTAATTTATCTACAACATGGTTTAAATTCTGATATCGATAGAACCAGAATTAGATACAAAAACATAAGCCAAATTCTTAGCAAACGCTTTCCAAACCAAACAATCTTTATTGATAGTTCCCCGATATCTTAAAAAAAATGTTCGAATCTATATTGCTTTTGGTAATTTTTCAGAACCAATAAATTACCAGAAATGTAAGACGTCTAATAAATTTTAATGTTGTTTGCATTCTTAGTACTAATATCAGATGCAGACACTCCCAATATCAAAGATATCTTACATGAAAACTTACTAGAAATGCGTTAGAATCTATTGTTAGTTTAGAGATCTAGGTTAGGAAATTTGCCATTAAAAGTTCTACGTAAGACGATTCCTTTATTGGCCAGATATTATGAAAATGGTCGCAATACTGTAATTGTCCATTGTTTTGCAGTCTTTATGACAAAGTTCGTGGTAATACTCGTATTATGTCACATGAGAAATAAAAAGTGAATCGAATCAACAATGTTTCATAAATTTTATCTCGGATTATGAGAATTTAGTTATCATGATCTAAACATAATGGTTTATTAGTTGTCGCATATATAATTCTCTTTACCTTTTATGTTATGTTTCTTTATCTACCGTATGCAATACATATTTATATGCGTAGAAAAATATAAAAAAAAACGAGTGTGCTTTAGACCACTAGACTGAAGTAAAACTTCGATATATCCATCTATATGTATGTATAAATATGTGTTTGTATGTACGAGCCCGGCGGACGTTGTCCCGCCCTAATAATAAAAAAAACCTTGATAAATTACCTAAGCCTTTTTAATGAATCACTGTATCTGCTGATGAAAACCGCATGAAAATCCGTTCAGTAGTGTTTGAGTTTATCGCGAACAGGTATACAGACAGACGTGACAGAGTGTTTTATACTTTGTAATAATATACATGTATATACATATATTAATTTTCTACAAATATTTAAATTTATTATGGGTGTTCATTGATAACTCGAAACGTAACTCTGTCTCATTCTATCTACACTAACTTATGTCTCTCTCTCAACTTCTGTTCGCCTCGCCCGATCACAATTTTCGTAACGCTGTCGTCACGCATTCACCAGCTTACTCCCCAAGTCAAGCGTGCGTAAAGAAGTATACTCCAAAAAAATAATATGCAATGACGTTAGATCAAGTAGATATTCTTAATACAATGAAATCTTTAATGTACCATTTAAAGCACTTGAATGTATCAAATGTGCAATCGATGCCCTCATTGTCTATAGTAAGACAAAAGAACGTTAATATTCACATTTCAAATTAAACTTTAACAGTCTTTAGTAGTAACATTAGCTTCTGTTAATTATGACAGCTTGCATACTGTACTCAACAATGGGCACGTTGTTTCCATCGAAATATTTGTTTTATATCTTAGAACTATTAAATCTCTGTAGAACTATAAACTCCGTGCTTCCATAATAAAAGGGTGATAGTTTATGTTATTAGTACTCGTATCTTCACACATAGTAATTGGTTAAACAGTACGGAGGTGCAGTGAAATGGAAGGTAACTTCTCTCTGTAAATTGCTTATTTGCATTGTAGGTTTAAGTTAATAATGCCCGGTTTCTGAGATATTCGGTTAAACTACCAATAGTTATCGAGTCAACAAAGTAACCATAACATAAATGTGTATTCAGAAACGCAATATGACAAGTTATCGAACCGATAACACTATTGAACAGATAAACTACAGTAAAGTATCTCAGAAATCGGGCATTGATGCACAAATGAGTACCTATTATCGATATTGCGACATTAGTTTTCAATTTTTCATCATATATTATTACTCCAAGACTAAGTTGTGGCATGTAATTTTATATCGAAAAACCAATGATATTGATTCCAGTATATTATATCGATATCATATTTAAATCGATACGATAAAAATCAAGATACGATCATGTCTGTTTAGAAAAATACTAAATTACGAAAAACGTATTAAAGTTTAAAATTATAGCTTTCGATTTTGATTATACATATTTTAATTATGGGGGTTTATTTTCATACTTTATACAAAATATCCATGTCACCTATATTCGCTTCACCTTTGCTCACAGGCTGGAGCGAGTGTCGGGCGATACCAGAATAGCTAACGGGGAGAAAAGATTCTTTAGATTTTTTAGGCTCTATTTTAACAAATTATTTCTTTTAATTTCATCTTTTTTATACTTTATATGTTCTAGAGTTTGACCAACAAGTGCTTGGCGATAGTTTTTAACTCGAGCGTAGTAGCTAGCCAAGCGGGTTATGTAAAAGCCCTATCACCATGCCAAAATCCGATTCCATTATGATTTTCATTTTAGTTAACTACTTCTATTGTCATATTTGACTAATAAAAATACTAAATATCTATATCATATTATATATTAAACCTTGCGTTTGTTATAAATATCAATATTATTTAAAACTTGGGTCTCTGATGTGGTCCTACTCACTTTAAGCTTGCATACTTGCATTGCTTATACGTACATATTTTCAAATAAATACCTTGAAATCGTCTTGTAATATGACTACGTTGAAGAAACATATGAGTATGTAATAGAATATATACCGAGGGTAATATATAAGAATTGATTAATATGCACATATAAAGTCATCGAATTGCGGTAACAATACACATTTGCGGTGTAAAAGCACGTATTAGCTGACTATGCAACGACTCGTACACGGCATATAGTGTTTATCAATGGAATTCTGACTTTGATGCGGGTTCAACGCCAGTCGATAGGTGATTACAACAATGAATAAATGCGTTATTAAAAACGAAAGCGAAGTCTTATAGTCACACTTGTTTTATCCATATCTTTTGAAATTTATTATACATATGAATTAAAGAGCGACAGGCTCTCTGTTACATGTCATAAAATAATTATTGCGAGTATTAAAAAAAAAATACTTTAAAGGCTTTAGCGTTTGACCAGGTGGTAGAGCAACGCTGAAGCTATTACTGGTTTCAGCATGAATGCTGTAGGTGGTAGAGCCACGTTGAAGCGATTACTGGTTTCAGCATGAATGGGTCGGCTCGCCCGGGGTATTACTACCCTCTCACAGAAAACCAACGTGAAGTAACAGTGGTTGCATTGTTGCGTTTCGTTCGGTCAGTGAGCGTGCCGGAGGCCCATCTCCCCTCTCCTCTCTCTCTCTTCCTTTCCCCCCTTTCCCCCAAATACAGGCTGGCAACGCACTTGCGACTCCTCTGGTATTGCTAGTGTGTATGGACTGTGGTGATAACTTAACATCAGGTGACCCACATGTTCGTTTGCCTCCTTTTGACCTAAAAAAAAGTCTGACTTAGAAAAGGCCCTTCCAGTATGCTATGGTTTTATCAGGACAATTTCCTACACCGAAGGCTCCGAATCAATCGCTAAGATTCGAACCTAAATCCATTGACACGGTGTCCCAACATGCTACCACTAAGCCACCATCGCCAACTTTTTAAACTGCGTGCTTGACCACGACTTCACTTTTTTTATATTATAGCAGGCAAATGACAGGGCGGGTCACTTGATGTGATCACCGCCGTCAGCCAGCCAGGCGGGCTTAGAAAAAACCCTACCAACAAGAACTTTGGTGAAGATAAATAAACATGGTCTAAATGATCGTTAAAAGACATTATTTTGTATCATTTGTAATGAGTAGAAACAAATGCGTTACTTACAAAACTTAGTCGTTTCAATTATATTATATTTCTAAATTTCTCTATTTCCCTTTTAAAACTTGAATAGCATAAACGTTTATTTTCAAATACCAATCCGGGTGTCATCGTTTCAGCAAAACAAGTGTTAAATAACACGGATAGAGAAATCCGCATTGTTTCAAAAACAAACAAATCCGTAGTAACATAGATTCCAGCCGTTGGAACGATGCAGTTCCGTGTTTGTCCATAAATAGTTTCGACGATACATTCGTTCGCATTCCTGTTTCCTACATCGCTGCCGATAGACACTGAATATTAAAACTTGACTCTATATTATAAACACGCTGTATAAGCACTATTTAAATGAGTAACGGTCTTATTTGCCTTCACTTGTTGAAGTTGAGGGGCGGGGAATTGATGACGTCATCTCCTAACGTGAGGGGAAATCGAGGTTTTCCCTGAAAGTTGTTTGTGTTGTGTGTTTAATAAAAATTTGTTTTATTTATTAAATACGGTTCACGGACGATTATGGTATGGCACAGCAACCCTAAGTGTGTGGGATTTAAATTTTGCTCCCTGATATGCAACGTGGGGTTGATTAGAATGGAATGATAGAACATTTATGTTTGACTAATTTCGCGGTCAAAACAAGGATAGTGCGTTCCTATAAGTTTTTCACACTTAAAGTCACGATACGTCAATGATTCTTCATCTATTACCGTACCCTTGGAACAAATTTGTTATACGATAAAAAAATCTGTTAAAGCATTAGTATTTCCCAATAATCGTTATAAAATAACATAATAGTTATAGATGTATACAAAGCAGTTATTGCCATCTGTAGATACTGTATAATATATAAATGAGGATTGAACCATTTCATAACGCATTAAATATAGCTTGGCGTTTGAAGAAAAACCCGTGGTTTAATAATATGACCACTCAACTGTACTTCAGAGGAAGGAGGGTAAATCGTCCGAACGATGCGTGAACAGAGGCTCTTTGAAGTCGACGCCAATCGATACGGATCTAAAGCCTTTAATTGCGACATGAGCGTACTCGTATGTTAAATCTGTACGCATTTAAAAAATTTATAAGAACGCTCTCAGTGCTCAGTGGAAGTGAAAATAGTGTGCTTTTAAAACGCTTCCTAATCTAAGCTTTGCTTCCAAGATTTGCATATGTTTTATACCTATATCGTGTTTTTGGAACAACAGATAAAAGTAGGTGATAAATTTATAATGTCGCGTAATGACATGATAGTAAGCGTGACCAACCGTGAAGTGCTTGCGCGGCTTGCGTCAGACTACTCTGACATTTGATTGACTCAACGAAATTTAGTACTGACATTGTGCAGCCTATAATGTTTGATGAATTAATAAACTATTTGAAATAGTATACAATTCTTATTCGCAGTGCCAATACAACCAAAAGAGAGGCTAAAGATAATAATTTCAATTTATAAATTATGAAATTTAAAAAATCACACTATAATTAACTTAAGAATTCAAAAAATTTCAATTCCACTGTTTTGTGAGCAGGTCTTATGACTGCGTCTACTTTTTCTTGGTTTAGATGCGGTTTAAGAGAAAATATTAAAAACTAAAATTGGATATTTAAAATACGATATATTATTTATAGTAAGAAGAATTCACAAGAACTCTAAAAGATGCATCAGAAATAGAAATAAAGATAATAAAAGTTCGTTTAACACGTACCATCTCTAATGGCAAAATACCATTTACCAATATTGACCTCAGTGAAATTTCAACGAGCGACCGCAATACCAAATACATTTTGATGTTTCGGTGACAAGAATTCGTAGGCGAATAAATTAATGAACTCAAATTCAAAATTAATCGATGGAATACAAGAACCGTTTTAATTAAAACATTAAAATTCATAGTCATTTTAACCTCGACAGAATCGATTTGCATTAAGAAATTGATTATCGTTTAATTATTCACATGTTTAAATATCGATTGAAGTCACTTTTTAATTATTATCTGCTTCGACCAATCTACTTATTGTTATATAATATAACTAGCTGTTACCCGCGGCTCCGCACGCGCTTTTTAAAAAATGTATTAGAGAAATGGAAAATTGTGAGTGGGTGTGTACATTACAGAAAAGTTTTTTCAAAAACATTTGTAACTACGACACTCACGCCAACTGTAACATGTAACGTGTACATTAGATATATGAATACAAATAGTATATCGAGTGGGATGGGATTTATCATCAGCAACATAACTGGAACTTCAACCTACTATATACCAAACTCAGTACTCACTAACACTAATAAGAAAGTAATGAAAATTATAAGCTATACATTATCGAACAATATATCTTAAATCTTTTATTTTATAGATAGATATAATATGCCCGTATTGTCGATATACTTAAGTTATTCTTATACGTTGCTATAATAACTGAGTTATGTAGAAGCAAACGTGGTAAATAAGACAATATGGCCGCCAAATTTACCAAAAAGATGATATAATTCATATTACATACAAATATATGACTTTCAATTATGTATATTTATTCTTGGAGTCAGTAAGGCCCACGTCTCACGTCATCAATTTCACATGGACTAATACATAGGTAGCAGTCAATCACTACATAGTGTACCAATTCAAATAAAAAGAGAATCATTAAAATCGGTTCATAATTAACTAAAATATCGATTAACATGCATGAAAAAAATATATACAACCGAACATAGTAACCTCCTCCTTTTTCGAAGTCGGTTAAAAAAGTCCTCTGTCAGCTTATCTGTTCGCGATAAAGTCAAAAACTACCATTTTCATGCTGTTTTCACCAGTAGATAGAATGATAATTCATGGGGAAGGTTTAGGTATAATTTGTCAAAGTTTTCATTTTATTATCCGGGCGGGACAACGTCTTCCGAGCCCGCTAGTTATCTGCCCGTAAAAGCCCCGTGAAAGTCGGTCCAATCAATTAGGAGATAGTAGGATATTGCGGACAAAGTCTTGAGAAACAAAATAAAATAGTTACTTCTTATAAGGTGAGTTATCTTCCAGTGAAAGTCCCGTGAAAATCAGTTCAAGCATTACGGATATTCCACTGCGGCCGAAGGCGAATAAAAAACCTAAATTACTTTTTATAAGGTCTGTTATCTACCAGTAAATACCCCGTGAAAATCGGTCCAACCATTTTGGAAATAGCCATGCGGACGAAACCGCGGACAAATAAAATAGAACATGTCAACCGCTATAATTTCGGCTATCTGGCAGTAAAAAGTAAAATTCCCGTAAATATAGGTCCAGCCGTTTTGGAGATTACCCGCAACAAACAAACAAACAGAGAAATATACTAATATAAAAATATAGACAAAGTATAAAGAAATTTTTTTTTGTTCATTTGTAGCCTTAGCCATTCATCAAAAAGTTGTTATTTTAATTGTACATACATAAACTTTATTTTTATAATACGTAATAGAGAACAAATAAAAAATTAGAAATAAAAGTAGTATAAACTTTTTCCATAGGAAAACAAAATAAACTTCGAAAATGTTTGCGATAGAAACTTACCACGTTACCATGGCAACGTATATAATACTAACGCTAACGAAATCTTTATTTGAACAATTTTGTTTTATGATTATGAAGACTAAGAAAATAATAATGATGGATAAAATAATGTACGACATATTATATAGAAGATTTGGCGCTTATGCCTTTATTGTAACTTAGACATGGAATAAAATTGATTAAAGGATATATAAGAAATACCTATATTGACAACTTCAGAATTGGCAGTATGGATTAATTCCTTCGCCTGTCCTATTGAACGAATATTATTACTACTACTAACGAAATCTCTCAAAAGGAAAAAAGTGCCCGATTTTGAAACGTTCTTCATTGGTGCTCTGCTTCTATTGGTCTTAGCGTGATGATATATAGCCTGTAGCCTTCCTCGATAAATGAGTTATTTAAAACCGAAGGATTTTCTCAAATCGGACTGGTAGTTCCTGAGATTATTAATTACTTTTTTAAGGTCTGTTATCTACCAGTAAATACCCCGTGAAAATCGGCCCAAAGTAATGCGGACGAAGCCGCGGACAAATAAAGTAGAATATGTCAACCGCTATAATTTCGGTTATCTGGCAGTAAAAAGTAAAATTCCCGTTAAAATAGGTCCAGTCGTTTTGGAGATTACCCAGGACAAACAAACAAACAGACAAAATATAATAATATAAAAATATAGACAAAGTATAAAAAAAGTTTTTTTTGGTCATTTGTAGCCATATCCATTCATCAAAAAGTTGTTATTTTAATTGTACATACACAAACTTTATTTTTATAATACGTAATAGAGAACAAATAAAAAATTGGAAATAAAAGTAGTATGAACTATTTGAATAGGAAAACAAAATAAACTTTGAAAATGTTAGCTTTGATACTTACCACATAACTTCAGAATTGGCAGTATGGATTAATTCCTTCGCCTATGAACTATTTGAATAGGAAAACAAAATAAACTTTGAAAATGTTAGCTTTGATACTTACCACATAACTTCAGAATTGGCAGTATGGATTAATTCCTTCGCCTATGAACTATTTGAATAGGAAAACAAAATAAACTTTGAAAATGTTAGCTTTGATACTTACCACATAACTTCAGAATTGGCAGTATGGATTAATTCCTTCGCCTGTCCTATTGGACGAATATTATTACTACTACTTACTACGTTACCATGGCAACGTATATAATAATAACGTAATCGCTCAAAAGCAAAAAAAGTGCCCGATTTTGAAACATTCTTCATTGGTGCTCTGCTTCTATTGGTCTTAGCGTGATGATATATAGCCTATAGCCTTCCTCGATAAATGAGCTATCTAAAACCGAAAGACTTTCTCAAATCGGAATGGTAGTTCCTGAGATCATAGCGTTCAACCAAACAAACAAACAAACAAACAAACTCTTCAGCTTTATATATTAGTATAGATTTTATGTAAATTTATTTAAATACTAATCGATTTACCGATTTCAATCGATTTTTTATAGTTGACCTGTCAGCATTTAGATATGAGAAATGATATATTTAGTTATAATATAGTAGTCATAAAATATCTGTATTAGAATTACTGCTAAAAACAACTTATATACGAAATAAAAGACACATAAAGAACCTATTAATAAAAGAAATAAGAAAATATATGAGGATGGATAGACGTTTGTTACTTTCTCACTCAAAAGGGACTAAATGGACATTGATACAAATTTGCAGTAATATAGCTTACATGTTTTTACTCGCTGCTTCGCTCGTGTTAATGTAGATTTGATCTATCTCGCAGGAATAGTATTCTTTTTAGTGCAAATTTCATAATAATCGGTTAAGTAGTTACGATGAAAAGCGAGTGGCGAGCGAACAAACTCACCTTCGTATTTATAGTATTAAATAAGATATGTGAGAATAACAAATAGTCTATAATTCATAAACACTGTGTTTAAATTGGCTAAAGTGTAATTTGAAGTGTCAAACAATATCAGCGTTATTTATATATGTATACCAGCGGGCCCAGCGGGCACTGTCCTGCCTTGATAATAATATAAACCTTGACAAATTATAAACCTAAACCTTCCTCATGAATCACTTTATCTACTGGTGAAAATCGCATGAAAATCCATTCATTACTGTTTGTGTTTATCGCGAATAGACAGTTAAGACGTGGCTGAGGACTTTGTTTTATAATATGTAATGATTTATGTTATTTATAACGTAAAGATATGGCGTTATAATCTATACGCATTTTTCTATAAATTAAAGTTAGTTTGATCTCTGGAGGCCGTAACTCGTCAAATAAGGAATTTAAAAAAATAACTCATCAGAATCAACGTACAGTATTAGCTAAGCAAAAAACACAAAACCAAAATATGAAACAAAGTTTTCAACTTTAACATTAAATGGTAAATTGTAAATTTTTTCTGGGTTTAAATAATATAGGCATAAAAGTAGAGAATAACTGTAATAAACCGACAAGGGGAAAAATAACCGCAATGAGCCTATTAAACAAATGACTAACGCTAATGAATTCCCATAATAACAGACTGTTCTTTCATCGGTTGATATATTTTCGATCGGCTGGATCCGAGCCAGATCAGAATAAGACGATAAAATATTAATTAATTTGAAACGTTAATGTTCGTATAATATTCAGATAGTTGCAGTTTTTTTTTCAATCAACATTATTTAATTTTGCCAGCACCTTTCTTGCTTTTTACTGTAAAGTGAAACGACTCTCGCGCCATCTGTTGTTGTTGTGCTCCTATTTAGGCAGGAACTATTTACGATGTAATACTTGGAAAAATTATCTAAATTTATCAGTAGGTTTTGCATGATGTGCGCACGCATTTTACCTGTCTTTATATATAAATTTCTTCTGTACGTGTGTATGTCACTGAACTCCTCCTAAACAGTTGAACGGAATTTGATGAAATTTTGTGTGCGTGTTCTAGTGGATCCGAGAATGGTTTAGATTTGGATTGGTTTAGAATTGAACCCGGTAGGTGGCGCTGCGGTTGACTTTTCGGACTTTTTATTATCAAGGCAGAACAACGTCCGCCGTGCCCACTAGTATATAATATAAAATATATAAGAAAACGATATAAAAACAGACAAATAACATGGGATATGTCTTTAATATTTTTTTATATACTCGAAAACAAAAAATGTAAAAAAAAAAGATGTATCTCAGTTAAGGTATTAGATTATTGAATTAAATAAGGTATCTACAGGTAGATGTCTCTTCCAGACATAACTATTCTTCTATCCCCACCCTTCAATTACATTAACCTTTTGACTGTAAAATTGCATAGCCCTTGGCCTTTTTATTATCCGGCAAATCGGTAAATGTAATTTTATCCTAATAAAACCGGACATAATAATACTCTATGCTTTTATTTTAGAGTCTAAATGATAAGTAACACTAGTTTGTGCAAATATTTGCTACATAACATTGCGTCAGCCATTCATAAATTCTAGTATATAAATGGAGATATAATATATGATGTCATAAATAAATATGCAGTAGAAAACAACAAGGTACTTCCTTACTATATAGCGTACGTAGAATTTGAATTAGCTTCTGTATTGTGTGAAGAGGACACTATTGCGCAACATTGATCACTATACAAAGTTATTATTATGTAACAAAATTGATCAACGTGTATATTTATTTGAATATTATTTCTGGATAGAAATTTTCAAGAATAGATTTTTATGTTTTTTGTGTAAAATACACTTAATTTTTTTTTTTCTCGAACTGACTACGCCTTTGACCTGGCAGGGTCTTCACAGCTTCACCGGACTACATACACTTGATAATTTTGATATTACAATGTGTTACGTATATATATATCAGGTGATGGGTAATTTAATTTATGTTTATACTAGCCTCTGCCCGTGGCTTCGTCCGCGTGGAATAGTTACTTTGTGCTAACGCTAACACGCAGCGGAAGCTCTCAAGAGAGAAAACACCCCGATTTTGAAACCTTCTTCACTGGTGCTCCGTTTATATTGGTCTTATCGTGATGATATATACCCTATAAGCTTCCTCAATAAATGAGCTATATAACACTGAAAGAATTTTTCAAATCGGACCAGTAGTTCCTTTTTTTTTATTAACGTGGGTAAATCCCTTATGGATACGCCACCCTCTCTTGGGAGAGAGTGGGTTATGTCCGACTCGCACGGACTAAAACCCCACGGTGTACCGTCCGCCGCATGGTAGGGGCGGCCAGGTACCGGTCTGGCTATCTCCTGAGAAACACCGGACCAGTAGTTCCTGATATTACCCCCTACAACCTCACAAACTTTACCTCTTTATAATATTAGTATGGACTATAAAAATATAGTTCCATTAAAGCTTAATCGTGTCAAAATTACTAAACGTATCAGCATAGGACTATGACTATTCGATGAAAAATTTCTCATCGACGGGGTTCTACACTACTTATTGTTTGGATTTTATTGACATTTTCTTTTTTTTATGTCATAGGTGGCAAACGAACAGATGGGTCACCTGATGTTAAGTGATCACCACCGTCCATGGACATTAACAACACCAGAGGAGTTGCTAGTGCGCTGCCACCCTTTGGGGGAATGGTTAGGGATGGGAGAGGGAGAGGAGAAGGAAGAGGAGGTGGGCCTAAGCCGCTCTCACTGACCGAACGAAACGCAACAATGCAAGCACTGTTACTTCACGTCGGTTTTCTATGAGAGGGTGGTACTACCCCGGACGAGCCGACCCATTCATGCTGAAACCAGTAACAGTTCCAGCGTGGCTCTACCACCATCAATGCGGTCATTGTCTTGCCCTAATAAAACCTTGACAAATTATATACCTAAACATTCCTCATGAATCACTTGTGAAAACCGCATGAATATCCGTTCAGTAGTGATTGAGTTTATAGCGAATAGACAAACAGACACATGTGGCAGAGGACTTTTATAATATGTAATGATTTAATGCCTAACAAATTGGTAACAGCTAGTATATCATAAAACGAAGAAATAAAGAAATAGTCTGTCTGAAGAATTGGCATCTGAAATGCACTGGAGTGTACGAGTCTGGTAAATTGCCAAAGTTTGAAAACATTTCGCATTTAGTTTTAATGTTCTGCTTAAACTGCACACCGCATAGTTGTGCGAGCTCTGTCTGTTTAATGAATATTTGTGTTCCCAACCATAGAGTAAACAGAAGTGTCTATTTTATACTAAGTTTTACTGTCACTGAGTGTTATACCTCATTTATTAATATTATATTAAATGAGGGCCATAACATTATTAAGTTCAGTTGTAACTTGTAAAATATACAATACTTAGCCATTTTTCAGAGATTTCGTGCTTCTGTTAGAGTCCTATATATTCGATATGAAAAAAAATGGACTAAATCGCGAAATTAAATTTTATTATATAATATTTATTTAGAAACACCAACAAGATTTACACTAGAATAGTACATAACATGCATTTTCAAAGACTACATGAGTGCAATCTTAATTATAGATGTTTACAAAGTATTTATTATATTCTACAGCAAATAACTTAAGTAAATGAGAAAGTTAAAACAAAAACAACAAAAAAATTAAAAAACACTAACCCATACATTCCAATAGTCTTTTCATTTTAAGTTACTTAAATGAATTTGATTATACTGACTGAGACTATTTGTGAATATATCTAGATTAGAGCATTTAGAATTATAAAGTGATATCATTCTATTTAATGGAGAGTAAAGGCCTAAATTTGTTCGAAAATACTTCGTAGTGAATATATTAAAATGTGAGACTCTAGGCAGCTTCGTAGGAACAGTTATATCGACTCTGCTTAGTAGTTCAGATGTGTCCAAGATTCCATTCATTAATTTGTACAGAAAAGTGAGATCAAGTAATCCTCTGCGATCTTTTAAAGTGTTTAAATTAAAATATTGAAGTCTATCTGAAAAATGCAGGTTAGGCAGACCCACCATAAGGTCAACCGACGACTTGAAAGTCTAAATCTAAGTGGGAATGTAGGTGTCTTCTGGCCGATTATAATATGGTCGTCGCAACATGTTTTCCTTTTCATTCCCTTATGTCAAATGCCATCTTAGTATTAAAATCCATCCGTATCTTTTTCGGTCTTACTTTACTCTTATCTATATCTGTCCAACGTCATACTGAAAACTTTCTAGTTACAATTTAATAATAATATTTACGAATTACATAACAGAAATCGTCCAACGTCTCGCGTGGTGATTGGACATCTTAGTAATCTTAGTTCTTGCCTCAATTTAAGGTGGTTATTACTAACATAAGTATATAATATAAGAGAACGTCGCTGATCACATACGTTGTATTTCCCACTCGACAGTATTTCGCACTGTTTTCCATTTTAAACTTTTACTTTTGACGTTAAAGAAAAGTTATTTCATTCGAGTATACAAATAACTCGTGGATATAAAAGTAGGTCACCTGGACATGAACAAAATCTGTTTATATAAACGTTCCGGAATGGCGTCAAATTAAAAACTTTGTACGGTTTGCTCCAATTTTTAATTGTATCAAAATAAACCAACAAATGGATATTTTCCCAGCATCATCAGCTTGTAAGAAGCCCACTATATAGGTTACTTTCCGAAGGAAAGTATGGTCATAATCACCACGCCCGCCCACGGCGTATTAGTTATTTCAAACTCTGAGAAATCCACAGTACTATGTTCCACATAAAGTAGTAGGTACAAGAACATTTCTCAGGTTCAGGTTTCCTCATTCTGTTTTCCTTCATTGACAGCCCATAGTGTTACCGAATTGGTAATTAGTAAATGTACGCGAATTTGGAATAATTCGTTGGTTAACCAGGATTCGAACCTACGGACATCGGGTTGATATTCCACCGGTCAAACCACTAGACCACCACTATATCTCCTATATAATGCGAAATATTTAAATGACACTATAAATATATAATATAATATAAATATTTTAGGGTGTCGCATAACATCTTAAAACTTGAGACACCCAAGCCAACCTCACCTGCACGAGGTGCACCCTGCTGAGTAACGAACGAGGCAATGGCGAAAAAGTCCGTCATAGTGATTCGCTTCTGCGGGTCGCGTTTCGGGATCAGCCTGTGCATATCCAGCTTTTTCCAGGCCGGCATGACAGTGGCGACCGGCGATGGATAATGTGTCACTCGGTGGTCGCCATTGTTTTTGGATTGTACTGTGCTTACCATCAGGCACAGTGCAGGCATTTTTCCATGCTACAATAAAAAAAAAATCCTTTTTGATGTAATTCATATGTGGTTATACAAAATTCTCCAAACGTAATATGTTAGTAAACTTTGATTCCCGTATATTTTTATAGATTTATTTAGCTAAATAGCTTCTGCCTGCGATTTCGTCCGCGTGGAATAGTAACGCGCAACGGAAGCTCTTAAAAGAAAAAGAAAACGATGATGAAACATTCTTAATTGGTGTTCCGCTCCCACTGGTCTTGGCGTGATGATATAAGCCAATAGCTTTTCTCAATAAATGAGCTATCTAACACTGAAAAAGATTTTCAAATCGGATCAGTACTTTCTGAGATTAGCGCGTTCAACCAAATTTGTTATAGATTACTACTCTCTCTCGTACTTAACTTGAGCCGTCATTCAATTTACAATAATTTTTGATGGAGTAGACTGATTTTAATGAAACAAAGACTAAGTTACTCCCGAAGTTATGCTTTAAAAAACAAAAAAGTTAAATACGTATTGAATACTTGCTTTAAAAAGGTTTCGAATTAAATGCACCGCGGTCGCTAAATGTTCGCCACCTTGCTCTTTTGTCTTGCTTCGGTTACGTTATGTTAGACTTGCGAAAAAGGATACCTCGGATTTTAAAGCAAGTATTCAATACATATTTAACAGTTTTTTTTTTGTAATAACATAGATAAAGTATAACAAAACTTTATTACTGTAAATTCTAGATATGAGGATCACTTTTATGTAATTTATTTGAGGCTTATAAACAGTTAATATCCTAAAACAATTTAAAAATAGGGTAATGACGTAACACAGAGATATACGAACGTTAACTGTGCCCTCATTCCACCGCGATATAAACGAACCCCATACCATAAATTCAGAATAAGAACCGAAATGGATGAACGGGTTTATACGTATATGTTTATCTTTAGACTTAACACACTAGACCAATTTATTACACATCTATTTTAATTTATTTCACGCCTTATATTATAGACTTTATCGTTTTTTATTTTCTATGCTTTCACGAAAAGTTATCTCTGTATACCTCAGATGGGTTAAGGAGTGATGGTATAATAGTATTATTTAAAGATCAAACGAGAATATATAAAAAAAATTAATCATAATCGGCCTCGTTTCTCTCTGAAAGGCATAAATCTAGATAATAAAAATGCGATTAAACGAGAAGTGACCGAGAGGTAGTAAATATTTTTATAGCTCGCTTTTATAATAAAAGCTCGCTTTGATAACTCGCTTGAAGTAAAACAAAAAAGATATATATGTCATTTTATAATTTTGAACACATTAACTGTTATTATATACATTTTTCTTTTAATTCATACGTGACATATTTGGAAATCATAGAAGTATATAAAACTTTTTGCATTCCTGTATTTCAATATACCAATTAAATATATTCATATGACGGCCGACCTGATACGATCAAATTAATAACAAAAGACCAATACGACATAGCCAGCTTTGAATATGTCCGTATCTTCAATCCGGAAGTGACATTTGAATCTTTATTCAGCCTTTTCCATTTTATTTTTAACTTTTCCCAGTCTTCGAAGTTCATTCACCCTAGTCTATATTGCAAAATTGTCGTATGTAGGTTTCAACGACTCCTTTATGCAAGTTAGAAAGGATATTTTAATAAAGAAGTACCTCTTTAACGCGGAAAGTGGCGTCAATTATATAAGAATGGACGCATCCTCGGCCTAACTCGAGCTGAACTGTTACACAGATAACTTAAATCAGCTGGATTAAATAATCAACGAATAAACAATCATATCAATTAAGGCTGACACGTTTTATCGTGCCTTAATAATTCGACTGTTTTAGCCTAGGCTCAAGTCATACACTTAAACCCGCATTTTTTTTGATAAATTTTAACTTTTTAAGTTTAAATTTAACTAGAGGTGGTCATGATTATAACAGATATTTATTACTGGAGTGGAGAATAAATTATTTTTAACCGACTTCGAAAAAGGAGGAGGTTACTACGTTCGGTTGTATGTATTTTTTTTTAATGTATGTTAATCGATATCGCCGTCAAGTATGAACCGATTTTAATGATTATTTGAATTGGTTATATTCAGAGATGGTCCCATATAAATTTGAAGTAAATATTCAACCCCTAAGGGGGGTGAAGTATCGTTTATTTGTTTTTCACCCACTTCGTCTCTACGTATTTTCGTGAAATTGGAACCGATTTATTATACCCATTAGAAATCAGATATATATATATGGACACTAAAAATGGAGAAATAAAATTTTTTTACAAAAAAAATAAACCGCTTTCGATGTAAGGCACTAAAAAGCGAAAAATAACTGAATCATTTAATTAACCAAATTAAATACAAAATATTGATATTCGCGCTACCTAATAATATATTTGAAGTCAATGCCATATTTGCTGTTGAACATATACGTCATTATTTTCGATAATTACATGTACGCTAGCATTATCGCTGTGTGTGAACTAGCAAGAATTATGAGACAGCCAATAGGTGTAAAAAAGATGGCGCTTCACGATACACTCAAAGTCACGATACGAAGAATGAAAATTAATTGCGTTGTTTTGTCATTGTTATATATTACAGTACGTTCCTCAATAAATAAATACCCGACAGAAGAATAACTGACGAAGGCTTATGACAACAACAGTTATAAACGAGTAATTCATTACTGATATATTGTTACTGCCATCTATAATTTTCAATATGCTATATTGTACACGGCTATACAAACGAGAGTAATGAATACGGAAATATGATGTATTAACCATAATTTGGAGCACTGAGTGAACCATCTGTTCTTTATACGCTATGAAAATACAGTTGGCGGCACAGGCCTCAATGCAATTTGAAGTGGCAGGGCTTAAATTGGTAAAATGGATTCCGAATACCAATTTTAACGGTTATCCGTTTTATTCTGTTACCGAATTAACACCAAACCGGTTAGATATTTTCAGAAACAAATTTAAATGTACAATAACATTTAATTTTTAAATCTATTTATCTTCTATACATATGATAAGAATTAAAATCCTACTTTTTTAGTTTTTTGTGATATACTAATGTTATATTTGTTATAAAGAGGTAAAGTTTGTGAATTTATGAGTTTTTAACGTTGTAGGGGGTAATCTCAGGAACTACTGGTCCGATTTGAAAAATTATTTCAGTGTTATATAGCTAATTTATCGAGGAAGATTATAGGCTATATATCATCACACTATGACCAATGATAGCGGAGCAGGAATGAAGAATGTTTCAAAATCGGGGTTTTTTTCCTCTTGAGAGCTTCCGCTGCGTGTTAACGTTAGCCCAAAGTAACTATTCCATGCAGAAATCGCGGGCAGAGGCTAGTAATAAATAAGTGCGTGCGGAGCAACGGGAACAGCTAGTATTATTTAATTAATTTAACTATCGATTACAAAGAAAGAGAATGGTATTGTAGGAACCAGAAATTATAACTTCTATACAATATAACTCAATTTAAAAGTATATCTGTAAATACCGTAATGTAGTATCATTTTTTTTGTAAAAAAGGCGTTATTTATAATTGGCTATTTAATTTTAATAAAAAAACCTACGGTTTAAAAAGTGTTTATTAAAAAAATTAACATCTATTTGCTCGTACAAAGCAAATATTCAGTATCGAATGAGTATTCAACTATCGTCTGTCTGGAATACGATGTTATTCCAAATTTAAAACGAGCTTCCGCTTAGCCGTTACTCAATACGCATGGCGGCACTCAGTTACCGCTACTGACGTAATACATTTTTGGTTTATACTCTATGGTTAGTAGGCAACATATTTCTTTTTTATATTTCATTTCTCTGTTTACTATTCTATACTGTACTCAACTAAATGAATAATTCAGATTTTTTATTTGCAATAATAACTCTCACACTGTCCTAAAATATATCTACACCATATTCGGTAAATCGGAAATTAGGTTACCGGAAATTACGACGATGACAGTTTGACAGGTGACTATTTGCTTCCTGACATTATGGTTAGTTATTAGTTTATCTGTGAACATAAATATTTTGGTTTAACGCGATACTGGACTTTAAATCTACGTGTGTAAGAATTCATATTTGTTTATTACATTTTGGAAACATTAATCAAACGTCTGTCAACGAATATTTGCTGAAATCTCTCGGAGGCAATTGTAGGCTTTGGCAAGAATATAAATAGTAATTATATTATATAGATATCTACAGATGCGGTAAGAAGAAAAACACTGAAGTAAATTGTTTTACTTCTTTACTTCAATTCGCTTATAATAGGGAAAATGTTAGTAATTACTGCTTTGTCTTACCGGCTTCTTACAAAAGGTACTTTAAAAATTCAAATAAAGCGCTATGAAATTTAATAAGGATTTTATTATTTTTAACATTTTGATCATAATCTAGCAACGCCCGAAGTTACGCACGCTTTATTTATCTTTACCTCAAAATTGTATATCTACTCGTATTTTATGATTTCTGAAAATATTATCTTCGAATATTATTATAAGTTATAGATATATTGTATAGTCTATTTAATTTGAAATAATACATGTGCAAAATTATAATACATGTTGGAACTAAAAAAAACAAGGCGTGTTTCAAAGATACACAATAGAATTGAAATTTTGTATTACAGGTTAAAAAAAAATAATGCAAATAATGATGAATAAATGAAATGGATAATAATAACAATAATAAATAAAACAAATAATAATGAATGAATAAATGAAAAAAATACAATAAAAAGCAAACGTCATACGGTGTTCCCAGCCGGTCACCCATACAAGTACTGACCGCGCCCGACGTTGCTTAATTTCGGTGAACGGACGAAAATCGGTGTTTTCAACGCTCTATCAGTGATTATCCCCACCACTTTTCGTAACACAAAAATGTTATCGATCAGAATTTCAAAGACCTTGCATAATTAGTGTCACTTTAAAAAATCTAAATTCAAGATCAAAGGCCATCATAATAGACTCACCATAAAATTAAAAATAAACATATTTGAAAACAAAAATGTTAATATAGATATAAAAATGTATTTTTATTACACGCAGTTCGATGAAACTTTGGTGAGATATGGTGTAATGACAAACATTTATTTAGAGTAGCATAGGGTCATTTCATTTGTAAAACAAAGAAAACCAAATCCTACGCGAAAGATAATTTTCGTCCATAAATCCTAACATCCGTATAAAATTGTAAAGACTTCCCGTATTATTAATGTCTATGGTATAAGTACGTTAAATTTATGGGACTTTAGATTTGAAATACATAATAAAGAGTTAAGGTCTATAAGGACTGTTACCAGTCACTTCCCACGACACTCGAGTTAGATTCAAAGCCGTGCCTACATTGTGCCCACACAGTTGCTTGACCTAGGCACTTTATTCTCTCCTATTTAACTGCCGTGCGAAAACTATACATTACTGGTTTTATCGTGTGTTTTGTCGAAATATAAAATTATTAAGTTCTTACGAATGTGTAAAATAAAATGTTACTATATTGAATGTTTTAATAAAAGTTTGCTCGTCAAGTGGTCGAAATCTGACTTTAATAAGGGTCATGAGGGTTAAAAAAAATCTAGACGATTTTGTATTGAATCATTATTTTATTATTTATTTATTACATAGTATAAAACAAAGTCCCCTACCGCGTCTGTCTGTCTGTCTGTTCGCGATAAACTCAAAAACTGCTGAACGGATCTTTATGCGGTTTTCACCAGTGGATAAAGTGATTCACGAGGAAATGGTAAATAATTTGTCCAGGATTTCTTTATAATCAGGGCGGGACAACGTCTGCTGGGCCCGCTAGTATTATATAAATCAATATTTCAACGTAAGGAGCGTGTAGTATGACAAATAGAAAAATATAAAGACTTTGACTCATCGATAACATGGAGAAAAAACGATTTTTAATACAAAATAATCAAAAATACAGAAAATGGTTACCAAATAGAGGAGAAATATGTAGTGAACTGTTTTATCGTTGCCATTTATACATAAAAATAGATTTCATGTAACAAAACTGGTGATAATTTTTAAATGAGTTTCATATAGAGTAATTTTTAGAATTAAGAGATGTTTTATAAAGAGTTTCTCAATATTAGTTTTTCTATATTAATTCAAAGTGAAGACATTTATATGTGAAATGTAAACTAAATAAAAAAAGAATAAAAAAATGTAAATTAACAATTATTTAATCTGATAAAAAAATATTTAATCAGATAATCAAGCGAGTCGTCAGCATTTTTTTACCTTTTAATATAAAAGAAAAACATATTTCTTCTAAGAGCAATTCCATCTTATTATAACTCAAGTTTGGAAAAAATATCGATATATACTTCTTACATAGGATGTCAAAGTCATCCACGTCGGATACATAAACATGTGAAGGAACGCAATCAGTTCCAAACTATCTCCTATGTAAAACATTACTTCCACATAATACCCGGGCGGATATCCAGCTCAACCGTCAAGCCGGATAAGCTCGCTCTATATCTAGAACTCGACGGTCGGGTTGGCCTCGACGTTCTACCTCCTATTACCTACCAATTTGTATACATTTGTCTCATTTGTTTGTTTCACCTGAAAATGTCCTAAATCAATAAGTAAATTTGTACTTTAAACAAAGTCCCCATCACGTACGTTCCTATAAAACTACGTAACATATTATGATAAATTTTTCACTATATATTAGAGAATCTCATCTGGAAGGTCTATATGTTTACAGATTTTAATCGAGTGGATAAAATAATCATCAGGCGATTAAATTGCTGAAACTGGGTATATATTATGAGATACATCAAAATAATGTATATCTTAACGAAGGTCCTTACAAAAATGTATGATAGTGCATGTCTATTTTCCAAGGATATTCAAAAGTATGTCATTTTTATTTGTTACATATTATTCAAAATTATATGTTATTTTGTTATTTTAGTTTTTTAGTTTAGTATTTAGTTATTTCATCCAATGTAATATTAAACTTTAGCCAATGCGATATCTCAGTTATTCTGGGTATTTTATGTGAATCAAAATTACTCTTTACGAAATATTATATTAATGAAGAGAGTTTAGAAAATTTTACAGATTTATAATCACGAACTACAAAAAGGAGGTTGCCTGTGTGATGAGATCTATTTACAAAGGTTGTTTGACATTAATGAACTGTTAATGTCAAAGCGTTAAAAATTTAATAGTATCATACAATAAGTAAGCTTAGCCACTTATGACACAGCATTAGTATATTTCAACCGTGCGAAGCTGTTACGCTAGTAGTTCCTAATTAACCCCTCGGCTGTTTTTTTAAGACCCTGATCTGAAAATGGTGGATCATGTTTTTAAATATATAGCCAATTTTATAGAATCTTAAATTTTAATAATTGCACATTACATAATTTTTTATTGTTCAAGTATTTCAAATTTTGTCATAAATATAGCTTTTTTGAAGTGAAACTTCTTTAGGCGCATGAGGGTAAAATTTTTACAGATGTAACGTCACGCAGTAATGCAACGGAAGTGACGTCATTTGCAGTAAACGCAGATTTTTCATCTATTTTTCAAGTCTCGGAAATCTAAAGTTTTAGAATAAAATAATAAATATGAAATTAAAGAATTAATTTATAAGTCTTCTAAAATAATTATATTATAATTATATTTAATCTATAATTATCCATTTAATTAAAAAAATAATTAATTAACTAAATTTTTTTTTTTTTCTTATAAATTAGTTCGCCAAAGAAGTTTCACTTCTGACATGTGTACTTTGTATGCACGCACTTTTTTTTAAATTATGCTTCCAATTGTATGTTAACCAATGCATCATTTGTATGGAGCTTAAATACTTATGGTTTAAAACAATCCAGGGGTTAACCGCAATCCAGTTCAGGAATCAAGGTATTCAACTGAAATCGAGAAGGGAGTGGACACAAACCTAGTTGTACTCAACTACACTTGCAAGATAGTTGGATCTGCTCGGGTTTATTAATGAATTCCTATGACTAAAACGCTTTGAACTAAATCCCTAGAAGTCATTCCTTTAATCAAGTGAATCATCCAAGCCACAGGACTTACGCAGTAACTTACATAAACAATGTAACTGGTTTATAATGAGGTGAATCATCTCTACCGGCCCCCTTTGTATTTGTTAAACAAAATTCCAGATGCTATTAAGTTTCACGTATACGTTTGTGTTACAGATTTAAATCGTTTTTCTTTTACAGTTTTTTTTTATTGTGAACATACTGCTAGCGAATTTATTCTTGTGAAAATAGCTTTATTATTTTATACTAACTACGCATTTTATCTGGATTAATTGTGGATTGTCTTTTCTTTTCCGCTTTTATACTTTACCGACTTTAAATTACTTCTGTTAAATTTTGTAATTATTGCTTAAACCCTATGGAAAAGCGTAATGATATATAGCTTAAAAGATAATCTGACTGACTGTTCAGTCCTTTATTTCCGAATAGAAGTCGTTTCAAAGTGAGTCTAGCTATGTTTTAAGAGTAAACCTAACGAATAATATATACTTAAATTTTCTTTACCGATTATATGTATATATTATGATTAAAACTCATAAAAAGTACCTCAGAGAATTTCTGAAAATAATAGAATTCACATATAGAGAGAGAATGTCAACCCGAATACTACTGGCTCCCATCTTGCTATAAAGAGATGAATTCTATCTATAAGCCTAGCAAGGTGGGCCTCCGGCGCTTTCACTGACCGAACGAAACGCAATAATGCGAGCCCTGTTACTTCACGTCGGTTTTCTGTGTGAGGGTGGTACCTACTACCCCGGTCGAGACAACCCATTCATGCTGAAACCATTAATAGCCTTAGCGTAGCTCTACCTCCTACAAAATAATCTCAGGAATTATTAATCCGATTAAAAAAAAATTCATTGCTAGATAGCTCATTTATCGAGGAAGGCTATAGGCTATATATCATCACGCTAAGACCAATAGGAGCTTATCCGATACGAAATATATATAAGGGTTGTTGAGGTATGTATGCTTGGTACACATATATGTTTCAACAACTCATATATGTATGGATAGTTAGCTTAGGTTAGCTTACATAGGTCGCAAATTGCATGTATCAGGCAACAGCCAAAGCCGAGGTGTGCCGCGCACCCTTGAGCTAGTTGTCAAAATAAAATCGGCTGAGTGCCTTAAGCGCTCGCCTTAGTAGTCCGGTGAAGCTGTTAAGACCTTGCTTGGTCAATAGCGTAGTCAGTTCGAAAAAAAAAAACCAATAGGAGTAGAGCTCCAATGAAGAATGTTTCAAAATTGTTTTTTTAGCATTACCCCAAAGTAACTATTCCATGCAGACGAAGTCGCGGGCAGAAGCCAATTTATTATTATTTTTTTTAATTTTCTCATAATGGTCGAGAGCCATTGACATGTTAATATATGTATTGAAGACCGCACTCCACGCGCCACCAATACTACATGACAAACAGAAATCAGTGTCTAAATTAGTATTCCGTACGAAGCAAACATACTTGTCGAATGTTTGTTATGTCTCACACATGTGGCCGTTTGACCTTTTTTACTTTATTTATCTTTTGCAATCGATCCTTTTAGCTTTTATTAACATCAAAGCTGTTTAGAAACAAGCGCTTCGTGTATCATTTTTATATTAGATAAACAAAATATTGAAAGGAAACAGTCGCCGAGTCTGTTTAAAAGCGAGCTGCGACAAGATGGTATATACAAGGGACAATTATTTACTATCATAATTCTATAGGTATTTAAAATTTACCATAGTGTAAATATTCTTAGTTTTGTTATCTACAATTGGTTTTTTTTTTCCTTTTTCTGCAAACTCTTGGCATTTTTTTTTTGCTGTGATTAATTCTGTTAGTCTAGTTAAAGCAACTATTGTTTTCTACTTAACTATTACATACTTTACGTTTACTAGTTTACGTTACTTTACATTTTAGCATATTACCTATTTTCCATAGAGATTGAGACGACTTCATTTTTAAACTTTTATTGCACTTTTTAAGTTGTAATCCATAAAGTCCCGCGTCGGAGCATCAAATCAAATAAAAAATACTTTATTCAATTTAGGCCCTAATAAGGCGCTTATGAACGTCAAAACTACCACCGGTTCGAAAAACAACCCAGACATCGAGAAGAACCGGCAAGAAACTCGATCGGGTACATCTTTTTAACTTATATATATTTCGAATACATTATACGTTATAATACCGTTTTTAGTGAATGCACAGAGAGGAGTCAATTCCAGACGTCACCACCGTTCACGTATTAATCCAGTGTATAATAGCCCTTCGACATTAAAACCCGCTTGCCATGACGCTTAAATTTACAGTCCAGCAAATCGGTAATATGTTTTGGGACTTTATTGTAAAACCACACACTATTACCTAAAAACCAATTACTCGTTTTGCTAAGTCTGAAACATGAGACAACCAGTTTGTTACAGTTGTCCGTCCTAGCCCAATGTATGATCTTACTAATTGCGTCGTCAGTTACGTCGGTACAGTAGACACAGGTGTTGGTGTGTGTGGACATCGCCATCGCCACTATAGCATGTGAAATGCTATGATGGATTTGCATCCTTCTGCCCTTTGTTTGCAGGATCACCACCGATTTGAAGGTTAATACCTGAGATTCATAAACTGTCAAGAGGCGCGATCCTTACCCTGGCCCGTAGCCCATCCGGCAAATCAATAATATACTTTGGGATTCGGTAATATACGTTCAAAAACCTAACACTATTACCTACAAAACTAAATTTAAGTAGAAGTAATATCAAAGTCGCTTAACCCGAGTTAGTTAACTGTAATGTTTGTTAATAAACGCCCATTATGCGCAATTGTCTTTGTTTTCCAGCCCACGATGACGTATCAACCCGTCAAACCTTATGCCTACGCAGGACGCTCCCACATATCGATTGTGACTATCAGTTTTAGCCATACTTTAACGGGAAAACGTAGGTGTGTGTCGGCGGAAACAGGTGTATAAACCTATCATCACACTGTACAATATAGTAATAACCTTTCATTGTATTCTTGCAAATTTTTTAATAAAATTTGTTGTAATTAATTCTGTTAGGAGAGGAAACATTTAAGGATACATAAACATTTGAGGATACATATAAAGAACCTAGACGTGAGATTACTTCTCTAGTGTAGGCATCGGAGTAAACGATAAAGAACTTAGAGACAAACTATCAACTTTAGATTAGTCGGTAGCACTTTTGCCAGATCCTAAAGGTTCCCCTATATTCAGGGGATGTGAAGGCTTTAGGGAGAAATTGGATATGCTCAGGAAGATCTATGTGTTAGAGAAAATGATTCCTTCAGTGGTTTCTGTACAGATCAGGTTTAATCATATTAATTGACATCATACATTATTATATCTTCCTTTACGTGAACGTCAAGATGATTGTACGATCCTTTATTTTTGCGTCCTTAAACCACCCATTATTTCATTAAATACCCTTGTAGGTATTTCAAATTAGCAATACTGAATTGTATAGAATATAAAGTATATACTAACTACACAGCACTCGGTCAAATCTTCTCACGTATTATTGTAAACAAGGTCGCGAAATAACTTGGTGATGTGACCTAACCGGTTGTAATAGAACTCGGGGTCGGTCACTCAGCTCCTCGGCACAATATCTCTTACATTGACATAACCAACTTTCAAATTAAATAGAGAACGACCTTTATGAGCCGTTCTCTTCCCATAGAATATGTTTATCAATGACCGAACTATTGCTGTATCACTAAATTTGATATTGGATTCAACTTTTTCAAAAAAGAAAACGTGACACCGTCGCGTCCGTTTTTCTATTATTTAACATAACCAAAATTGAGCATTATCGAAACTAAACGTTATATACAAAATACCGGTGTACGTGTGTTTATAATTGTTCACTACATACAGCTTTATCAGTTTTTGTTTCTTTTTTTTGTGTGGACGCTGTTCTGCTGCCGAGATCTCAATATATTTTTCGCAATTTGACTACCGATCTTTCTAATCTTTTTTAAGTGTCATATGATAAGTTCATAATTTTCTGCCTTCGATCACTTCTCAATATTTCTTAAATAACTTTTTTATGTATATATAATAATAATTAAGGCCTGTGGCTGGACATGTTTAAAAATATGGTAGAAACTTCTCGTCTACACAAATCGAACAAGCTGTTTTTCAGTTAAATCAAACATAAAAAAATATATCATAATGGTAATCTATACTCTATACTTAATATTATAAAGAGGTAAAGTTTGTGAGTTTATGACATCGTAGGGTGTAATCTCAGGAAGTACTAAACCAATTTTGAAAGTTCTTTTACCAATAGAAAGCCACATTATTTGTGTATGTCATAGGCTATATATCATTACGCTAAAACCAATAGGAGCGGAGCAACAATGAAGAATGTTTTAAAATCGGGGTTTTTTTTTCCTTTTGAGAGATTCCGCTGCGTGTTAGCCCAAAATAACTATTACACGCGTACGAAGTCGTGGACAGAAGCTATTAATTAACAATATTATTATCATAATACTATAAAGAGGTAAAGTTTGTGAGGTAATAGGGGGTAATATCTGGGGAGTCGGAGAAAAAATGGTCGAACGAAAACGTTTCTTGCAGACGCTGCCTTAACTATGAGAGATATATGATTGAGTTCTAGAAAAAAGTTGTAGCTGTAATGCCTATTACCGCCCAACGAAGTGGGCACGGGTCAGCTAGTCAGTAATAAAAGACGTGTATCACAAATTCAGCAAAAAAATAAATCAATTTTTATAGTGTCTAAAATACCCAACACTTGGTTTAACTAATCATTAATAACATAATACTATAATAAAACTATTTGTATGTACTAAAGTAAACTGCAAATATTATTTTCGAAAGCAGTTTATCGTCGACGAGGTCAAAGTTGACCAATACTGGCAAGGTCAGACAGATATTCGTTCAAAGTTATCATCAATCTACCTTCACAAATAACCCCGTAGTCGAGTAGCTAACTATTTTTCCCCCTTGTGTTTTTTTTTGGAATAAATATTTATTTATAACGCGATATTTATCACCTGCTCCCGTAAAAATCTAAACATAATTATTATATGTTACTTATTTATATACTAGCGGGCCCGGCAGACGTTGTCCCGCCGTGATTATGAATAAATCTTTGACAAATTATATACTAAAACGTTCCTCATCAATCAATCTATCCACCGAGGAAAACCGCATGAACATCCGTTCGGTAGTTTTTGAGTTTATCGCGAACAGACAGACAGACGCGGTAGGGGACTTTGTTTTATACTATGTAATGATTTTCGGAGGAGGCCTTCACCCCTTCACCTTTATAGTACATAAGAACACATGTAATATATAACATTGTAAGGTATGAAATAAAGAAATTTATAAATTGCACAATTCACAATCTTTTTTTTCTGACGCAGAAATAGAATATTTAGTGTGCAAAGAAATAGTTATAAGTACATTGCTTACAAGACCACTCCGGATAGGTTGCCACATTTTCTCGAACAAATTGCCGCTATATAGTTGTGGTTTCAAACCTACGATTATATAATTATCTAGTAGCTATGACTATTACTATTTGCTAATAGTAATTACATTAATAATAAATGGAATATTAACTCCATTACTATACTAAATGTTCTCCATTTTACTCACATGACAGTTTTTTAGGTAACAGTGTTAGGTTTACTAAATAGTCCCAAAGCATATTACCGATTTACTAGAAGATAAGATTAAGAGCTCTGTCAAGTTTTTTTTTTCGAACTGACTACGCTATTGACCTAGCAAGGTCTTAACAGCTTCACCGGACTACTAAGGCGAGCGCTTAAGGCACTCAGCCGATTTTATTTTGACAACTAGCTCAAGGGTGCGCGGCACACCTCGGCTTGCCTATCGGATACATGCAATTCGCGACCTATCTGAGCTAAGCTAGGCTATTCATATATATATGAGTTGTTGAAACATATATGTGTACCAAGTATAGTAGATATATAGTATAGACATATAGTAGATAAGTACCTCAACAACTGTTATATATTTCGTATCAGATAATTTTCTAAACTATTTCAGTTTGATAAGGGAAAAATATAAAACCCTTCCACTTGCATGTGTAGCTCTGTCAAGTGGGTTTCGGTGTCAAAAGGCTATCAAACTGGATCAATATGTGGTCTGATGTGATGATGTCTGGAATTGACTCCTCTATCTTTCCATTAAAACTATTGTAACGTTAATGTCTTTTAGATATATGTATATTGAAAATATAATTCCGATCAAGTTTGTTGTCGGTTCTTCTAGATGAATGGGTTGTTTTCCGAACCGGTGGTAGTATATAAGCGCCTTCTCAGGGTTTAAATTGAAAGTATTTTTTATTTTTATTTTGACTAGTAAAGTAGAAAGGAGGTGATTACGTGTAATATTCATAAAATTGAATACCAACGTGATTAAAATTATAAAGATTCAGATCACATTACAACTAAGGATGAAAATTTATGTATCACTTATTTTTCCCATGAAATTAAAAATAATTAGTAACACGTCCGTATCAATTATATTCGTTATATTATGATAAAGTAAATTCCTAAAATCGTAAATTATAATTCGCGGAATTATAATGTACACTGTACACAGAAGAAAGAGATAGGGCTATACACCATATTAGAGCGATTTTAACTCTAGCAATTATTCTACCATTTTTTATATTTGTAAAAAAGTTGTTCACGTAAGGGTTTCAAGACTTTTAAATGAATAATGGAAAAATCTGTGATATTCGTTATATGCTATACTAGCGGAACCGGCAGACGTTGTCCCGCCTTGATTATAAAAAAATCCTTGACAAATTATAAATTAAAACTTTCCTCATAAATCACTTTATATACTGGTGAAAACGGCATGAAAATCCGTTCAGTAGTTTTGGAGTTTATCGCGGACAGACAGACAGACAGACGCGGTAGGGGACTTTGTTTTATACTATGTAATTATAATGATATAGCAGGATTTCATTTGTCACATGTGAAATAACAAGAATGAAAAATATAATTTAACTGTAGTACAAAGTTATATCAAAATAGCTATAATTTCCATATCGAATTATAACACAACAAAATAGACTCATTACAGCATGACAATTGTAAGGAAAATAAGACAAAACAAATGATCATGGAAATTATTCACGATCATGCCATCTGACATCACGTGAAGCGATTATTGTGCCACGGGTCATAATAAGTGTGTGAACAGAAGTACAGAATTCAATAGCATCTGTGTTACGATGTTTTCCAACTGCAAATTGCAGTTTTGTGTCGTGCGGAAGGCCGCGGGGTATAAAGTCGAGGATGTCAGAAACATCTGCGTGAGAATTGTGTTTCAAGATGTTGATTTTTTTGTCAATCGCCAAGCATGATACAGCGGTCTCGGTGATTGTATTTTTTGTGACTTTAAAGCAGTCTTCCAATATATTATTGGGTATGCCGATATTGAATTTTATAATATTACGAGCTGCTAACCGCGACTTCGCTCTGGTAAAGGTGGTTTCATTGTTGATAGGAACTAAATATATTTATTTACTAATTTTCAAAGTTAGTTGTGAGCTGTCTTTTATAAATTATAATTTTGTCATTACTATTTAAACCCCAGAATCCGTTTACTGATTTCAAGTCGCCTTTTTAAAATTTTATCTTTACTGCTTATCCTCTATAGAAAGGCTTAACAACAGAAACAGTAGAAAAGTCTGAAAAGTCGTTTAACTTCATGTAAAAATCTCATGTCTATCGGTTCAGCGAATCCATACCAGAATTTGTTTAGATTAATATCAACAAATTATATTGCGTACAGACTATACAGTTTTATTAAAGTGGTATTAACATTGTGTCCAATAAGATTTCCCATTAGCAATATCATCCTGTGCGTTATTCGTCCACCAGACAGACTTGTAACAGTGGAACTTTACCTCTTACGTTTAGAGCTCTGAGATTGGATTACGATCGAGTTTAGAATAAGTTTTAAATGTTTTTGGTTTATCTATATAGATATATATGTAAAGAAAATATACATAGTTCCTTGGAGGCTCAATAACGATAACACTATTGAGTGTATCAGCAAAGGCCTATGACCATTTGATGCGTAATTTTAGTACGTGGTTTTAGACTACTTCTTTTTAGGATTCGATAAACCCTTCCATCAGCTTGTTTCGACTGCATTTTTTGTCTCGATACAGATTTGTAAAGCACGTGTTTTACGGGACCAATTATATATCATTACACTGTATAAAACGAAGTCCCCTACTGCGTACATCTGTCTGTCTGTTCGCGATAAACTTAAAAACTACTGAACGGATTTTCTTGCGGTTTTCACCAGTAGTTAAAGTGATTCATAAGGAAGGTTTTGGTATATAATGGCCCGCTAGTTCCTTTATAAAATATAATGCTTATTGATTTTTACTGATAATTAATTTCATTTACTTGTATTTAGTAATTAATATAACTTTATTCAGACGATTTTACTAAGTATCCGAGATTATTTTAGCATCTTAAATTAACCTATCTGTTGTCGATAATGAAGTAATCTATAGAACCGATGTTAGATATCAATCATGTTCTAAATTTTTGACTATTCTCAAAGAAACTCGCTAACAGTTACGATGCTTAGGAATGCAGAACGAGATCATCAACAGTGTGTACGAAGGTAAACCATAGACAAATTCATAAATAGTTAAATACAATTCGGACTCATGTAATAGGGGTTCCGTTCATAACATAATGTGTTTGTGCTATATATTCACCGACAAAAAAAGGTTCTCTTTTTAACCGACTTCAAAAAAAGGAGGAGGTTATCAATTCGTCTGTATTTTTTTTTTTTTTTGTTTTTTTTTTTATGTTTGTTACCTCATAACTTTGGACTGGGTGAACCGATTTTGATTATTCTTTTTTTATTTCAAAGCTGGTACTTCCAGTGTGGTCCCATTTTAATTTGGTACAGTTCCGACAACGGCATCCAGTGCAAAACCGTAAAAGTTTCAAATTTACATTAAGTATGTACACGACAAATAGACGAATAACTCAATATTACGCTAACCGGTTTCGATGATTCATTTTTTATCGAAAAGGATGTACTTCAAGGGTAGTTTGATGAGAGTTTGGTTAGGTTCTGATTATGGGATCCGTGGCAAAGTAAGAAAACTTTCAAGAAACGAGCCTACTCCTTTCTTAAGGGCCAGCAACGCATCTGTGTTTCCTCTCGTATCGCAATTGTCCATGGGCGGCCGTGATCACTTACCATCATGTGACCCGTATGTTCGTTTGCCACCAATATTATAAAAAAAACTCTTCAATTCTTAGGAGCCTATTGTGCTTATGTTCGTTGCTGTGTTGCAACATGACGCAAGCATTGTAATTACATTACTTAAGGTGTATAATGTGTGAAGCGATGGTAGCCGAGTTGGTGGTAGAAACTATCGCGGATTACTGAAAAGGTTGCGTTCGTACCAAACGTTACTTATTGTACAACCAATTGAAACCATATCGCATACCATACCGATAGATACCATACCGCAAAAATGCGCATATTTTAATATACTTAAGGCGGAATGGGTTCGCGGGCACTGCTAGTAAAATATATTTATGTACACTAAAAATGGAAAAATAAAGTAAATTTTCAAAAAAAAGTATTAACCGACTTCAATATCAATCAAAAACCCATAAGGCACTAAAAAGCAGAAAATAAATAGTTTATCAAAAATAAAACATATGAATATGTGTGCTACCTAGAGATTTATTGGAAGTCGGTGCCAACCAAACCGAAAATCATATCATCTACAGGTACAAAGTTTAAGTCCACTCTCGCGTCTCTGTAATACAAAAATTTTGGTTGGTACCGACTTCCAGTACATCTCTAGGTAGCACACATATTCATATGTTTTATTTTTGATAAACTATTTATTTTCTGCTTTTTAGTGCCTTATGGGTTTTTGATTGATATTGAAGTCGGTTAATACTTTTTTTTGAAAATTTACTTTTATTCACTTAGGATTCCTGATTTTTATTATTTTGCTTTAGTGTTTGCAGTAAAATCATACAAAATTTGACGCTTGTATATAACACTTTTTTACAATAGATTACTTTTTTTATGTTATTATCATTTGTTAAGATATTCGTATATATACGTATTATATGAAATTACAATCGGCTAACTATTACGATTAGATATTAGAGTTCGATTGGACAATATGTGCTCACTCGCTTTAATAAGTTTTCTTCTATGGGATAGTATTAGAAAAAAAAGTTGTGTCTAGGTTTTACTAATAGTTTTTTTAGAAATTTTTTGCTCAGTCATTTGTTTCTACCGAACGATATATTAAAATAGTAGTAAATTCAGAATACTGTTTATGTTTCGTACATATAAATTTCTTCAATACCAAGAAATTCCTTTAGTTTCACTTCTGTTATCTAATCCCTCTTGCGCTTGTGGAACCAATAAATCTCAGTCTATCTCCATAATTATCTTGGAACGTTTTCCCTAGCGAGAAGGTTGTTAAGAATTATATGAAGCTAAATAATAATAAATTTGTCATCGAAAATTTAGAGAAATTTGTAAGTGCGTATTTAAATATTTCAAACTGAATTTCTACTTTGTGTTGTAGTTCTGCATTTACGTTTGTGATAGTATTGTTGGTTTATATACTATATTTACTCACCTACGTTTTATTATATATTTTTAAATTTCTATTGTATGTAGATATAAAACGGTATGTCGATTATATTCAGTACAGACAAAGTGTTTGATAAGTTACAGTTACGCCCACCGTTGTGATCGCGTCACGGTGGATATGGTGTGTGAGCATTATTTAGTGATAGTGCGATGTGACACTTTCACCTCCGCCCTGTTTAATAGATTGCGTGTGAATACGGGCACGCTGCAGTGTCGCAACTCGGTTACCCCAAGGGAACTACTTGCTCCCGCTTGGAATTATTACGTAATAAACAGGCCTCGGTATCATGTTATGCGTTAGTATCGTATACATTTCTAAAGTGGTCCCCTAGTTTGCGGTTTGGAAGGCACGTATCGTTAGTGGACGTGAGAATATTTTTGATTGCGCCAGCAATCGTTTTGGATTTCCAACGGTTGTAAATAACTAACACGGGGTAAATAATTCAAGGTGTTCGGCGTAGCGTCGACTTGCGCATCGATCGCCTTGTTTGTAAACATTGAGTTAACGGCTGGGAAACCGGCTGAGTATAATATGTATGTACTGACCTGAACTGTTTGGGCGCTTTCCTTGTCGAGCAGGAACTCCATGGACTTGTGCGGGCGGGGCGAACGCTGGTCTGGTGGTGCGAGCGCGAGCAGGGAGCGCGCGTGCAGCACGGTGCGGTGCGTGTCGACGTCGGTCTCGAGCACGCCGGCTGGCGGGTGCGCGGGCGGCGGGCGCCCCCGGGGCGGTTTGTGC
>MU158792.1:642355-729011 GCA_015888305.1 Antheraea pernyi | reverse complement strand
CCCCCGGGGCGGTCTGTGCGCCACGCCGCCCGCCACGGGGGGTGCCGCCGCACGCGACACACCCTCCTCCTTCAGCGGGATGCGTACGTACTGCGGGCCCGCAGCCGCCGACTGCGGTGTCTGCCCCGCGTCTGCCGTCGCCGGTGTCGTGCCGACTCCCGGCCGCCCGTTCGCGCCTGCGCTTCTCGTCTTTTTTTCTTTGCGTCCCGAAAATCGGAAATTCGCGAACCGCGAGAGGAATCCTGCGATACGGCCGCGCGGCGCGCGCGCGCCCGCTTCCGTCATATCGGCGCTACAGTCTGCGACGGGCGCGCGCGTCTCCTCGCCTCCCCCCTCCACGACCACTACCTCCGCGTCGTCGGCGTCATCGCTCGCACTCGTATCGCTCTCGGTACTGCTCGCGCTTGTCTCTCGCCAGCTCACTTCTGCGACCACCGGTGAAAATGTCACTCCTTTTGATCCGGTCGACACGGAACGCAACGGAAGTGCCGAATCCGGTGGTGGCGGGGCCACTAATTGCAGCGAGGCACGTAACTCTTCTGGTGTCTCACGGTGTGGTGTCGCTCGGGCCCTTAACTCTGGTGTCGAGCGTACTCTGGCGTCATTGCAAGGCCTCAGTGGCGTCGATGTGAAGGCAGGCTGTCTCACGGGGTCCGGGGACGGAGTTCGTGGCGGTGACGGTGTCGGTGAGGAGGGCTCCATGCGCCGTCGTAATTCATCTAGCACGTCGTCCCAGGCACCCCAGGAATCTCGCATTCGCTTAGCCGTCAATACCGAAAGCTGTCGGTCGTAGTCACCGGTGTCGGCGAGCGCTCGCCTGGCTTTTTCGTCAAGTCGTCGAGCCGTATCTTCCATTTCACGGGCGAAGGCTCGTTCCGATTCCGTAGTAGAATCACTGCCAGCGCTGGGTTCGCGAGGTGGAGGTTCGGTGGGTGTTCGAACAAGGAGTTCGACGGGAGGGGGTGGAAGCGGCTGACGACGAGCGCGGGGCGGTGGCGGCGGCGGAGGCGGCAGTCGCGGCCGCCGTGGCCCGCCTCTGTAATCCAGCGCGGTGAGGTCTGCCACACTGACGGTAAGATTATCGCTCACTTCAAAGGTTTGTCGGAATAGAGCGCGGTGCGTGGCGTGGCGTCGGGGTTCGAGGCAGACGTCGAGCTCGGCGGGCAAGGAGAGGGTACGCGCGGCACGAGCCGGACGCCGCTCGGCACTGGGCGAGACGACAAGACAGGGCGCGCTGCCGGCTGCGGCGGGTTCCCGGTGAGCTATTTCGGGCGGGCGGCGGAAAACGGGCGGGGGCGGGCGGCGTGAGCGCTCACTGTAGCCGCTGTCTTCACTTAGGTTCTCAGCAGAGAGGTGAGTTCTTGTCGTGGGTATGCGTGCAGGTGGAGGCGATGCCGGCGGTGACTCGAGCGAGTCCGGGGAGAGGCTAGGGGAGACAGGCGCTGCACAGGACCGCTCTAGCGACTCGAACTGTGCGAGACTAGAGGAGCGCGACAGTGAAGCCGAGCTGGTTGGTGAGGAGTCCCGGTCGCGACGCCGTCTTTTTGCCGGACACGCCCATTCTCGTTCGGATTCGCTGTCGCACTCTGAACCTGTTGGAAACAATTTTCGTCAAGAGAAAAGAAATACAAACTTGCGTGGTTTCGTTCTCACGCCGACAATGACAATGACAACGAATTGGTCCGCGTGCTCATTCCAGTTGGATGTGGTCCAAAACATTCATCCGTACATAATATTATTATGTTCAAGATCTTATGTCATTTGTAAAATGCAATATAAAGAATAATATAATAAACTCATTCATGATTACCATCGCTTTGTAGGTAATCACCAAAAGCATTAATAATAATTGTGTATATTTTGTAAATAAAAATGTTATTCAAAAGAAATATTTACACTGCCATCTACCGTTTCTACACTTATTCAAGATGCTATAAAACTATAACGTTGTCTATACTTATTTTAGTACAGCTTTAAGCCACAAGATGGCGTTTTAGACAAACTAGCTAATAAACAATAAGTTCGATTTCATAATCATCTCTTGTACATATTTCGTTTATTTCTTATTAAAATGAATACGATTAGTTTTGAAAAAAATATTACCTGCAGTTCCACGAACATGTATAACAGAATCTGCATCCGAATCGGAAAGCCACGTTGCAGCAGATGAACGTTCGGAACGCAAATCATCGCTTGTCTCCTCGACAATTGTTTCGAGGTACAAGGCGTGAGTGCTACCATTGTCACCTGGGAACAAATATAATAATATTAATCACACAATCAAAAATTAAAAGTTAGGTACTAAAATACAAACGTAGTTTAACATTAGGACAACAGATGGCGCTGAAAACAAAATTATTGCTATTGCTTACTAAAAAAATTAAATTGTAATATAAATTACAACTCGTAGGATGAAACATAGTACGATTGAGATCATTTCATGGCAGTATTGTAATACAAATAACTAGGTAACCAACTACAGTATGGATTAATTTGCATAAAATGCTAAGCTAAACATACTCAATGACTTTTAGCATAAATTACATTACTTATCAGATATTATAATAGGATATTGTTACGAACACAATGAAACTTTCTCCACTAGTTTGTTTATACGATGACGTAATCTTTAAATACATGGCCATTAGTCACACGAATCTGGTTAACCACGCTGTAGATTGCTAATTTGATAATGATACATAACATACATAGATTATAGGAACAATTTTGTATAAACATATTAAAGAGTATTGGGTAGGTTTCAAATTTATATATTTAAGTATGAATTCCGCTATTTGACAAATTATAAATGCAAATATAACGGCGCTATTATTTTGCAGATTTTTATTAATTAAAGAAAGTTAATAACCAAATATAATAAAAACCAAGCTTAGTTCAACAAATTGTAAGTGTGAATTGTTTTATAATATTAATTAGGGATCTGAAACATTTTTGGTTATATACAATTTTTTTAATTTTTCTTGGTTAATTAGTGACTTATTTAAAACTAGCTAACGTCTGTAACTTCTTCGTTCTGCAATTTTTTTTTGTAGTCTCATGGGATGTTAATGTGTTCTTTCGACAATATTTTAGCTGTCTTTTAACATTACTTTTGAACTTCTATGAGACTTGAATAATTGTAAGCTGCGTTTGTTAAATTTTATTATCACTGCTTAGCCACAGTGTAGGAGCATAATGATATTTATTCGGAGAAGTATCGCCAGAATCAGAGATAGGCTAGGAAAAATAATTGACACTTCAATTTTATCTAGACATATACATTTGTCATCGCTTTAGTCACCTATGACAGATGACAAACAAGAGATAGATAGATGACTCAAAATAGTTAAAAACTCTTTACCGATTTTACCTCCTTAGAAATGCGGTTTGAAACGTCAAAATGTTATCACCGATTCGACAAAAGTCACATACATCAAAAAGAAACGGCAAGGCACTCGACAATTATTCGACGTTCGAAGACACAAAATTATACTTTACTAGTCGACATTTGACCATAATTCATTCGTTTTTTAAATTTTGAACTGTAATAGGGTTTTTTTACAAAGGGTATACTTCTATAATTAAAGGATTTCATCACAGCTAATCAGTTATTTGCCACTTTCTTTTTAAAATTATATAAACATTTAAAAAAATCTATGTCGAAATGAAAATTGAAATTAATTATAAATTTGAAACAAAAAACAGGTGGTTACATAAGGTGGTAAGGCTCTCAAATTTGTTGATTTCAAAGGGCATGACGGCCTGCAACGTCAGTCATGTTAAAAATATTATAGAGGTAATTAATTGGAACGCAAGAGTAAAAGGAAGGATGTCACAACGTCTTTTTAATTTACATGTGTGTATATATTGTATAAAATTCAAGCAGTAGTGTGAGTAATATATATTTTTATTTTAATTAATTTAATGCATTTTACAATGCATGTAATGTATTTGTGCACTTCTCCTCCATATGAACTTTAACTATGCCAAATTTCACGTTCATCCGTTCGTGCATTTCTCTTTAAAAGGGGTACAAAGTTTAGGCTTCATGTATATTAATATATAAGATGATGATTTTTAAATAAGTGTTGGGGTAAACTGTAAGTACATTTTTTTAATGGTTATAAACTTATGCAAGATCCCTCCTGAGCGATAAAAACTAAACCAACTCAACCTTATCGTATATATTTAAAGGGTCCATAGCCATTATAGTATATATGAGTGGTGCAACTTTTTTGTCTAATACTAAGTGGAGTAGTTTTATCGAAAAATATATGTTTTATGAAATAATTATGATCACAATAATGCTATAAGTTTTCGTGAAAATATATTGCGTTTTACTTGATATTTGGTGGTTCTCCGATCAGTGAAAGTATCTTTAGTAATTGATACTTTTCGTCTACATTGAGAAAGACAGCGTAGGAAATATATATCTTACAGTGGTGTAGCAAGACCTAAAGGGAGCTCAGTATCAACATTTTAAGTTTGGGGAGATGGATTACTGCTGAATTTTGTCGTAATTTCTACTATATGTAATGTAGGAATTTCCCTTGCTATTGTTTATATCTAAGCTATATATTTTTATTTCTAAAATAATTCGTTTCCACCGCCACGTGGTCGCGTCCTGCAAACGATTAATTTATCCAAATTGTAGTGAAGGCTAACACTATCATTTTTTTTCACTAGCTGAATCTCGTGACTACGTCTAAGTACCGTTTATTAAACAAACAGTTTGGCGCGGAGTGCATGTACTATTTAAGTACGTTTTGATTTTCAATTGTTTCTTAACAAACGTATGCTTATATCACAAGGTTAATTAAATCAACGCTGACAAAATGTAATTCTATGTATTTTTATGAACTTTAATTATTAACAAAACAGAATAAGTACCCAGTGATGCTATAAAAGAGACATCATGGTCTAATTTCATCAGACGATGATACAGGTGTCGCAAATATAACGAGTAACACCCCCAATTTCTCCAATACATGTACTAATTACATCATTTGAGCAATTTCAAGATGTATTTCAATATAACACCAGCTTAAACTACAAGACTATCATGTATTAACACGATTACATGGATAACAAACTAGAATTTTATCCATTTCTATCTAAATAAAAAATGGGCGAAACTAAATTTTATATCTACACCGAAGCAGCCAAAAAACTGATTATCATAAGCAACTTTAGGATGTGTAGAAAAAGGAGCATTTTAGTTTTCATTATCAAAGCAATGGATAATATAACGGCTGATTAGGTAAAGTGAAATAACACCAAACACTTCGAGGTCAACGACCTTAGCTGGCGCCCGCATATCACAACCTTACGGGAACCGCGCTTGCTTGGGCATTACATACACATCCTGTATTGTTGAACTGGCTTTTAATTCAGGGTTCGTGAACAGAATAAAAAAAAATTTAATCGTAACAGAACTATATTTCCCGTAAGACAATTCAAAATATATCTTCGCAATAAGTGGTTTGGTGTAGGGTATTTAATGGGTCTAGGTTTTATGAGATATTTTTGGGAGTCGCAGAGGATGTGTCGCGGTGTAATGAAGGGAGAAGAAACCCGCCTTTTGAAGGCCCAAAAGGTATAATTTTCCATGACATAGTTTATGGATATTGCCAGAGCGTACGACAATAAATTTATTTGCCCTTCTTACATGTTAGCCTCAGTGGTATAAAGATTCTTTTTAATTTGCTGCTTTTTATTGGGAGCTGTTACTGCAATCTCTCCATGTCTGTTTTGAGAAGTATACGTCACCTACTACAGTCTGTATATGAAATGGGTTTGTTTCGTGTGTAGGCAGGCTTTTTTTGTCACTTCTTTGTAGGGGACACGCTAATTTTCGAAAATGATAAGTACATATATTTTTTTACAATCCCTACCTACGACAGAGACAAAAAAAACATTTTTTTTTAAAGTTACCAAGTTTTATTTTTTTATCAAACTTTATTTTTTTCAATCTTTTTGCCAAAACCTCGATGTTTTTTTGAAATTTTTATTAAGGACGCTGCGTGCCCCCGGGTTCCCTCACAAAAAGCCCAGCGTGTAGGTAATCTTGTCTCTCAAGAAAACTATTTAAACCCGCGACTAGTTTTACACAAATGTAAAATATATTTTAGTAGTAAATGTTAATTATAAAAATTTGTTTCGTATAGACACACGATAGAATTGAAACTTTTGTATTAGAGGGAAACATTTAAATTAAAAAATACAACATTAAACTAACGTGATGCGGTGACATTGTTAATCTCGGGAACTGCTGGTCCGATTTGAAAAATTCTTTCATTGTTATATAGCTCATTTATCGAGAAAGGTTATAGGCTATATCATCGCGCTAATGCAAATAGGAGCGGAGCACCAATGAACAATGTGTCAAAATCGGGATTTTTTTCCTCTTGAGAGCTTCTGCTGCGTGTTACCGTTAGCCCAAAGTAGCTATTCCACGGGAATGAAGTCGCGGGCAGAGGCTAGTCAGGATATATACTTAATACTATAAGTTTAGGTTAGTGAGATTTGCGTGTTGCAATTAATGTAACGACTCAAGTCGAGGTTCGGTCACTTTGGCTCTCTTAAGCTTGTTGTGATGCGACTGGAGCCTTAATAAGCGCCCGCATTAGTCTGGTGAAGATATGAAGACCAGTCGGCGTTATACAATTAATAAAAAAAGATGTACACTTCATAAATAAGTTTTATTTCAGTTATACACTGTGTATTGATCTGTTAACGGATTTAACACATTTTACAAGAGATTACAATCGACATGTGTAAATTCAGCACACACTCGACATACGTTATTAGGTGAGGTCGGACGTGTATCGTACACCTGTCCGCCACGCATGATATAACGGTCCCAATCGGGTCCGATTCTCGACACGTCGCTCGTGGAATTTCATGTTCCTTGCCAACAAACACTTGTCTTACCAAGTGTCTTTCTAAACTAGATTATTTAACTTAATCTTCGTTCGATTTTTAACGTTTACCGTTAAGTTCTCCTGACTATCATATACTGATTGCGCCCTGCAATTACAACTATGGTATGCTTTCTATACATTCTATATCAGTTAGGACAAAAACAATATCAGCTACATTTAGTGACATAATTTTCAGAATAAATTACTAGTTCAGGAGACAATCGTCTGCAGCATACAGACTGACATATTTATCTGTCGGACATTAAAAAAAAAAAAGTGCGTGCGTACAAAGTACACATGTCAGAAGTGAAACTTCTTTGGCAACCTAATTTATAAGTCTTGTTTATATTTATACAAATCTAAAATTTTATATTTCCGAGACTTGAAAAATAGATGACAAATCTGCGTTTACTGCAAATGACGTCACTTCCGTTGCATACCTGCGTGACGTTACACCTGTAAAAAATTTAACCTCATGCGCATAAAGAAGTTTCACTTCAAAATTGTATTAATTTGTCATTTAACATTACTCTCAACTGTCTGTATCTGAAACAATACTATAAATAACAAAATAAATCAATGAACTATCGATTGAAATCTGATTTATTTTAATATTCTCCTGAACTACCGCACTGCCGAAAGAAAACACATTTAGTGTAGCTAAATCAATACATTTTGGTTACTATAACATATTTTCTTACGGGTAAAAAAATAAGACGTGTTCCGAATTAAAGCGAGCGTTTTATTACACCGCAAAGAAAACTATTACGCGTCGAATCGTAAAAGAACAGCGATTTATTTGAACTAAACAGTTGTAAATCTGGTTTTGAAACATGTCTATCTAAAATACCAATTAATTGTTTCTTTGTCGCTAAATTGTAACAAATGCTACCGATATACATGTCTTACTATTTTTTTAAATTATTTATCTATATATAGGGCTATAGGGAAGCGATGATAGCCTAAAAATAACAATAGCCTAAATAGCCTCGCGAGTCGTGAGCTTACATCAAATTTTACTATACATTTTTGTATGTATCCTTGACGGTTTCTATTACTTCTCACTTCCTCAACACTCAATACAAAGGTCTCATCCAGTTCGATGCAAAATGGGCAACCCTAAGTAATATTATAAATACGTAATGTTTGTTTATTTGTTCATGAAATTCTGCATACATATTCTCAGGGTTAAAGAAAAGGACATAGGGTACTTTTCACCACGAAAAAAGTACTGTCGGCCATATCTACATTAACGAAGCGAAACCACGAGTGAAGCCTAGTAGTTTTATAAAACGGACTGAAGCAGAAGTCCACGCGAACTTTTTGACGCTCTGTATATAGTTGCGATGAACACAAATTTAATATATTATAACATCGAGACAATTCAAGAATAATAAATACCAATTATAGATTAATATAATAATATATTAACTTTGTTTTGTATTAAACTCTTCACTATATTACGCGCAAAACCGAACCTGAGCCCGAATATTCAGAGCGGCCAAAAATATTGACGAGGATTACAATAACACATTTAACAAGAAAATAGGAAACAAAAAAGTGTAATACATATTCTACAATAATAATTATGTTAAAATGTAGTTTTTAGCGAATCATAAGAATCTTAATAAATATAAATATAATATTCATCTTAAACATGACAGTAAATATTTTAAACGCAGAAACAAAACGTATCTGAGGAACGTTCTTAACTGGAGTTAGAAGATCCTATCTATCTGTGACCTTATCCGAGCTTGAGGGAATACTGTTATTGAAACACCAGTCATATATAGATTTGAAGACACGATCTATCTCAGATAGCTACTTACATTTAACTAGAGTTAGATTATTGAGACCGGCCGTAAGACTACTGTAATCTATGAAGTATTATAATATGATTATGATATGTAGTTACTACCAGTAATTAAACCCTAAAACAGTTTTTAATCATTATTACCTTTACCACACCTTTCGAGATATCTTAATGAAATCTTCAGGATTTATTGTTTAATATTCATACTTTTATAGAATATACAAATTTAAATTCTGTTTATTTATGGTAATATTATTAACTAATTTTCTAATTTATAAACGGAAATTTATATGACTTCTCGGTCCAATAAAGATTTTTTTACTTTAGTCGCATACATGAAATATTTATGTTCAGTAAAGTAAAGTAAAGAAAACTTCACTGCTCGCTATTAGTTTAAAAAATATTTATTAATGAGCGAGCGGTGAATGCTGCCGGTACCGTTTCCGCGCACCTATTACGTGTCTTTAAAAATACTAGTGGACGACATTCGACCATAGTTCATTGATTTTTTAAAGTTTGAACTTTATTAGGGTTCTTTTCTCAACTTACTTCTCAAAGGTTTTTATCATGGTTACTCAGTTATTATAATAATAGTTGTATGTTATAATATCATTGTTGAATGTAGAATGAAAAAGGGTAATTGAAATGTAAGAGTGAAATAATACATACAGCCGAGCATAGCAACCTCCTTCATAACCTTTTTTGAAGTCCTTTATTGACAGATGTCAAAATGTCTTTTTTATTTACATGTGTGTATATGTTGTGTAAAATTGAAGCATTAGTGTGAGTAATGCATATTTTAATTAATTGAATGTACTTCTAACGCATTTTATATAAAATAAATAGCTTTCTGCACTTCTCCTCCATATAAACTTTAACTATGCCAAATTTCACGTTCATCCGTTCGCGCAATTCCGTTAAAAAGGGATACAAAGTTTAGGCTTCACGTATTAATAATATTCGTTGATATTATTCGTTGATGATGATATTATTATTCAGTTATAAAGGAATTTAGACAAGTTTTATTCTTTAAAGAGTACAGAAAATACAATTCAAACCAAAACATTCACTAAATTAAACGGATCAAATCAAGACAATTATAAATTCAGCCAGACCTAGTATAAAATGAACCCGCAAATAATCTGTGAATATAATTGTGCTGAAATTTAGTCGTCGCAGTAAGCCTCAAAGCGGGTTTATAAAGCGTGAAGATACACGTACACATGTCGCTTCAATTAAATCGTTATTGGAAAAGTGTAGAAAGGCTAATTTGCTGTTAATAATTAAAGACACTGACATGCTTGCGAGTATACTGAAGACCAATCACAGATTATAGAGTACGACGATTTTAATTCGTTCAATTTGATATCTCATGTGTGACGGATATATCTTTTAAGGTTTATATATCACTAGCTTTTACCCGTGACTTCGCTTGCATTAATGTAGACTTGACTTTAGGACTTTGGTTTTTGACGGTTGTAGATGATTCTTTTTCAGATCATAAGCATGGTTAGATTTTAGTATGAATTTTGTTGCATTGGCATTTGTCTGTACGTGAAACGTATTGTTAAGAAATCAAAATATCCTTTATTCAATTTAGGCCCTGAGAAGGCGCTTTTGAACGTCAAAGCTACCACCGGTTCGGAAAACAACCCAGTCATCGAGAAGAACCGGCAAGAAACTCGATCTGGTTTATCTTTTCATGTCATATATTTTTACAATAACATAAATATTTACATTCGTTATTAGTGGATGCACAGAGAGGGGTGTCATTTGCAGACGTCACAATCGTTCACATATTGATCCACCCTATAAAATAGCCTTTATATATTAAAACCCGCTTGACATGGTTCTTGAACTCACTATACGGCAATACACAATAACAGATAGAGAATTGATAGGCAATAAATACAGAACGCTAATAAACGACGATTGTTTAGAACAGAAAGTATTTAAAATAAAATACCTAGCATATGGAGGCGGTGATGGCTTAATTAATATTGTTTTCGGACAATGGACCTTCGATTCGACCGATTCGATTCGATTGGACCTAGTTTCGAATCCTAGCAACTGAGTCGGGAGCCTCCGGTGACGGAAAATATCGCGATGATACTGTAGGATAGTGGAATGACCTACTTAGTTACCCTCAAATAAAAACTGTGTCGCCAAGCATCTGTTGGTGTGTACTGGCTACACTTGAGAATCATTTCCCTGTAGGTTTGGCATATTTCCCTTCCTAGACCACGTTGTCATTTAACATGAAATGAGACCCAGAGAGAGAAACCTTCTATATTGAAATTATACTCATCGCTTTTACTATATAAATTACTTGTTGTATGTAGTCAAAAAAATTAATGTAGGTACAAAGTTACACTTCTTAACTTTTCGTATATCATAAATATATATAAATTTAAAATGATATCTCACACCTTGATAAATTATACGTCGTTTGTTCACACACGAAATGTTATCACGATTTTTTTTTTAAGTATTCTGAATCTTCGTACAATCGTGCGAAATCGTTGTCATACTTCTACGATCGTGCATCAAAAATGTTGCCTCGTCTCACGTCGCGAATACGTCGAGACGTCGCGAAATGTGAAAACGCTTAATTTAACGCCGCGTTAACTCAAATCACTGTCTCTCATCGAATTGGACGTGTGATGTGGGCGGACTGGAGCGGCCGTGTTTATTTTTTTTTCGTTAAAATTTACGCACACGGCACCAACCTTATAATGCAAAAATATTTTATTTTGAAAAAATTTACGAAATATTTTTCTGGAATAAATTATTTAATTCGTGTAATAAATACTAACATACATATTAAACGCATCTTTTACTTTAAACATTATCCTAACTCTTAATATTTTGATAAGTCGCAGTGTGATCTAAAAATGGAAAACATTCAGTTTCAAAAGAGGACTGACAGATTGGAAAGAATTTAAACATGATTTCCAAAAACAGAAAATATTAAACAATAGCAGCCGCCCGCAACTGCATCTGCATATGTATCTTTGAAACTGATGGCACCATACATTATCTCCATGTAACTCTAACTATTTTTACAGCGCAATCCGACCTGGAAAACTATATTGAAAAGCATTAATGTAGATAGCTTAAACCATTCTTTGAAAGTCTTCTTTTACAAAGTATTTCCGAAATCATTTACACAAATTCAGAGATTACGAAAGACAAACAAAAAATATTATTTTTATTACCAGCAACATATTACGGCTCTCACATATAAGATGATTTCTTCTAAATTACTTGAGACGTATCATAATATTATACTCATTATAAACAATATTTTAGGAAACTATTTTAAAAATAAAGTTTCATCAAAATTCGTTCACTATTTCTTGCATGAAAGACTAACAACATCTCTCCCGCCTCCGCCCTCACAAACTTAGTCGTCTATAAGATTAATAGGATGTAGATAAGATCATGATGACGGAGAAATCCCTATGAAATTCTGTGTGCCTATTACTCGAATCGTCTTAGAAACAACACAGACAACTTAGCGATAACACTGCTGACCAATCGTAGCAAATACAAGAAAACATTGATGTTACTGGTAAAGTTTTCGGAGGCAAATGGGGAAAGTTCTCAATGGAGGATTCAATCACCTTAAACGTGACATAATTACTATCAATACGTCTAGGAGTGGACTGACTAGAGGAAAGAACCAGAGGATAACTAACTTACAACACTATCACTATAGCAAAGAGACGAAATTATAAAAATAAAATACTTAATGTAGTAATAAAGAATGAAGGACCGACTCAATCGCAATCACTTTTTTTTTTAACGTGGCGAAATCCCTTATGGATACGCCACCCTCCCGGGGGAGAGGGTGGGTTATGTCCAAGTCGCACGGACTAAAACCCCACGGTGTACGTCTGCCGCTATAGTTGGGGCGGCACGAGATCTCTATAGACTTCATCGTGCCGCTCCAGCGGTTGGCCCAGTATCGAAAGCGCCGCCGCCGGGCCCCGTCTTGTTAGGAGACAGCCGGGTACACACCGGCCGTCTCCTCCTTCCGCCGGACCTGTGCAATGGGAAGATGGGTCCCCTGACACATCCTCCCCGGTCCAGCTACGGTGGGAGGAGGCGATCAAACTGCCGCCTCCTCCTGCCTGTCCTCCGTTGGCGGAGAGGGTCACTTTGAGGATCTTGCTCACGACCCTCTCCACCGCCTCCTTCTGCGAGACGACTTCCTCGCAAAATCGCAATCACTTGAAGAAATTTTATAACGTTTTTCCTATAGAGCAATATATTATAATTTTAAAACAAGTGAGCCTAAAAAGCTAATGGTCCTAAACCTGTCGTTGGATTTAAGGCACAACTAAAATTCCTGCCATTTCCTTTGGTAACCGATTCTAACAAGCGATGGGCTTTCTTAGCCACAGTTTTAAAATAACTCCAATTTGGCCATGAATGAAAAATTCGAGATGTCTTATATTTGCCATTTCGTGAAGTTGTTTGAAGTTGAAGTGAAGTTGCTTCTTCTTATTACATTGTGACCTTTAAGGATATTGTGAGACATATATGACATCGACTGAAGACGGACAGTCTATCCGTCAATGGTCGCCATAGTTTTTAACCGACTTCGAAAAAGGAGGAGGTTACTACGTTCGGTTGTGTGTATTTTTTTTTTATGTATGTTAATCGATATCTCCGTCAATTATGAACCGATTTTAATGATTCTTTGTTTGAATCGATTATATTCAGAGGTGGTCCCATATAAATTTGAAGAAAATATTCAACCCCTAAGGGGGTGAAAAATCGTTTATTCGATTTTCACCCACTTCATCTTTACGTATTTTCGTGAAATTGGAACCGATTTATTATACCCATTAGAAACCAGATATATTTATGGACACTAAAAATGGAGAAATAAAAATTAAAAAAATAAAAATAAACCGCCTTCGATGTGAAACACAAATAAGGCACTAAAAAGCGAAAAATAACTGAATTATTAAATTAACCAAATTAAATAAAAAATATTGATATTCGCGCTACCGATATATATATATATATATATAGATGTATTATACATGTGTTAGTTTTTATAAGAAGAAAGGTCATTGGCCTTTGGCTATTCACGGAAGATGCTTTAGACAGCCTTGCGGAAAAATTTTTTTTGAGTGACTCTTGAAACAGTTGCGGAACAATAGCTACGGTCATACGAACTATACTTAAACATCGGTTGATCTATGATTTACAGAATCTACGTGAAACGTGCCAGGAACAGTTTTTTTTAAGCCAGATGGTGTAATTAACTAGGCTACTATAAGGACTGCTTCAATGCGTCATGACCATCTGCCAGATTTATCAGGAAACGGCAGTATTGGCACTGTTGTTAGATCTGTACTAAGGTTCTTTTTGCATTAAATAAATATTGTTTTCCATGCGCCATTTAACGAAAGAATTCTGGTGTGTTAAGAGAATTCAAGCGATATACATTTTCTAACAACAAATAGTTATCTAACAATAGGAGGAATTAAAATTTCTGTAACTAATGCGGTTACAAGAATTTGTTCACACTCACTTTATATGCATTTCCATTTAAAGCCAAAAATGAAAACCCATAAGAAATCTTCCCGCTACGATGTTTCGGCTTAACCCAATTTCGGGACGTTTATAGAATGTCAGTACGGTTGTAGACGATGAAACAAATTATTTATTTTTGTCTGTTTCTTCTTTTAGTATTCATATTACAAATATAAAATATATTATATTATGAGATTTTATTTATTTGAAGCACCAACAAGATTTACACTAATCCATAATATGCATTTTTAAAGAATAGACTGTAGGGTGTAAGGTGTGTCAAATAACATCATAAGACTTGAGACACCCAAGCCAACCTCACCTGCACGGGGTGCACCCTGCTGAATACCGAACGAGGCAATGGCGAAAGCGGGGTGGTAGGGTTTTACAGCCTGACTGGGTCGCAACCACCATGTATATGGCGAAAAAGCCCGTCATAGTGATTCGTTTCTGCGGGTCGCGTTTTCGGATCAGCCTGTGCATATCCAGCTATTCGCAGACCGGCATGACCGCGGCGACCGGCGATGGATAGTGTGTCACTCGGTGGTCGCTGTTGTTTTTGGACTGTACTGTGTACATCAGGCGTAGTGCAGTAGTTTTTTTTATTGTAACACTTTGCCGTGTTACAATAAAAAAAAGACTAAGTTTCTTCTAAGCCTATATCGGTGTTATTACAAAAAAGTTGAATACGTATTGGATACTTCCTTTAAAAAGGTTTCGAATTAAATGCACCGCTCTCGCCCGAGGCAAGTTCGCTTTATCCTTTTTCGCAAGTCTAACCTAACGTAACCAAAGCGAGACAAAAGAGTAAGATGGCGAACATTCAGAGACCGCGTTGCATTTAATTTGAAATCTTTTTAAAGCAAGTATTCAATACGTATTTAACTTGTTTGTAATAACACCGTATAAGCCTAAGTATAAATCTATATAAATGCAATTTTAATTATAGCTGTTTAAGACGTATTACATGCTAGAGCAAATAACTTACTTAAATGAAAACCAAAGCAAAAAAACAACACTAACTTAACATTCTAAATTATTATTTTTTATCTTATATTATAAAATATACAATTATGAAGTTCAAAAATTTTGTCGAACGGTTCTGTTTTTTCTTAATGAAAAAAGTGTAAAGATTTGTTGGCAGGACCATATGAAATAACTAACTATATACAGTATTAGTTAGATAGATATGTAGTATAATCAGTTATAATTTTTTTATATAAACATTTTAACCATAATTAGCCGATTCAGCATCACACCACCGAATACAGCTGAATACCACACTCGATACAGATTATCTTATATACTATTATTATTAACTAGTGGGTACGGCAGACGTTGTCCCGCCCTGATTATAAACAAAATCAATGTTAAATTATATCTCAATTCCTTATGAATCACTTTATCTACTGGTGACAACCGCATGAAAATCCGTTCAGTAGTTTTGGAGTTTATCGCGAACAGACGGACGGACAGACGCGGTAGGGGACTTTGTTTTATACTATGTAATGATATATAATATGAAACTTCATGAGCGGATAAACATCAAAACAGCCATCATAGCGCGCCGCTACTATAATAGTCTTAGGCCAATTCGTCATTAAATATTAGATGCCATTGTGGTGAAACTCTAAATTAAATCCATAAAGAATTTACAATAATCTAACGTGTAAATATCCGTCTTGTTCTATAATAAAAACACACCCATTTGTATATACCTAAAAACGTATTCAATTTTTTAAATAGAAGTGAAATGATGATAGAAATTTTCTGTCTATAATATCGATGTCACAGAAACGGTAAAAATATAGTAAAGAAAGTATAATATTACGGACATATCTACGTCGATGTTTACAATGTATCTGAATATCGAAGAGAGAAATCGAAAGTGAGGTGCGATTCCGTTCGCCGGATACTTTGGTTCCAGTTCGGCGAGTAGGCGTTTTACACCGACTTTTAAGGAGAATCAACTCAATGTCGATAATATATAATTGCTTCGTTTTAAAGCAGTTTATTCATGATTAAATGGTTTGCTGACAAAACTGACGGAAAACGCGTTTCACACCCGTTAAATAATTATTTTCATAGAGTTCCTTATATAGCGTTCGTGAGCACTTACAATGGGTGTATGAATTCATCCAATAAAGGGGTTTTTCTATCAGGAACAAGACTAGTAGCATGTAATTTTTAAACATCAATAACAATGTCTAAATGTTGCCGTGTTTATTAATTTAAATTTAGTGTAACAGAGATAACAGTGAATACAGCCTTGCTGTTGAAAGAGATGCTATTTGGATTCTGGCAGTAGGTAAACTTACGTGTGATGGACACGATTAATAAGTTTATCTTTACTAATATTATGAATGCGAATGTGAGTATGTTTGTTTGTTACGCTTCCATACCTTAACTATCCAACTGACCATTCTTAAAGTTTATCATTCACGATATATATTGTATATCGGTACCACTCCAGAGATATAAGTGTAATCTGTATTAAGGCGAGCAAAAGCTAGTTTACAATAAACTAGCGGTCGTCCAATGTTCAAAATTCTGTGTTAATATATAGATATTATTATCTGTAAATGTATCTATAATATAACTTTTTTCTAAATGGTAAAGAGTACTGAATAGTATATTTATATTGTATAATGTACTCGTAAGCATTATAAAATATGACGTATGATTCATAAATAAAGGCATCCCTACTCGTCGATCGTCGGAAAAAACTATTTTTATTTTTTTTCATGGACAACACTAAAGCTCGCCAGTCGCTACCGCAAATAAAGAAAATCGGTTGACATACAGAGGGGAAAAGTTACTGACCTGTCTCCTCCCCTTCACCTACTTCTATATACTAGTGGGCGCCCACTGGTCGACATTCGACCATAGCTCATTGATTTTTTTAAGTTTGAATTTTATTAGGGTTAATATCATTGTTGAATGTAAAATGAAAAAGGGTAATTGGAACGTAAGAGTAAAATAATACATACAGTCGAGCATAGCAACCTCCTTCACAACCTTTTTTGAAGTCCTTTATTGACAATCTGTCAAAATGTCTTTTTTATTTACATGTGTGTATATGTTGTGTAAAATTGAAGCAGTAGTGTGAGTAATGCATATTTTAATTAATTTAATATACTTCTAATGTATTTTATATAAAATAAATAGCTTTCTGCACTTCTCCTCCATATAAACTTTAACTATGCCAAATTTCGAGTTCATCCGTTCGCGCAATTCCGTTAAAAAGGGATACAAAGTTTAGGCTTCACGTATTAATATATATGATGATATATATGTATATCTATACTAATATTATAAAGCTGAAGAATTTGTTTGCTTGTACGCGCTAATCTCAGGGTCCTATTTGAAAAATCCTTTGAATGTTAGATAGCTCATTTATCGAGGAAAGCTATAGGCTATATATCATTACCCTAAGATCAATAGTAGCGGAGCAACAATGGAAAATGTTTCAAAACGGGGTTAATGTACGTATTATTTCAAAAAAGACACTTTCTATGTAAACGAAGTCGCGACTTAAAGTTAGTGTTAGCTAAAGTAACTAACTATTCCACGCGGACGATAGCAAGTAATACATATATTAACTTTTGGTGCTTAGTTAACAGCCAGCTAGTTTGCATAGCAAGAACTACAGGACAGCTAACAATATAGATCAACTTGTTTAGCTGGTATATGTACTAGTTAGAAACAATCTTGTGTACGTCCTTTACACCATTTATTAAACGGTTAACTTAAGATATGTTTAAAAAAACATTAGTTTTTCTTATATATAAAAAATGCTTTATCTCATACCATCATTCGTTTTTTACCGGTCTGTTCATCCGACCGCTACGCGGTTACGGTTCGGTCCATCTTACGGTCTCCGGTGCCAAGCGACCAGTAAATTTGATGTTCTCAGAACATTTGAAACAATTTAGGGTTGCCATAAGCGAAATTATAAACGTAAAACAAAGGCAAATATTCAATAAATAAGCAAAATAGGGAGTTTTTGGCGGGAACTTGGTCTGTCATGTAGTGGATTTTATTTTTTATTCATAATCTTGTGTTACTTGACTCTATATTGTGTAAAATTGGTAGTGTTTTATGTAATATAGTTTGTTTATTGTGCATAAGTGAAGTGAATGGAAAATAATAACCACGGACCATGAATTCTGAGATGCCACAAAAACTCCATGGAAAGTTCTAACAGGATGGCCACCATCATGTTAGTTCATTGAAATTTCACCAAGAAACTTGTAATATCGATTCTCCCTTCACAATGGCAGTAATAGTCTACTAGAATGGAAAATAATAACCACGGACCATGAATTTTGAGATGCCACAAAAACTCCATGGAAAGTTCTAACAGGATGGCCACCATCTTGTTAGTTCATTGAAATTTTACCAAGAAACTTGTAATATCGATTCTCTCTTCACAATGGCAGTAATAGTCTACTAGAAGACTGGTTGCCAATAATGGAATGGAAGAAGAACTTGTAATACTATTAACTACTCGATGATGGCAGTAATAGTCTATAAGATTGGTTGCCAAAAATAAATATTAAAAAAATAAGCACAATCATTATTCTACTAGCTACTATTACTACTCACACACAGGAACACACGTGCACCTTTTTATTATCATTATATAAATACTTAGTATACTGTTTAGCATGGTTAATTTGAAAACCAGTAATTTAGTGATATTTTATACGTTGTTTTGTTAGGGATCCATAGTAAGAAAATTAGTTATGTGATAGAAATCTCTTTTGGCTAAACCAATATGTTAATTATTATGTATGTAAAATAAATCATTCCGATATACACGTATTCATTTGTGAATCATGCAATTTCGATTGTATGGTTCACAAATGTATATATGTATGAATAGCTTAGAATAGTTAGCTAGGTCAGACGCGACTTTTTCTGGGTAACAGCCCAAGCCGAGGTGTGCGTGCGCCCTTGTGTATGTTATCTAAAAACCAAATCGGTTGAGTGCCTTAAGCGTCAACCTTAGTAGTCCGGTGAAGCTGTGAAGCCCCTGCCAGGTCAATAGCGTAGTCAGTTCGAGAAAAAAAAAGTATGTAAAATAAAATTAACAGTTGTTGATCTTTTTAAATAAATAATAAAAAAACGCTTTCGCATATACACTGCCACTTATATCAATGAACGTGTAATTTATTTATTTATTTGCATGTGGATATAGCAACAGTCAACAACAATAATACAATAACAATAATACAATAATAAACGGTAGTAAACAAAGCTGAAGACCATGTGCCTATTATACAAATATACAGTCAACACACGAGTAAATTAACTTTTGTTTAAATTTTTATACTGATCGAAAAAATAAATATTTGATAGAATTTATTTATTTTTAAACATATTTAAGTTCGGTGAGCTTCGAAGATTTCAAATATGGATATATGTGACTACACAAAACAATTTCGAATTTAAACATTGCGACAGTGATAAAAAAAATATTTAATAAAAACAAAAGACCGTGTATGAAATTTCTAAAGTCTGGTATCCCAACGCAATAACGCCGCTGAAAGAATGAGCCCAAAGCGTGTGCTTGAAATTCGTGTCGCTGATTTCGATAACATCTTTAGTGACTTGTCGTTTTGAAACCGAATATTGTTTGCGTGTGTGTTGTTTAATTATTATTGTTATTCTGAATAACAAAATCCATGTCATTTGGCTTGGGTAATGGTTAGAATGTTCGAAAATAAACTTTCTTAGCCGTGCAGATAAATATTTTGTAATAAATATGTTTAGTACATGGCAGCATTTATATTTGGCATTGGTATTATGAATATATACATACCGTCCAAATTAATTGGATTTCCACTAAATTTGTACGAAGTATATCTTTATTGTTTATCGTTGTTATTTCAAGCCAAGAAGACTTAGTTGATAGAGTGGTCGGACGCCGCGCCGCGTCAGTGAATGTGTTTTTTTTTTATATCATAGGAGGCAAACGGACAGGTGGATGGGTCACCTGATGCTAAGTGATCACCACCGTCCATAGACACTTGCAACATCAGGGGAGTCGCAAGTGCGTTGCCAACCTGTCTTGAGGGAAAGGGGGACTAAGGTAAGGGGGAAGAGTAGGGAAGGTGGGCCTCCGGCGCTCTCAATGACCGTACGAAACGCAATAATGCGAGCACTGTTACTTCACGTCGGTTTTCTGTGAGAGGGTGGTACTACCCCGGTCGAGCCGACCCATTCATGCTGAAGCCATTAATAGCTTCAACGTAGCTCTACCACCTTCATATGTGTGATCGAATCCTACCAACTTAGACGGAGCTTTCAGCGAAAACATTTCGTTGAACCCACATAACACGGTGGTAAGGATTTTTCTAGGCCCGCCTGGCTAGCTACCACCAGGATTTTTCAAGTTGAAAATCTTCAGAGCCAATCTCCTCTATAGCGCGTTTACCATTTTAGACCATATCGTAATTTAAGATCAGATGAGACATTGGTCAAATGCTAAAAATTATTTTAAAAAAAGAAAAATTTGTTAATAGGTTAAGTATGCTGATAATTAATATTATCAATTTTTAAATAATTATTCCTGGCGATTAAGGTAATGTTAAAATCAGATATAAAAAACCTTTTACTTTAAAAAATTACTCTACTGGGAAGCGGAAAGAAACTCCGTAGGAGGTCTATTTTATGCTCTAATTAAGGTACATTATTATAATTCAAATGTTTTACATTTTTATTTACAGACACGTGTTTGACCGCGATCTCACCGACAGGAAATAAAGATGGCCGACAACGTGTTGCGCTTACTCAACACACCTTTTATTCACCCCAAGCTTAAGGACCCCTAAATTATATGTTGACGAAAAAGAAAGTTCGTTGTTGCGACGCTCGCGCGATACAGTGACACAAAATCTTACATCACTGCGACAACATTACACATATCACCTCCACACACGTGCACGCATACACGCTTACACATAATAAGGTGGAAGGGTTTTATTTTTTCCCTTATCAAACTGAAATAGTTTAGAATATTATCCGATACGAAATATATATAAGGGTTGTTGAGGTATGTATGCTTGGTACACATATATGTTTCAACAACTCATATATGTATGAATAGTTAGCTTAGCTTAGGTTAGCTCAGATAGGTCGCGAATCGCTTGTATCAGGCAACAGCCAAGCCGAGGTGTGCCGCGCACCCTTGAGCTAGTTGTCAAAGTAAAATCGGCTGAGTGCCTTAAGCGCTCGCCTTAGTAGTCCGGTGAAGCTGTTAAGACCTTGCTTGGTCAATAGCGTAGTCAGTTCGAAAAAAAAAAAAAAAGTTCGTTGTTTTTTTTAATCTAGTGGCGGCCGTGTTGTAAGGCAGAATTAATTCCAGACATATTTGTCCTCTATATACTTTTGCATTAGTAATCTTGTAGAATTTATGCTTTTATATAGATTTTCACATACGTGTTCTTAATTTTTTTTCCATTTGCAATTGACACTCCGTAAATTACAAATTAATATCCTTAAATGCAATTATTTCTTATTTTTAAATTATATTACTGTGAACGCTAAACAGACCATTGTATGTACATAATAATTATAAAAAAGGTGACATCAGTCAGCGCCACTAAGAACTCCTAGCTGCAATGCGTAATGTTAATAAAAAGGTAAGCCATCAACAAAAGAAAATAAAGTGTAAAATATAATAGATAGAGAAACATTTCAATGATTGTGAAAATATTGATATTTAACAAAAACGAATTAATTAATCCTAACTAGTGTTACAAATACAAAAGTGAGTTTGTTTGTTACGCTTTCACTGCATAAGTACACTTTTTTATCATAGGAAGGAAACGAGCAGGTGGGTCACCTGATGGTAAGTGATCACCGCCATCCATAGACACTAGCAACACCAGAGGAGTCGCAAGTGCGTTGCCAGCCTGTGTTTGGGGGTTTGACGGAGAGTGGAGGGGCTAGGTGGGCCTTCGACGCTCACACTGACCGAACGAAACGTAAACACTGTTACTTCACGTCGCTGTTTCTGTGGGTCGGGTAGTACTACCCGGGCGAGCAAACCCAATCATGCTGAAACCAGTAATATCTTCAGTGTAGCTCTACCACCTACAAAACCTACCTCCACTCAACCGATTATCATGAAATTTTGCGTTCATGTTGTCAAAGTTACACAAAAGTAATTCTTATCTAGAAAAAAAATATTGTTTCCTTGGGATAAGTCAAACCAATATTAATACGACCGAAGCCGCGAGTAAAAGCTAGTTGTTAATACAAGAAAAGCGACGATCCAAAAAAGGTGCGAAACGCGAATCCACAATGTGTTACAAAACCTGTTTTCGTTATAAAAATTAACAAACATTTCGAAATTCGAAATCTTAGAAACTCTTTCACTATATTAATATTATAAATAGCAAACTTATTTAAATTGGTATTTAGTAAATATTTGTTTTTACATTATGAAACTAAACTGTATATGACTGATAAGGTTTTCATTGTGAAGTTCATTATCAAGCAAGGTCAAGTGAATTATAAAATAAATGTGAATTGAAAGACTTCGTCATTTTAAGCTTGTTTTTGTTTCAAATTCAACTTCCTTATTCCTAATCTGTGGTTGAATTCATTCGACGTTCACTTTTGCACTGATAACGTTTATCAAAATGTAAGAAAAACTTAGATATTCCGGTTTTCATGATGACCGGCAAAACAGTGATGGATATTATCGATTTTTGATACACTAATAGTCCTTTTTTTACATATGAGATTATTATTACCATTATAAAGCCGTTAATTGCTTAGTGTTACAAAATTACTGTGTCTAATAATCTAATTTCTAAAATAAATAATGACTCATGTTATAATTTCCAATACATTTGTTTACAGTACACGAACTGTATTACGCAAACGGACACAAATTTTACACGAATTAGCTAAGATTAGCTCTATATGTATAAAAATATAGAAACATGTACACATGATGGACGGTGTTTTACCGAAAAAAAAATAAACAAACTTCAGTATCTTTATTTATAAAAAAAACAGGGACCAGTTGTAGATAAATAGCGTGAAAATAGTCTCTGGTATCAATTATTCTCGCATAAAAAAAATGACAATCAGACGATCAGTATATACGCTGATGTGCAATAGGTCCATGAAAAAAATTGATTGTTTACTATCTATGGTGATAAGTCAAACGATTTTGGAATCTATTAATATTAAATATAAATACTAACATTTACTTTTATACATAATTCTTACGTCATAAAACATTATCTCACGAAACACCGAAGCATATGTAGTTACTCAAATGACGGATGTTTGCTATTTCATTTCAACCGTATTGACATAACTGATTCAATTCCCGCCTATTAATCAAGCACGTGAATAGAAACATAGAATATTGACCTTGTAGTGAGCATTCCATCTAGTCGCCAGTTAATCACATGAATGGGTTACATCTTTTTTAAAATATAAAAACTATATACTACGAAACGTTCAAGGACGTTAATTCGTTCAAGAATGCTCAATATCGGTAAAAATTATTGATATATGTATTTTCAGCATTATATAGGAATATCTTATTATTAAGAAAACTGTAGTTGTATTTATTATAAATACTAAAAATGAAATATATCTTCGAATATACAAAAAAATCGGTATTTTATAAAATTGTATAGTATGATGATATTCTTATAAGAATGTAAAAAAACAGGGTTGTCATAAAAACCCACGATAGAAATCGATAGAAATGAATTTTTGTATTACGGGAAAAAAATAGAACAAAAAGCTAACGTAACACAGTGTTCCCAGGCGATCACCCATCGAACTACTGACCGCGCCCGACGTTGCTTGATAGGACTTTTCGTTATAAAAAAAGAGATTTTAGCTCACGTGGTCATTTAACATCAGGTAAAATTACAGTCAAGCGGTAACGCCTATAAAGTATAAAAAAGTGTTCTAATATTACTCAGGACAATCACGTATTAATGCGTACGTTTGAAACGAACGCCGAACGCGACGCTACGCTCGACTGTAACGTCCACTCTGGACGTACACTTATACCCAAAAAAAAGCACTGCTTACGACGGCTAGGTCCAATGTATATTTGTGTCAAATATAAGCGAAGCCACAGGCAAACGCTAGTTATAAAAGTGGAGGAGAAGTGCAGAAAGCTATTTATTTTATATAAAATGCATTAGAAGTAAATTAAATTAATTAAAATATGCATTACTCACACTAATGCTTCAATCATATAATCATCATATACACACATGTAAATAAAAAAGACAATTTGACATTCGTCAATAAAGAACTTCAAAAAAGGTTGCGAAAGAGGTTGCAATGCTCGACTGTATGTATTATTTTACTCTTACGTTCCAATTACCCTTTTTCATTCTACATTCAACAATGATATTAACCCTAATAAAATTCAAACTTAAAAAAATCAATGAACTATGCTCGAATGTCGATCTCTGGGCGCCCACTAGTATAAACTGGTAAGCAAACACTGGCTAGTCGAATAATTGACGTTACGTTCATATTTCATAAATGCCAAACCGGAGTTCGGTGTTGCGTTGCGTCCGCATTCGTATGAGATGTTTACAACTGGAAGTTTGTCTCTGAATGTTTTCCTTCTATCGCGGTCATTCAATACAAACAGAAAGTTACGCTCGGTGCGCCACGGTGTTCACCTTGTTGTGTTTGGACGCTTTGAGACGTTTAAATATTTGAAGGAAATCTCGCGTGAAACGACAAACAGTATGACTAAGCTTTTAATGAGACTTACTGCGGAAACATTGACACAGCATCCAAAGTAATATTATGTTTGCGAATTTGAGTTTAGTTGTTTTTTTTTTAATGACAAAAGCAGGCAAACGAACAGGTGGGTCACAAGTGCGTCTATGGGGGATGGGGAGGGAAAGGAGGTGGGCCTAAGGCACTCTCACTGACCGAAAGAAACGCAACAATGGAAGCACTGTTACTTCACGTCGGTGTTCTGTGAGAGGGTGGTAATACCCCGGGCGAGCCGACCCATTCATGTTGAAACTAGTAATAGGCACAGCGTGGCTCTACCACGTTCAGAACCTGTTTGTTTATTACGCATTCACACATTAATTATTTAATCGATCATCATTTTACTTTGTCACGAGTACACAAGAGGATATAAATTTGTCATCCCGAAAATATGTACTGTGTTTCCAAGGAATACATGAGCAAAAACTACTTTTAAATAACATTAAAAAGTAAAATTACAACGATAAATACCGGTATTAAGAAATCGTAAAATCATTACGCAAGCGAGCTTTCAGTGATTTTTAAAGTGTCTTTTTGATTATTTATAGTTCGAAGATTTCAAATGATTTTCTTAGGGATCCTATAATCAAAGATTACTTTCATTCCTATACTGGAAAATATAGCCGAAACAAATATTTATTGGTAACATAATTCGGCGGTGCAGTGCAAGGTTTGCAGAACACACGGACTCGAAGTCCAGAGTTATAAGACGACCGCCATAAAGAGTGATAGAAAGCGTTCCAGCTTACTGATGTGTCGTCACAAATATTCAAACGATTTAATCCATATTTTTACTTTTTTATTTACATATTTGCGCGCAATTTTAAGACTGTGATATCCTCTAACATATAACATTCTAACATTGAAATGATATGATGTTAAAGGTAGGTTTAATAAAGACAAAAATGATTACGTTGGGTTATCCTTAGGAGATAGCATTGTACCTACAATATCATACTTTTCTGTAGCCATTTTAAAATGTGTACAATAATAAATTGTGATCAAAACTAATCGGGATCCACAGTATTATAGTTTTTTTTTTAATTATCTGACGTAACAGTTAAAATTTTATTTATTTTAATTTATATTCTAGTCCTTGCAAACATTTTTGACCGCTCCGAATATAAATGGGTAGAAAACAAATTTAGGTATAAATACACATATGAATATAACAATAGTTATGTGTTGGTTAATTTGAACGACGCAGGAATTAAAACAAAATTGAGTTTCTGAAATTAGAACTTTTATTTTATTTTGACCCGTCTGAATAATACGATTTAAATATAAATTATAAGTGAACTTCACCTGTAAGTAGAGTAGTTTAAGTAACCGAAATGTGGATCTCAAATTAACATGATTATTGTACATAAAAATATTACTCGTAAAAATAAATTGTTTTTTCTTAGCGCAACTCTCCTCCATCCACAGATTGTAGTTTTTCCATATATACCATAGATAACTCAATCTGTGGTTTCGGCTTTGTTGTAACAATATTAAAATAAAAGAATTTTTTTTTTTAATATGTATAACGTCGAGAGAGTTTAAAGATAAAAAAATGCCAATTTTAGATTTCTATAATAATATTTTAACTTTGTTTTACATATGATTATGTGACTATATTATGCGTAAGCTATCACTTATAGCTATATTCAGAGCGACCAGAGGACTATAGACGAACATGCCTTGGTGCGTGGAACTCTCCACGGCCACTGACATCCACAGAAATGTGGGAACGATTTGAAAATCGAACGCGAGCCTGACCAATGAAGGATGACGATCGCAAGTGCGTTCAGGAATTCGTTGAGAAATCACCGCGAGTTGAATATCTTATCGTTGAACCGTCAACGCCGACGTTTGTGGACTCTAGTGTATTATTCCTAGAGAATATTAAATAATAACTAAGCTCTGTGTAAGTGCATGTAAACATAACATATTATTATTTAGTGGATATACTTTATGAGGGACTGCTGACAGTACTACTATGATGGGCAGTACTGCTGTATTGCATATTTGCTGAATGGGTTTGCCAATTGTTGGACATTTTTTTTATTCACATGTATTTTATTTAATTGTTTTGTTGGTTCCATCAATAAACTATTTCTTTCTTTCTAGGGACGATCAATAGATAGGTATATTTCGCCGCCTTTGCCTTTACAGTAATTTCAAATTTTTGAAATGTCATATTTTTCTTGTCTATTATGAAACTTCAGAATTGGCAGTATGGATAGATTCCTTCGCCTGTCCTATTGGACGAATATATTACTACTACTACTGTCTATTATGACAAAGAGTTTTTGGCGGGATTTTGGTCTGTCTTATACTGGATTTTATATTTTATTCATATTCTTGTGCTACTTGATTCCATGTTGTGTAAAATTGGTGGTGTTTTATGTAATATACTTAGTTTATTGTGCATAAGTGAAGTGAATGGAAAATAATACCACGGACCATGAATTCTGAGATGTCACAAAAACTCCACGGAAAGTTAACAAGAGAGCCACCGTCTTGTTGGAACATTGAATGAACTACTCGACAATGGAAATTAACAAAAACTCTGGAAATTAACAAACACTTAGGGGGAGAGAAACTAAATAATTCAAACAAAGAAGATGGTACGCTACTATTAACAAGGAGATTAAGATAAAAAAGATGAATAAAAGAATATGTACGAAATATAATATAGAAGATTTGGCGCTTATGCCTTTATATTAACTTGGACACGGAAGAAAATTGGTTAAAGGATACATAAGTACTACCTATATTGACAACTTCAGAATTGGCAGTATGGATTAATTCTTTCGCCTGTCCTATTTGACGAATATTATTACTACTACTATTATGACAATTAATCCTTCTTATTGAAAATTATTTTTGCCAATATGAAGGGGGTAATTATTTCATTACGTTTGTATGTTCTAATAGCTTCAGGATTAAAAAAAAATAGTGGACCTTTTGTTAGAACTTTCAATGGATTTGTTGTGACATCTGGAAAAAAAGAAAGAAAGACATACTTTATTGTTGGAACAACCATACATTTAAATTAAATTACACAAACAATCTCTGAAATCATGTTAAAATGTAAAAGAATTACTACATATATTAGCACATTGAAAAATGTAAAAAAATATTTTTCACCTACATAGCTAAATCACTCTTGTTTTTTTTCAAATGACTACGCTATTGACCTAAATGTTTTAATGGCTTCACCGGACTACCGCTAAATCACTCCTCACTTAGCTAAATCAGGTGGAATAGAATTAATGATAACTGAGGTTTGAACATGGGTTTGTCCATCTCTAACGTTGCTTTGTTGAATTGTATATTTGTTTCTCGAAATTTCTTATAAATAAAGTAAATAATTAGTAATAGCAATACAAACAATTGATTGAGGCCGACGTTTTTATGACGTGTTGTCGTGTCTAGTGTGACGTAAACAATTAGTTTTCAACCGCACTGATTTATTGTTCTGTGAAAACGATTCGTCAATTTGTTCTTGTGCAATGTTCATAAAACTGTAGTAACGTCTCGTATTCATTCAATTATAACCTGATCATAGAAAACAAAATTGATCATTGAGTTGTATATTGTGTACATCGCTTTACGAAACAGACCGCAAGTTAAAAGAGTAAATTCAAAATTCGTCGCATCGTATTTTTATTACAGACAGTGTTATAGTACCTATAATTGTCATGATACTTGTTAGCCTAAATACCTATCAGAAATGGTGATGGTACTTGTAAAAAGAACTTCATATTTTCGCGGACTGTACTTACAACCAACGTATATATTGTATTCTATTCGTATATTGTACTAGCACCTGTCCGCGACTTCGTCCGCGTAGTATAGTTACTTTGGGCTTAACACGCAGCGGAAGCTCTCAAAAGACAAAAAGAAACCGATTTTGAAACATTCTTCATTGGTGCTCCGCTCCTATAGTCTCCGTCTTAGCTTGATAATATATAGCGTTTCTCGATATATGAGCTCTCTAAAACTGAAAGATTTTTTTAAATCTGACCAGTAGTTCCTTAGATTACCACCGATAACCTCACAAATTCTACCTCTTTATAAAATGAGTCAAAGATAAAGTCTTGTTTAGTATAAGCTTTATAAAATAACGTTATGCTATATAAAGATTTGTGCATTTTGCTGAATGTAAATATACTACAATAACCACCGAAGGTTTCTCTAAAATCTGACACTTATTGCGTTATAAGTAACGTGACCAGTTATTATTGTAGTCAGAGCGGGACGCTAGCGATATTTGTAAATAACAAACTTACTTCGTATTTATTCAAATACAAGGACATGACAACAATGTATTAAAAAATAGTTTTTGTCCACGACTTCGCTAGTGTTAACATATTTGACCTATCAGTATCTAGCGGTACTCTTTCTGAATGAAAGTAAGCCTGTATCCTTTTCTGTGTCCTCGGCAGCGTGTAAGCAAAATATCATTGATCGGTTGACCAGTTACGGCGTGAAAGCGTAACAAACAAACGCCATGATGATTCAGTTGATAGCGTATTCGGACACCTCGAACAACGTAAATCAAATTTTAACAAATGAGTTGAAGCTTTCGATGATGGAAAATAACTTATGAAACTATAGCATGGCCGTTGGACTTTTTCTAAGTCCGCATGGATGGCTACCACCCCCTTCAAAATCTGTTACCAAAGACTTGTCGCTGTGTTCCGGCAGCTGTAAATATCTATTCATACGTAAAGCGGGACATTTTTACTCTCTCCAGGGGCAACAGGACAGACAACTTAAAAGCAGGATTGTCCCACCGAAAACGGAACGTTTGTTCACGTTAGTTATATGTGGTAGTTATATTCTTATTCTAAAAGATTGAACCGTCACGGGACGCCTGGCAGATGTGAAACATCGAAATTGTTTTGTATAGGTTATATGCCTAAAAGAACAGATTACGACAGGAAACTTTTTATTTATGTTATACAAAATATTCAATTAGGCGCAGGCGCGATGTGTTTGGCTGCATTTATTTTTAACGGCAGCATTAACAATTTGAATCTTATGATTATACAGATAGTGTTGCAAATGTTTTTGAGTATATCGTTAATAGTGCAAAGATCGTGTTTTCCGTCGCCACGTCGCGCCAATCCAAAATCAAGTTTACCCGCGCCAATAGATGTTTGACATCAATAATATGGTCTATAAACCAAAGTTATATTGTTGCGTTTTTGTACTATTATTAAGGTTTTGTTCAGCAAGAACGCGCCACCATCATCCATTCAAAGAAAACAATAGAGACGAAAAAATTTAAAACAGTAATATGCAATCAATTTCTTGTCGTAACACTATTGTATTTTTGTAATAAAAAGTTTTTACTATGGAGAAAGAAATTAGAATAATACGAACTTGGTGTGAAATTAGAGATGGAGACAGCTACGCATCGATATAAACAATCAATCATCAATAAATATTATATATGAATTGAATGAAATTCAAACTACTGTAACAATAATTTACTATGAGCATTTAATATCAATTAAATAAACTCGAGCCACGGCCTCAAAGGATGTGGAACCGGTTTGTAACGTGTAAACGGCAACTTGTGCCACTGAGGAGTCCCGCCGAGCCGCGCGCGCCTGTCATTTATAGCTAGGGTTGCCAACATTGCAACTTACATTTATTCGAACATATGAATAAAACTGAAAAGACACAGGACTCAACAATTGAAATGATTTGATTGTCACATCCTTAATATTTTAATTCAAAGAATTCGTCATTTTATACGACTTCCAAATATAACGCGACCTTACCAATTCTTAGACCCTAGAAATCGGACGCGGTCTCGATTCTTGGAAGATATCTAACAGCCCTAATTACAACTCTAGGCTCTCCAAGGTGTGTGTTTGTCGTTAGATGCACAAGTTTCGATACTGTGCGAATACAAAGTAACATATATAGTTATTCGTAGTCCGGTGAAGCTGTTAAGACCTTGCTTGGTCAATAGAGTAGTCAGTTCGAAAAAAAAAAAAGTTATTATTGTTTTTCAAGTCAAAATATACTTTATTCAATTTAGGTGCTGAGAAGGCGCTTATGAACGTCAAAGCTACCACCGGTTCGGAAAACAACCCAGTCATCGAGAAGAACCGGTAAGAAACTCGGTCTGGTTTATCTTTTCATGTTATATATTTTTACAGAACATAAATAGTTACATTGATTTACAGGGGATGCACAGAGAGGGGCGTCATTTCCAGACGTCACAATCGTTCACATATTGATCCACCCCATAATAGGACATTATGGAGTGTAAGGGCTTTCGAATAACATCGAAGACTTGAGACATCCAAGCCAACCTCACTTGCACGTGGTGCATCCTGGTGAATAACGAACGAGGCAATGGCGATAGCGGGGTGGTAGGGTTTTACAGCCTGACTGGGTCGCAACCACCATGTATATGGCGAAAAAACCCGTCATAGTGATTTGCTTCTGCGGGTCGCGTTTCGGGATCAGCCTGTGCATATCAGGCTTTCGCAGGCCGGCATGACAGCGGCGACAAGCGATGGATACTGTGTCACTCGGTGGTCGCCATTGTTTTTGGATTGCACTGTGCTTACTTATCAGGCACAGAGAAGTAATTTTGCCGAGCTACAATAAAATTCTTGTACTTACTATCCGACTAACCAGTAATGTTTTGTTTTTGATAGAAAGGCAATGCTATATAGAAAATAGTGTATGTGTGCCATATAACCCCAATATTCTTCAGAGTGGGTGGATAATAAACGTGTAGCTACTACCGCGTAGGCTGGTTTAGAAAGACCTAATGTGCAACCTGAATACAACGTGTTTGTGATCTTTCAGTGATTTGTATAATAAATACGAAGGTTGATTACAATATGTAATTAGGTTTAAAAAAATCCTTGTCTGGTTCTAAACGAAAGTACTTAATTCAACGAGATCAAAACTATTCTCTATCAAAAAATTTGCTTTTAAAAATCAACAGAACAGTAAATCTACATATATCAATATAATAAGAGTGTAAATTGAACCTATCTGTACTTTTTATATTTTGTAAAAAAAAAAATGTTGCATCTAGGAATAAATAATAAAATAAATTTTAGAAATTTTAGTCTGTCTGTTTGTATTCACACGTATCACTGCTAAAATACTGCGTTCATAATAAACCCTCTTCAAGAAAATCATAAAGCTTCTTCGAGTAACATTTAATCTTTCTTCCGTTAAAATCGGTTCGGTCTATCAAGTTATTGTACTTTTAGTGACGACGCGAATAAAGTACGAGATAAAAGTAGACAAAGAAATTGAATTAAATACATTCAGATGACTTTATTAATCGCTGTTTTTTTACATACAATTTCACGCGGACGAAGTCGCGGGTACAGCTTACCTACGAATAATAATATAAATTATGGTACCCGGAAAAACATAAAAATCACAAGCTAATTGTGATATGAAGTTCATGGTAGGTTCATCACTACATAGTATAAAGCAAAGTCGCTTTCTCTGTCCCTATATCCCTATGTACGCTTTAATCTTTAAAACTACGCAACGGATTTTGATGCGGTTTTTTTTAATAGATAGAGTGATTGAAGAGGAATGTTTGTATGTAATAACATCCATTAAATAGTGGAGAAATACTGTTATTTTTGAGGTTTCTAATGTGATGTCGTAAATAATTACATAACCGATTCGATGCAGACGAAGTTGCACGGGTCAGCTAGTGTCATATAATACAGAATGTTTCTTAATTCATAAACTAGTATTACTTGACTTTACAACTGAGTTATTGATAGTCCGGAGAAGCTGTAAAGACCCTGCAGGGTCAATAGCGTAGTCAGTGAGTTATTATTATCTAATATTGGTGGCATTTTAGATAGTATAGTTTGGTTATTGTATACAAATGGAATGAAATCTTAACAAACGATATGAATTTTGAGTAGATACAAAAAAATCACTGAAAACTTCAAAGATTGCCCCACCATTTTGCTAAAACGTTGTTTGAATGATGAACTATGAACATTTCAAACATATTTTATCCACGTGACATTTACAGCTGTGTTTGTAAATACACGTTGCTATTACGTAAGAAGAGTATAAAAGAAACGTGTTATATTTTTTGTTATTCCTATAAGATTAATACACCAGTAAACTAGATAACATATTTTATAATCAATATTATGTTAACAAAATCTTCAATTAATTTAATAATTCCTATAATTACTTGCCTAATCGATACCGCCTGGTCGACATTTAAGTTTTACAAATACAAGCACATCACTATTTAAAGCTCACATAAACACACAACACACGCACTTGCCGCTGTTAAATGCATGGAATTCTGTTTCCGATAACGGCGGTGCCGATTTTCGAAATTTCGTGCATAATTTGAAACAAAAGACGATCGGTCCGAATCATATCTCGCGTTCGACTCCATAACTCGTTGAACTATAAGTGAAGTGATTCACTTGGATCTATTAATATGCGTGGCGAGTGACCGCGTGTCAAGAGCAAGGCTTGACTGTTTAGCGTTTGTGTTGTAACGTGTGCTCTGCTGATGTATTGTGAACATCACACTAATAGCGTTGTGTATAGATTCGTCTGGTCCTTAAGCGCATGTGATGCATCAAACATCGCCTTTATTTAATACGTGACTGATTGAGACTTCGAGATGAATATTTCAATTAATGGAAATAAAATATCGATGGTACAATTGGTATTGATTTTATCGAATGCGAATTAACAGTGATTTATTGCGATTGACTGGTAACAGTGTTAGGTCACCATTCCTTGAGTACTTAAATCTTAAAAGCAATGCTTATTTTTGTGTTTATATTTTCTTCATATACCGTTTTGTTAAATTAAAGTTTGTAGTTCTTATTAACGTCCTTGCGCTAGTTGCAAGCACACTTACAAATACATACGTGCCTGTTTGCTCTCGACCGTCGACGCGACATTCCCAAAGGCCGTCCACTTTATGATTGTTAATAAAAAACTATAATTATCATTGAAATCGTTATAGCATGTAACTTAGTAAATTAATAATTTTAAACGAACGTCGCCATATTTTTATTTTATCTCCACGCTTGTCATTTTAACTGTAATAAGGGTTCTTTTTTGTTTCCCTTGATACCGAATACAATTTAGATATAATCAAAGAGCTAGGAACTTCATTAACTTCAAAATCCATTAATTTTCATAAGGCATATATCAGCCGTGGTGTCGTGGCCTAGTGGTTTGACCGGTGGAATATTATTTCGATGTCCGCAGGTTAGAACCCCTGCATGTACCAACGAATTTTTCAGAATTCGCGTACATTTACTAATTTAAATTGGTAACACTATTGGCTGACGGTGAAAGAAAACATCGTGAGGAAACCTGAACCTGAGAAATGTTGTTGTAGTACTTACTGTATGTGGGAAAAATATAGAACTGTGGATTTCTCAGAGTTTGAAATAGCCAATACGTCGTGGGCTGGCGTGGTATTTACGTTCATACCTTCCTTCGGGAAGAGGCCTATGGCCCTGAAGTGGGTCTCATACAGGCTGATGATGATGATGATGATGATGATATTTCAGCCCAAACACTGATTAAAAGGTTATCAGACGCATATTGTTTATTTTTATAACCTAAGCAAGAACTTTTAGCTTATGTTAATTAATAGAATAAATTGTAATCTGTTTATTTTTAAAGTAACACGTACAAATTTTAAAATATATAACTGAATTACCTATACTATTATCATAAAAAGATAAAGGTTTTGTTTGTAGATGGTTTTATTTTTTTCGAACTGACTACGTTATTGACCAAGCAAGGTCTTCACAGCTTCACCGGACTACTAAGGCGAGCGCTTAAGGCACTCAGCCGATTTTATTTTGACAACTAGCTCAAGGGTGCGCGGCATACCTCGGCTTTGGCTGTTGTCTGATACATGCAATTAAATAAGCTAAAATAACTATTCATACATATATGTTGAAACATATATGTGTACCAAGCATACATACATCAACAACCCTTATATATTTTTCGTATCGGATAATATTCTTAACTATTTCAGTTTGATAAGGGAAAAATAAAACCCTTCCACTTGCATGTGTATGCGTGCACGTGTGTGGAGGTGATATGTGTAATGTTGTCGCAGTGATGTAAGATTTTGTGTCACTGTATCGCGCGAGCAGGGTACTCAAGGGCTCCACGCCGAGGAAACGGACCTAGGCTTGAGCTGCTGCCGAGGGTGGCCTAGTCTGGTGTGCGGGAGCGAAATTTACCCCCAGACCACGGCGGCGTGATCTGTGGTTACGCGGTCGTGGGCGTGAGCACGCTCTGTTTAGAGAGACAGGCTGGTACTGATCGTTCACTGCCGTTATTTCATCGGGAGGGTCGGTAAAAATATGTCGCGGACGTCTTTTACAACGCGCAGCGTTTGGTACGGGTTCGTATTTTGCGGCGGATACCACTAACGAACTGGGGTTTCAGAAGGTATCTCTTAAACTGCTATTGATTAAGACAACTATGTTCTTCCTACGGATATGGCTATATTTTAACATTATCGAGTTTTATATTGTAGCTAACGCGAACGTGGTCCCGGGTGGTTTTTAGTACGGAATAAAACAGAAGAGATTTGGCGGAAAAAGTTAAGATATATTATTTTATACTAGTTGTTATCGCCGATCGCGTGGAATTTAGGAAATAAAAGTTTGTTCAGTGTAAAAGCGTGTAGGGCATACTTGTTTCCGGATACAGCTTCATTACATAATTATATTCGAGTGAAACCCAATTTTTTTTTCTAAAATAAAAGCATCCTAAGTTACTCCCTTATAACATCAGCTATTTGCCAGTAAAAATCTCGTCATAACCCCCCTAACCATTTCGTACACCAGCCGGAACAAACCGCCAGGTAGACAAGAGGTTAGAAATTCTTCAATTGTTTTTTTGTATATAAGTGCTGTTCATACCTTCATATACATTTAGTTAAGAGCCTTTATTTTGTCATTACCAACAAACCCTTTAACTTTATCTATGTGTATAGATTTTGTAACTTTAGTGATATGGTAGGTATAGTACGAATTGGGCTCCAAGTTCAAAATTTCCCTGACATATTTTATAAAGGCCACCATAAGTCTACTCAAATGTATTTTGACCACGTAACGATTACTCGGAATAACTCAGGTATTGAAAAATATATGAATAGTGTAGAATTCAGTTTGAATTGTTCTCTTCGTGAGGTTTGACAGTGGCAAATGCTTTGCGAACGACAATTGGGTAGTGAGAAATATTAAGTATTAGTTTATCAAACACAACTTTCCCAAACGAGTTTTGTTTTGTGAAAAAAAAACCTAAAAAACAATACAAACCGTTAAACCGCAAGCAGTTGTGGGCAGTAGGGCAACTGTTACGCTCGTTGCAAAACGCCAATCCCGTCTCAGGCACGTACGGAATCTAATCGGCTCTGCACTGTTATTATGTTTATCAAGAAAAAACATTCCCCAGTAGTTTTAACTCTAGCTTGTAAGCTTTAGTTTTGAGGTCAATGAACTAGAAACGGTTTAGAAATGTTATACGAGGTGTGGGCAAAAAGTAAAGCGACTTTTCAAATTCTGCGGGCTATCAAATCAGATTCCTTTTTTTTGTTGTTGTGTTCTAGTACACTCGTCATGATCATATGTTCACATATCTAACAATATGGCTTTCTTTTTTAACACGCTTTTATTAGCTTCGCCTGTATGTATGTATGTTTGTAACCGACCCCTTTGAGCACGATTTTGAACTTTGAACCTACTTTGAACGATCAGATTTAATTGAAACTTTGCACACCTGTCAAAGGTCGATCGATGACAATGCAATAAGCCGAAAAAAAAAGTTAAAAAAATTTAACTAAAAAACGAAAAATAAATAATAGTTTAAAAACAGTGTTTATTAACAGTGACGCATGTTAATATCAGCACCTCCAGATATCAGTATTTTTATCATTTTTTTGTCAGTTTTCACAAAAATATACATTTATTTTTAATTTACACTATTCTTAATACGAATTTATTTTCTGTTTTTTAGTTTTTTTTTTAACTGTTATTTATTTTCTGTGAGGTAAAAAAATGTTAGAAGTGTTCAAGAGGTTGGGCGTCTTTATGCTGTTGTAAAAAATCGATCAAAGAATTGGTATCCAATTGTGTAAAAAATAGAATTAAGTGCTCCAGAATACTCGATATGTTGACAATGACATGTAGTTAGTCTACTCAATGTAAAAAAAATGTTTATAAGCACTTAAAAACTGCATTGCTGGAAGAACTCATTAGTGCTTTGAGGATTACAAAAAGCGGTGGCACAAGTATACTATATCTAAGAAAGATTACTTTAGTGTTGATGAATAAATAAAAAGTTCTTCATAAAAATGGAAAGTCGACTTATTTGAACACACCTCGCGTTTCTAGTTTTCCTTACTTATAAACTTCTTTATTAATTCTAATCTTATCTTACCTTCTACAGTAATCAGTTAATTTCATAAAACAATCTAATTATTCTTATCCTATAAGAATCCGCCTTTATAAAGTAATTTTTATCGAAGGAGTATTATAAAAATTAATAATGTTCATGCTTGTAGGGTAATTTATCACAAAATAATTAGATTTCAAGCACAGTTCTTATCAAAATAACGCATTATCACGTAATTTGACAAGAAAAATCTCCTTAGATTATCCTCATCCTTCATTTAACTGTAGTTGTGAAATCTGATCGGTAAACTTTATAGAAAAAAAATTGACTTCAAATGTAAATTTCACGCACGTAGCAAAGTGGTCGGGTCATTTGTGTAAAATGACGTCACAGCGGAAGCTGAACTGACTTTCTCTTAAAAGAGAAATATAGGAATAAATGCATTCTGAATTATATTAAAAACTAGTCCTTGCTCGAGGCTTCGCTCGCGTTAATGTTGATTGAACCTATTTCTCGAAAACGATACTTTTTACGGAGTGAAAAGTACCTTATCTGCCGACTGTCTTTTAAATTGCCGCGTTTCGGGTTTAGTATATTAGTATCATGAGGCTTGTAGGCCGGCATGACAGTTGCAATTGTCGATCGATTATAGAGTTTTGGTTGTCACTGTTGTGAATTCAACTGAGTTTACCACAGTTACAGTGGACGAATAAAAAATACAGTCCACGTTACGTATTTTTATACTAACAAGAAAGCAATGAGTAAGTGATTATATGATAAGCTTAAAAAGAAAAAGAGAATGTAGTAAACGGAATAATAAAGTAATACGTTTGTCCATATAATATAAATTATAGTATTTTCATTTCTTACTAATAATATACATATATCTAACTAAATATATCTTATATATCTATACGTATAATAAGAATGTAAATCTAACGTGTCTGTACTGTTTGGAATTTTGTTTACATTTCAACCATTTTTAGAAATGTCTGTCTGTCTATCTGTCTGTTGTTTGTACAGTAATACGAACACGCACCACTGCTAAAGTACTGAGTTCACAATAAAACCTTATCAAGAAAATCATAAAACATATCCTCGAGAGTAACTTAGTCTTTGTTTCATTGAAATCGGTCCAATCTATCAAAAATTATTGTAATTTGAATGACAGCTCGAATTAAGTACGAGAAAAGAGTACTAATCTATACTAGTATTATAAAATAACTATTGCACGCGGACGAAGTCGCAAGTACTACAGTAAAGCTGTAGAATCGTCGCGTCTTTGCATTGAAAACATTTACCAGAAACTGATTACGAGTGACTTATGTACATACTATGTAGGTTGACAGGTATCTATGACAGAAGACAATAAATGTATGTTTAAAAACTTTGTTAGAAAACGCTAATTTTCAAATCTACGAAAGTAAAGTTTTGTATAGGTGATTTGAGCGCAGCTTAGGGCAAAATATAGGATTCGTTTCATTAAAATCGAGACGAGACGAACTTCTTAGCATTCCATGGATTCACCGTACGGATGCCGGGTCCATCGTGTGGCCGAGGGAGAAACTCAGAGCAGTTCCCAGGACTTGCGACCCAGGTGTAGGTTCAAGGAAGCCCCCTTTGAGATGCGCATCAACGCCCACCTTCACTGCTCGAGTTTCTCGCCCTGCCTAACCAAATTTGGTAGGAACCTTTTAGTGCAGCCTTTGATACTCGTTCTAAAATAGAACTTACTGCAGTTCTCGACAGGCCAAGGTCCTTCAGAAGGTTATAGAGAGATTTTGCTGGTATACCTCTCGCTCCTACTTCTACTGCGTATAAATTAACCACATCAATAGGTATAGAAAAAACACAGGTCCCTTTAAAGTTTTAGAAGACTGCTCAACTTAACACAGTACATAGGAATGTTAAAAGATGACGTCTTTTTGGATAATTTTAAGACGCTTAATGTGATAGGCGTGGATCTTCGTGGAAGTTGGTTTTCCTTGCGTCAACGTTCATTTAAATGGTTCTCTCTAGCGTTAGTAAAACAGTTCTGTTATCATGCCCACAATTAGACTACTAAAATTGACTTTTATTTTAATAAAGCCTACAAAGTCACGTATAATAAAGTCACGGGCACAGCTGGTCTGAAATAAAAGTTATGTAAAAAAAAATCGTGTTTATTAAAATTTGGTGTTACTTTCACTGTGTATCATTTATTTATAATTTTAATATGTAAGTACATACATGTAAATAATAGAAGTTTTCACAGATAAGAACTTACACCTAGTAGCTTATGATACACGATAAAATAGAAAACTTATCCGTGTGTACAAAGAGGCTAAGATTTCGAGTGTATAACTAAGTTCTTACAATGCTTGTTATTACATTGCTTGATGGATTTTAACATGAGATGTCATTACATTCCTCTTAATTTTGTAATTAACAGAGTCTATGTACATTATTATATTTGAATGTATTATAATATTAATATAGTACAACTAAGGATCTATCCTACAACTCGTTATGTAAGTAAAAAACTTTGACGGTGTTATTACAAAAAAGTTAAATACGTAATGAACGCTGGCTTTAAAAAGGTCTCGTATTAAATGCACCGCGGTCGCTGAATGTTCGCTATCTTGCTCTTTGGCTCGCTTTGGTTACGTTAAGTTAGACTTGTGAAACAGGATAACGCGAACTTGCCTCGGGCGAGCGCGGTGCATTTATTACGAGACCTTTCTAAACCAAGTATTTAATACATATTTCACTTTTTTAAAAAAAAATACGGTAGGTGTTTATACAGCCACGTTTTAATGTTTTTTTAAAATTAACAATCGTACTATCTAGAAATTCTTAACTGACACGAACGGTAACGCGAACTTGCACGGGAAAAAACAAGTTCAAGTGTTCACACAATACAAACATTCCCTGGGAAGAAAGTCTGAACACCGGATATTATTCGATCAGATATTGCACAACAGATATTTCTCATAATTGTTCCATTAGTAAATTGAATAGGTTAATGACCGTTTGTAACATAACAATTTGGATTTATTCATTACAAATGTTTAGAGTTAAACTTGTAATTTTGAAGTGAAAACTTCTTTGGCCGCATTATGCGATTTTTGGTAGAGTTTAAGCTTATGGGCGTGCATCACCGATGACGTTGGCATGCTCGTGGCGTATTACACTTGCGGTGAACTAGCGACGAAATTGATATTTGGTACTGAGATTGAGGAGCCCATCATGTTTGATTCATTAATAAACTGTACAACTGTAAGTAATTGTTGCTCGGAGTGCCAATAGATGTCAATACCAGACTCAATGTAATTTATATAATTGATTTAACAATTCAAAAAAGTATAGAGATATTCTATTGTTTTCAGTTTTCACTTTTAATTACACTTATAATTGATTTAAAAATTTAAAAAAAAAGAAGTAGAAATATCAAGATATTGGGACAGTTACGTATATTGTTAATATTGGTATATTTAGTGTAACTAATAACATACGCACTGATATATATAATTATTGAACAGATTGTCCAAAAGAACATAAACTATTCCTTAAGTTAAGTTAAGGTTATTAATATTTCCCACTTGTATAATTACATTTTTTTTTATAAATATTGGAATCGCACCTTCCTAATCCTAGTCCTAACTAATATTATAAATGAAAATGTGCGTTTGTTTATTTGTTTGTCACGATTTCACACCTTGACTACTCAACCGCTTATAATGCGATTTTGCATCAACGTTGTTAGGGCTACAGAAAAGGACATAGTGTATCTTTCATCCAGCAAAAAGCACTGTTGTCGAGGTATACATAAGATCCATATTAGCGCGAGTGAATCCGCGGGCAAAAGCTAGTGAGAAGTAACTACGCAAATTAGGAAGAACATCTTATAAATATACCTATCGTATGTATATTGTTTATAGTTCATATAGGTATAATGAATGTAACCTCTAAAACAAATAATAGCAATAATTTTTCAGTTATTTCCGTTACAATAGTTTCATATTAACAAAGATATCCGTGAAATCAACTTTCACGGTTTCGATTGCTATAGAGTTAAGTAAATGTAGATAGTGAATTATTAACAGTACAAAAATACAATTGCACCGTATTTGCAGTAATATTGAATGGTTTATTACCAATAACTGATGTTATTTTTCGTTACTCATAAAGTAAATATTACATCTTCTTGACTCGTTTGTATTAATCTTTTGTAACTGTATTATCTGATACCATAAAATATATTTTATGGTATTAACAGAAAAAAAAAACATTAAAAAATTCAAAGCAAAAATACACTTTCCTTACATTTTTTTAATAAACTACGTTATTCGTTTGCTTGCCCTCTCCTGCGTATGCACATCATACCCGCTTGCTCCATTTCTTCACGGCAAGACAACACACATTACGCACTGCTTGTACAAATCGTCGACTCTTAAAACTGCTATAACTTTTTATTAAATGAAGATATCGTGGTATTTTTAGAGAAGAATCAAGTTTCTCCGAAGTAGAATTTAAAAAAAAGATCGTAGCCTTTCAAGGTGGTAGAGCCACGCTGAAGCTATTACTGGTTTCAGCATGAATGGGTTGGCTCGCTCGGGCTCGCCGGACAATTCTAGCGTTGCCAAGAAGGATAGCACGTTGGAGACTTGATATAGTTGATCTTCCTCGCAACTTCAGCCTCCTAAGATGTTTTTTTTTTTTATAGTAGCACGACAAAATGACTGCACTATGCCTGATGGTAAGCACAGTACAATCCAAAAACAACGGCGACCACCGAGTGACACATTATCTATCGCCGGTCGCCGCTGTCATGCCGGCCTGCGAAAAGCTGGATATGCACAGGCTGATCCCGAAACGCGACCCGCAGAAGCGAATCACTCTAACGGGCTTTTTCGCCATATACATGGTGGTTGCGACCCAGTCAGGCTGTAAAACCCTACCACCCCACTTTCGCCATTGGCTCGTTCGTTATTCAGCAGGGTGCACCACGTGCAGGTGAGATTGGCTTGGGTGTCTCAAGTCTTAGATGTTATTCGATACCCTTTACACCCCAAAAATAATGTCTTAATGTCTCTCGAGGTTAGCTGGGATTAGCCCGTTAACGGAGATGACTATTGGGACTATTTTCGCGGACATCAGCCTCCTCATTTCCAAAACCTTGAGTGCCAAAGATCAAGATAAATATCAAGGTATTTAGTTCCTTATCTGCTTCGTCTTTCACGAGATTTTCGTCAAATGGGATGTTAACGTTCACGAGAAACACCCTTGTTTTCATTATTATTTTCATGAGATTTTAAATATTTTATTTAGAACTATTATGTATAGTGTGAATAACATCCATTAAATAAATTAAATACTACATCATATCTTATCACACCAATAATCGAAGCGTACCTTCATAACATTAGAATATATTAAGCTAAATTATAATACCCAAACTGAATACTTTTTGTATATAATTACGTTAACTGATAACTTTATAATTTTGATACAGTAACCCCAGTTCTGTTACAGTTGATAGTAACTGAACCTTCGTTGTTTGAATATCAAGGTAAACCTATTCAGTTACTGTCTATATCCACTTGAACTTGTCACGATCTCTGTTCACGTAAGCACAATTACATATTGTAAGCGGTAATCAACATACTACGTGTGTCTTTGTCTTCTAAAATCGACCTGACAAGGACGTACTGACAAACACATGTTCTGGTGGCAAACTCTGCACATACTTCGGCAAACCACTGACTCTTTCAGCTCCGTATTGAACGCCTAAAAATTTGTGAATAATCTTGTAGCTGCACTAATAAGTGCATTTGCGTTCTCTCCGAACAGTAAACGATAGTGAACCATCACGTTCTGGCCAGTGTGGCGGAATCAGGTTTACTCGGCTCCATTTCACATTAAGCGTGCTCATGTCAGTGACGCACTGAATAGTGTATACTGGGTTTTAGTCCTCATCAATCAGGTGTTTTCAGTTCTATCGTGTGATCACAAGCAGATGCCCACATTATTTTATTAAAATTTTAAAAGTATTTCTAATTATTAATCATTTACAGTTCAGACGTAGCAATATCGATACCAAATGATGATATAAATAAGATGATGTATAAAAAAAACTGTGAACATAATCGTAAAGAAATTACTATTTAAGTACAATTTAACAAAAAGAAAACCGCCTTCAAAAAATCTACTCTAAAATATGCACTACGATGTCTTTGACCATATACCTACCTAGTCTTTAATCGTCATAAATCTAGCAATATATCAGTCACTAAACATTTCCTATACGATTTTGTGAAAGTCCATAGTCTATCTTCAAAGCCAGTGCTCCAATGCCAATAAAATGGAACTCCTTAGAAAATATCCCCTTTCCAATAAAAAAGAATACTATCAAAAACAAAACTTGTAAAAAAAATGTAATACCAAGTCGGTTACTTTATTAAGACCCTACTTAAGGGACGTTCTGTCTTAAGTTATTACGTAATTAGTTAACCTAACAACATTTTATAGTGACTATATCAATAATAAGAATCTTTTATGTTTAATATAAAATAGATTGACTTGGCAATCGCAATACTTGGTTATTAGTTACGAAAAATTCGGGCTTCTAGTGTTATGCACAACGAAGTTATAGGGGATCGAAAATGGCCTGAGCTGCTTCGAGAAAGGGACGGTAGTGCCGTGCCGCTGTTTTGCTTGACTTGCCGTGTCCCCAGATTTTCCAATTTAAACCATATAACCACATTGAAAACCTCCTTCGTTTTGAAGTAAAATATAGTCATTATGACATGTAGGTTGTATACATATTGTATGCAAAATATTAAAATGTATGTCAGAATAATCAAGTTGTGACATAAGTGACATCGTAAGTGCATCTCATTGATTATACTGCTCGAAGTACCGTTGCGCCACAACACGCGTCACGTTGCGTAAGTATAGTGTGTCTTAATCCATTCACACAGACCAATGAGTCATTGCAAACAAATGTGTGTAATTTATACCCGTATATTTGTCTACTCCGATTTCACTATTATTCTTACGGTTTTACTAAAGTTCAGAACACGGTTCATTATCATTTATCAGTACTTACAAAGAATTTGATGTAGTTTTTGACTATCTATGTAGCATAACTGATATTTTTTTAAGCTTCATAAAAATATATCTATACCGCTAAACCTTGCGGAAAGTTCAACTAAGGAAGTACCACTCTCACACTCAGCAGCAATTCTTGCGTTGCTTGTGTTCCGATCCTGTGTAGGCTAGTCACCACTTAATGTTAAGTGGACTGCATGCCTTACTATCTTATTAAATTTAAAAAGTAGAGGTGTAGTTATTCGTCATTGGAATGCTCACATGAGACGGAAATATTAATTGTTTTTTTAGAATTCTTAATTTAAAATCGAAATGTTCATGTATTCAAAATCTTACAATTTTCTTCACTTATGTTTTCGACATTTGGGCACGACTTTATATAATCTTATATATTTAATCATACAACGCCTGTTGGGCCAAAATGCAACACGCACTATCTATATTAGTATAAACTTAATTTAAGTTTAGCGAAACGGCTGCTATGCTAGTTCATAAACAATTAACAACCTAGTAGTAGTTTAACAATATTAAAGTAAATAATAAATAAATAAAAACATTCGGGTTTTCCCAAAATACTTAACTATTATACCTGAAACCATCTTTGTTAAAAATCGTTTTTACTCTCACTTTCTGGGAATTCAATCATGAAATATCGACTTTCAATCACTAAATTCAATTTTACTATTAGTACAACTGCAGAATTTAAACAGCTCTATGTGAAACTTACTATTCTTATGGCACGAATTTGTAAAGTAACTTTCTAAATGGTATATAAAATACGGTCTTAAAAGAGCTAAGCGTTACTGAACTGTCAACGACCCAAGTACGAGTAGGTTAAGCACTTAGGCGGATAATAAGCTTTATTACATTATAAAGAAGCTATCTGTATAGAACAGTTAATTACCGTTAAATCGTATTAATTCTTTTCCAACACCTACTTTCTACTTTGCGACGCAGAAAAATACTTGTAATTACTTATTGCCTTTCCTGATCATAGAATTCAACTTGAAAGATAGGCACATAATATTCATATCCCATCAACGGGAAAGTTTATAAGGATGGATGGAAATTTGTTACTTTTTTAAACAGAAATTGGCTTATAAAATTTTACAGGAATATAGCTTAAAACATTTAAAGAACATGTAGGATATCTATAGTTATATTATAAAGAGGTAGTTTTTCAGTTTGGATGTTCGGGATAATTTCTGATACTATTAATCCGATATTGAATTTTTCTTTCACTGTTAGAAAGGTTTTTTTTATTTCATTGGAAGCAAACGAACAGGTGTGTCACCTGATGTTAAGTGTTCACCACCGTCCATAGACACTAACAACACCAGAGGAGTCGCAAGTGCGTTGCCAACCTTTGGGGGATGGGGAGTGAGAGGAGAGAGGAGAGAGAGGAGAGGGGAGGAGAGGTTGGCCTCCGGCGCTCTCACTGACCGAAAGAAACGCAACAATGCAAGAATTGTTATTTCACGGCGGTTTTCTACGAGAGGGTGTTACTACCTCGACCGAGCCGACCCATTCATGCTGAAACCAGTAAAATTTTCATCTACTCCCTTCCCTTCTCTGGGTGCTATAGACTACGTTTATGTTTTTTGAAGGTATTTTTCGTTAGCTCTATCATAAAAATTGTAACATATTATGTGCAAGATATAAAAATGAAAAAAAACCGGTAAAACGTGAGTAATTAAAGCAAACATATTTTTTAAATAAATGCATGACGTATCATATTATATGGTACACGAGTCTAACTTATAGTTGGTCGATTCATGTTTCTACTTACTAGTTTTTGTTTGAAAATCAATACATTTTTCTACTTATTGTACTAGTTTATATTCAAAAAAGACAAAATGACTATTTTAGATATAAAAACAATATTATTAATAAATTAATAATAATTAAAAAATAATAATATATAAAATAAAATCAATATGAGCAGTTACTTAGAATCTATTAATTTAAAATTAGGCATATTTTCTCTCAAAAAAACGAATGTCAACTCAGCACTACATTTATTATAAAGGCGCCGGATAATCGCTACAAGACATTCACAAGTAGTGTGCAACGCTAGAACCAAACTACCGGTTCACACGTACAGAATCCGGTGTGACCGTGTGAGTAGGGATGTCAAACGTATTACAATACATATACAATATATATAACATATATACAAGATGTATAAACAAAAAACTTATACGATAAGCTTATAGTTTCTTTTTTCGTAGATGTTTTTTTTAACTGAAACTTCTAATGCGACTTCCGACAAGGTTGCGTTAAACTTTTAACGCTACCATGGAGGGGGTATGAAAGCACTGTTGCGTTAAACATTCAACGCTCCTGGGGAGGGGGAATAGAAATAGACAGAGCGAGAAAAATAATCAAACCTTTCGTATCTTACTTTAGTTATCATAATCCCATTGTAAATATTTAATATTTATTTAATATTTCTCCACTCGAAAGTTTGTCTTTAAAGAAACAATATGATTTCACTAAAAAACAAATTTCTACCCCTTCCAATTTTCATTTACGAAGTTTCACTTCTTCCGCGCGGAGGGATTCCACGCACTATTTTTATTATTAAATGCAAAGTTTATGATTTTACACAAAAGCTTAAACTTAAGAAACAAATATTTTTATTTATTCACTCATCCCATAAAATTTGATAGAATGTTGGCAACCCTACGTACGAGTCGTCCAATCGATGTTGTAATATTAAACCGAAATGCTACTAGAGACATAAGAACATCTCTGAAGGCGACATAAAATTATATAACACTTGCCAGCCGACTTCAAACACTTCAAATCCTGTATAATATACATCAAATTAAAAAATGTTAAAACTTACACTGATTTTGAAGTGTCAAGGCTTAAAATTATAAATTATTAATGAATACGCGAAAAAAACAGTTCAGTAACATTTTGTTTCGTAGCTATTGGCGAGCTTCAGTGTTATCAAGAATAAAGTAAATTTTCAAAAAAAAGTATTAACCGACTTCAATATCAATCAAAAACCCATAAGGCACTAAAAAGCGGAAAATAAATAGTTTATCAAAAATAAAACATATGAATATGTGTGCTACCTAGAGATGTACTGGAAGTCGGTACCAACCAAAATTTTTGTATTACAGAGACGCGAGAGTGGACTTAAACTTTGTACCTGTAGATGATATGAGTTTCGGTTTGGTTGGCACCGACTTCAAGTACATCTCTAGGTAGCACACATATTCATATGTTTTATTTTTGATAAACTATTTATTTTCCGCTTTTTAGTGCCTTATGGGTTTTTGATTGATATTGAAGTCGGTTAATACTTTTTTTTGAAAATTTACTTTATTTTTCCATTTTTAGTGTACATAAATATATTTTACTAGCAGTGCCCGCGAACTCCGTTCCGCCTTAAGTATATTAAAATATGCGCATTTTTGCGGTATGGTATCTATCGGTATGGTATGCGATATGGTTTCAATTGGTTGTACAATAAGTAACGTTTGGTACGAACGCAACCTTTTCAGTAATCCGCGATAGTTTCTACCACCAACTCGGCTACCATCGCTTCACACATTATACACCTTAAGTAATGTAATTACAATGCTTGCGTCATGTTGCAACACAGCAACGAACATAAGCACAATAGGCTCCTAAGAATTGAAGAGTTTTTTTTATAATATTGGTGGCAAACGAACATACGGGTCACCTGATGGTAAGTGATCACGGCCGCCCATGGACAATTGCGACACGAGAGGAAACACAGATGCGTTGCCGGCCCTTAAGAAAGGAGTAGGCTCGTTTCTTGAAAGTTTTCTTACTTTGCCACGGATCCCATAATCAGAACCTAACCAAACTCTCATCAAACTACCCTTGAAGAACATCCTTTTCAATAAAAAATGAATCATCGAAACCGGTTAGCGTAATATTGAGTTATTCGTCTATTTGTCGTGTACATACTTAATGCAAATTTGAAACTTATACGGTTTTGCACTGGATGCCGTTGTCGGAACTGTACCAAATTAAAATGGGACCACTCTGGAAGTACCAGCTTTCAAATAAAAAAAGAATAATCAAAATCGGTTAACCCAGTCCAAAGTTATGAGGTAACAAACATAAAAAAAAAAAAAAAAAATACAGACGAATTGATAACCTCCTCCTTTTTTTGAAGTCGGTTAAAAAAAGGATGAAGTTCGCTTTTAATCTACTTTCGATTACGAACTTATCATAATTTCGTTGTACGAAAATGACAATTGCTTGATAATTTGATTCACATTTCATACTATTCCGTACAAAAGGAACTTAAGGTATATAATTCATAGTTCCGTCCATGGTACAATAAGGAGTAATAGGTTAGCATGGTATGGGCATGTTATGAGGAGAAATAAAGATCATGTAACTAGAAAAGCTTTGAGTATGACGGTCGATGGATATAAGAGTAGAGGAAGACCTAAAAAAGGATGGATGGATTGTGTGAAAAATGATATGCGTGTAAAAGGTGTGATGATTGAAATGACATCTGATAGGCGAGCGTGGAAAAGGAAAACATGTTGTGCCGACCCTACTTAGGTGGGATAAGGTTAAGAAGATGATGAGTTCCATCCATGGTATAAATCTTTCCAATTATCATGCAAATAATTAACACACTAATACTAGTTAAAATTAACCACCAAGATAAAGAAGAAAAAGATATTTGTGTAAACACCTCACTTTATCAATCTACTATTCTTCCAGACAAAAATCGTTACCTTCATATCAATCAAGGAAATGCTATTTATTCCAGCCAGTTTAATTATAGTCGTCAATTTCATTTGGATATTGACCTTTCTCCAAGTGATTTGAATGATCTACCAAAGTAACAAATTTCATTTCTAACTACCTACATAGACATCTCAACATATCTATCTCACTTTTTATTAGTTTAAAGTTGATGCGATTAAAGGTGGTAGAGCCACGCTGTAGCTATTACTAGTTCCACCATGAAAATGGGTCGGCTCGCCCGGGGTAGTACCACCCTCTCACAGAAAACCGACGTGAAGTAACAGTGCTTGCATTCTTGCCTTTCGTTCAGTCAGTGAGAACGCCGGAGGCCCACCTTCTTTCCCTCTTTTTCTTCCCCGTTCTCCTTTCCCTACCCTCCCCCCCATACACAGGGTGGCAGCGCACTTGCGACTCCCCTGGTGTTGCTAGTGTCTATGGACGGTGGTGATCACTTAACATCAGGTTTGAAAGGCTGTTGACCACATGCTGCCTCTGATTACGATCAGTATCCCTCTATCTATTCGAACAGAGCCTGTAGGCGCCCATGATGAGGTAACCACAGACTACGCCGCCACGCCATGACTTGATAGTGAATTTCGCTCCCGCATACTCGCCACGACCACTTGGACAGCGGCTTAAGCCTAGCTGTGATCCCCTGGAATGGGGCCCTTGAGCACGCTGCTTAACGCGATATAGTGAAACTGAAAATCTCCATTCACTAACTAAACACACGCAACACAGATCACCCCACATACGTGCACACACACACAGGTAGATATACAGGAGGAAAGGTTTTATTTTTGCTTTATTTTTCGAACTTGGTTAGTTTACCCGAGTTGTCTGATTCGAAGTATATATTTAAGTTCGTGAGGGACATATGTGCCTCACTAACCCATAATTGTATGAATAGTTTTTAACTAGCTTAGCTTACACGAATTCGTGATGATGCAATCAAGGCAGTAACCCAAGCAGAGGTTCAGCCACTTTGGCTACCCTTGAGCTAATTACCATACGTCTGAGTGCCTTAAGCGTTCCCTCAAAATAGTCCGGTAAAGCTGAGAAGGCCCACCAGGCCAAAGCATTAGTCAGTTCGAAATATAAAACATTAAATTAGCGGATGTTATTGCGAGGCGTTGAGGTTTGTAAAACTCTCACATATTTTATCTTTCTCTTAGACATGTGGTCGCGTAACTTACTTCTGTTATATGACTAATTCGGCTTTGCTTTCAGTACTCTCTCATATCCCAACCTCTCTAGCTACACAACAATATCTATAATCGTAACAAATTACTTTTTGCATAGATTTCGAAAACATTTCATAACATCAATCAATATGGCTAAACAAAAACCGAACGGCGTTTTTCCTTTAGTTTCAGACAATTAGACTTTCCCCTAACGTAAGAAAATGTCAAGGTTTGATAAATGTAAGTCGCGTGATTGAACTACGTATGCGTTCGTATTCGAGTTTAATCGTTAATGAACTTACTAAACGAACGTGCAATCTCGTTTCTTGTGCTTCAATTTGCTGGAATTGTATCTTTTCCGTTATGTTGTTTCGCTGAGTAAAGATTATCAAGTCTATACTATATTATCACAAAGATAAGATCGTGACATCCGACAGATTTTTCTGCGTTTACACTTCAATTGAGTTATAGAACATATTATATTGTCGCCGCTCCACACACTTGAACTAGCAAAATTTTGATAACATTTTTTTTAAACTTTTTAACCACTACGCGTTTGATCGTATACCTAAATATTAGTTGCAGGCCCGTCTTGTATTCTTATTACCAAATCAAAGGGGTATCGTAAAATACAAATATATTTAACTAGCGGGCCCGGCACACGCTGTCCCGCCCTGATTATGAAAAAAACTTAGACATACTATATACTAAAACTTTCCCCATGAATCAATGTATCCACTGGTGAAAACCGCATGAAAATCCGTTCAGTAGTTTAGTAGTTTATCGCGAACAGACAGACAGACAGACGAGGTGGCGGACTTTGTCGCACATAACAATTTTAGTTTATATTGTCGCCTTATGTTGACGGTTATCCCAAAAAACTAAAAAAAAGCATTTTATTTAAATTTGAAATATTTTGAATGAGTAATAAAAAATATGTTACAAATTTACCAGAATAGTTTTTTTTTTTCGAACCATCCTATTTAGCGTGGAATGCTTCTAATGTAGATTATCATCTACAGATATATATTTAAAAAAAAATTTTTTAGTTTTTTTTTTTAGTTTTCTATTTATTCACAAATTATACCTCTATATTCTTTACTAATTGTCAGATACAGATGTGGGTTTGTGATGGTTTATTTTAAGATATAATTTACTATGCTGCCTTCTCAGGACAACAACATGATGTATACAGTATTAAATATTAAGGAAAAAGGCACAGACTGTCGATCATTTCGCTTAAGATATCGTAATCTTACGATAAGATATTCAAATGAAACAAAAGACGTATTAACACATCATATTATTTTATTCTTTATCCGCTGTGTGTGTCATAATACGGAAAATAGATATCACACAAATTTTCCTTTGCACGCTGACAGAACATTTTTATTTTCCAGCTTTTGCCAGCGGCTTCGCTCGCGTAAATGTTGATAGAATCTATGCCTCGGGAACATTTCTCCTTTTGGATGAAAGATACTTGCCCTTTATGTGTAATATGTTCTTCTGTGTGCTAATTATAAGCTAATTATAATCGGTTGAGTAATTACGGCGAGAAATCGTAACAAACAAACAAACGACTTTTTCATTTATAATATTAGTTAGGATATAGGAGCAATCATACAAGTAAACCAAAGCGACCGCAATGCTCGGATCAATCGAAAATTGGTTGGGGAAAATACTGAATTTAAATTCAAAAAAATAGTTTAGATTCTAGAGAGATTCTCTACTAGTCTCTTCAAATGTAGGGGAAAGGTGTTGTATTATGTACAGTGTCCATATTGTTTATTATGCCATTTGTATTAGAAAATATACGAAAAGGGTGAATCCGAACTAGTTCCGATCATCCAGTCATCCTTCTTGGATATTTTCCCAACCAATGGTAGAAGAGTTTTGACATTCATAAATGCCTTCTAAAGACCTAAACTGAATCATAATTTTTCAGTTCACGTAAACGTAAACATTCGTGTAAACGAGTTGTACAGTCGTCCAGAATCATTGACTATTTATAAATTAAAATTGGCTTTAGATAAAAAGCAATAAATAACCGTATCAAATTGCGTAGGGGCCTATGATTGTAAGATACCGTTCTCAGACGTGTTTAACCTACTTTAGTCGCTCGCTAGTCTCATAACGAGATGTAGTTTTTTTTTAAATATCCTAACGCAATTCTGCATTATTCAAGACTTCTTGAAAAAAGACAATATGAGTGTTTTGTCAAAAATTTAATGGAAATCTGTTGATTATGATGAAAGTTTTTTTTTTCGAACTAACTACGCTATTGACCAAGCAAGGTCTTAACAGCTTCACCGGATTACATGATGAAAGTCATTCAAAATTATTATAATACTTAACAGATTTAACACTAACTGATGGACAATGTACAACTTAGACAATAGTGGGGGTCTGAATGAAGTTTTGACTCGAATTCTTTATATGACATAGTGAAGTTACCATATAAGAAAATTGTAGTTATTAATAATAGTAATAATAAATATAATAGTATTACTGTACTTGTATAACAGTGAAATGTTTTCTACTATTTGGTTTTTTTTATTGTAGCACGGCAAAGTGACTGCACTGTGCCTGATGGTAAGCACAGTACAATCCAAAAACAACGGCGACCACCGAGAGATACCTCCTCTGGCGGTCGTCGCTGTCATGCCGACCTGCGTAAATGTCTCTTCACGTTACGCTTGAAGGACCCCATGTTATAGGAAGGAGGGAACACACTAGCCTGGAGATTGTTCCACAGCTTCACGGTACGGCAAAAATAAGATGTAGCGAACTTTTTAGTTCGTGCCCAGATATGAGTTACCGTAAAACTGTGGCTCCGAAGACCAGCGCGCGTGGTTCGGTTGTGAAAAGGAGAGGAAGGGATTAATTTGAATAACTCTTCAGAACACTCGCCATGATACAGACGGTAGAACAGGCTCAGTGAGGCAATGTCGAATGGAAACATGCTATATTTATCAACAAAAAACTCAACAACCCTTTTTTACCCACGCGATTTCTTTTACTATACAATCTGTCATATAAAACATACCATATTTACTACATGACAATTACAAAATTCGTTCTATATGAAAAATAGCAGAATACAAATTCTCAATTATCATGTGACAAATTATTTTTCATCTCATAATAATACATGAAATGTTCCAAATCTAGCCAGCATTAAGAGAGGATTTGTGAAAGTTAATTCCCTAAGAGGATTTCTTACAGAATTAAGCATTGATGGCTACTTGTGATGTTGTCGATAAGAAATGCCATCGGGCACAAGAATAGTGTATGGTAGAATTAACTTTTTTATTATGAAAGAGATTTTTATTGTGCTGATCGTTTTCATCCAAGAAATGTAATCTATTATAACGATTAGAGCATAGTACATTTTCAAATATAATCTACCTTTTCATACGAAAAATATTGTGAATAAAGAAATTGTAGGTTTTAAAAGATATATACAAGTTTATCGTACATACTTATCAGTAGGAATTGATTACCTAATGATGATTGGACACGGATTAATGAAACAGATCAAACTTATATTGTTATGTGTCGTTTTTATTAAACATAATTGTATGCGTAATACTATCCTTCATAAAAATTATAGTTCTTGTTTATAACAGATAATTAAATAAATGAACACGATTTATTTTTATTGTAGTACGTCAAAGTGAGTACACTATGCCTGACGGTAAACATAGTACAATCTAAAAACAATGGCAACCACCGAGAGACAAGCTATCCATCGCCAGTCGCCGCTGTCATGCAGGCCTGCGTAAGTGTTTCTTCACGGTACGCTTTAAGGACCCCATGTCATAGGAAGAAGGAGAATTACGTCTTTAACCTACTTATTATATTCTAATATTTTCAGAGCGATATTCATAAATATAAATTAATTTTGTAGTAGTTTGTAAGGAGTTAATTTAATTGTCTTGTAAAGTTCTGATGTTACAATGAAATTAGAAGATTTTATAACAGTAGGAACACTAATATTTGTACGCCACTCGTATAATTCAGTTCGGCTTCAATTCCGATTACGCCTTTTTCAATATATTCCTACAGTATTATAAAAATGCATGTATATTAGAATAACATTTACATTACATTATATTTACATAGAAAAACTTATGTTCGTAGAGTTTTCTTGATCACAATGCTGATGTGAGAAAATCGTAGTACACCAAATCTCAAATTATATTGATTGGTAACCTTAATTAATTGATTGATCGTAACTGTTCTAACTAAAAGTATATTTGATGATACGCTACAATGGAATAACACATACATTACCGGTATTTTGAGGACAACAAATTTAAGTTAACATTACATACATATTATGTATATTCCACTGCGAAATATTAACATTACTTTGAAAATACGTCAATTTAATGAAGAGTTAAATTCTCATAGCAAAAAAGGCACTTATATCATGATTTATATATCTATTTATTTACTTATTTATTTATCTATATACCAATATTTTTAAATAAGGTTCTTATAACATCTGTAGTTTTATTACATTTTCAATATACTACAAAAAACTTGTTTTTTTTGAGAACGATTACAGAAAATAACTCTTAACTAAGGCCTCAAATTAAGTAACCTGATTTATATATATATATATATATATATATATAATGCTTATAATACATACATGTATACATACTATGAGAATTAAATAGGTAATACAGTTTGCGTTAAATACACCGTCGACAAAAGCAATTTTCTTACAGTACGTTTTTATAATGCTGAGATTAATTGCCGCAAGTACAGTTAGATGTATTATAGACACAACTATGTAATTATCGAAATTACCGTCTAAACATGGACGCCTAGTGTGACCGGGTGTCCCAAATACTAATGATATTATTGTCACGAATATATTTCTCACGCAACGCTTTGTCTAGTTAATTAACTTCGGCTATAAACTATTACATCATTTTATAGCTATGTTTTTAAGTTTGAAATGTCATTTGAAATGCCAGTATGGTCTTTGTAAGAGGTTTTATGAAATATGAAAGTTTTTATGTTAGGATATTACGCGTTACTCTGTCTCACAGCCACACGTGAAACTGTGTTCAAAGATTGCATTGTAATTATTAAGTTGTGCTAAATTAACTAAAAATGGATTTATTCTTTCATTAGAGGCCGTTCATAGAGTACGTCAAACGAAATTGTACCTTTTTAGGCCCCACGTTGTCACGTTATGTCATATTTTCTGCGACCTCCCTTATCAATATTGAATGATAGATTCCTTACATGTACAAATCTTTATATATAAATTTCTTCTGTACGTGTGTATGTCACTGAACTCCTCCTAAGCGGCTGGATAAATTTTGATGAAATTTTGTGTGCGTGTTCGAGTGGATCCGGGAATAGTTTAGATTGGATAATTGGACCCGGTAGGTGGCGCTGCGGTTGAATATTAGTTTTTTTTATTATGAAGGCATAACGTCCGCCGGGACCGCTAGTATATATGTAAAGTACAAATCAATTGTTTTTTTAAATCGGCTTTTTATCTTTAAAGTTATTTAGTGCAAAGTGGGCGGATTATTAGTTAATAGTAATATTTATAAAAGGTATATAAGTATCTCGTATATTAAGATACAAAACGTCAAATGTTAATGTTATAGCACACACAATATGATAGCTAACTCAATTATCTATTACTTAATTATCACGATCGATAAAATGAACTGTAATCTTTATGTATATATATTATATAAATGGACATGTGTTTAGATTTCTATGTGAACTGTCATCTGATAAGATACAGTCGCTACATAATACATGCTCATAATCAAAACGAATAATATAATCGATTTAGAATAGGTACGAATCGAAGAAATTCCATTTCGTTTAAAGGTATAATATTTCTGTCTTTCTTTTTATCTTTTAGACCGGATTCCGCTCGGCGCATTCACTCGTGTACATTGAAGTTAACCGACCAAATCTAAAAACACAGGACTGGTAAGTCTCATTCGAGTTTATAGCCGTCTATCAAAATCGGCAGTACAACAGTGAGTTATCTGGTCGCAAGGTTTATCTCAAATGTCACGACGAGTCGACACCTCAAGGACTCTATTCATCTTGACACGGCTTTTATTTAACACGTATTGATTGGACATAGAGATATGAGAATTGAGAGGGTGTGAAAAATTGTATAATTTAGTTATTAGTATACTAAGATTCAGAACATCCGTAAGAATTAACAAAATCATTCATAATAACATTTATAAGATTAGGAACATCCGATAGTGTAAAAGGTATTAGATGATAATATTAAACAAATTTTATTATAAACAACTTAATACTTATATGATCTAGGTATACTTTTTCTCTTTATTTTTATCGAAGGTTTGTTCAACAAGAACACGCCATCCTAATCCATACAGCATGTCTTACAAGAGACAAGAATGGCAAACAATTTCAAAGCAGAGATTTGCAACCACTTTCTTGCCCTCATACCGACAAATTTAGATTATATCGACATACGATAAATTATAGATTAATTTGGCTTCTTCTTATACAGGGCGGAACAACATTTTATTACAAACGCCTATATTATAATTCTTCATAAATATATGTCGTCTTAGAAAATCGTTCCGGATATATTCCATTAAAATAGGATTTACATCCTCTTCTTCATAACAAATTTCGCATTGACTTGTTTCGCGTCTTTTCTTTAAAAAGGTTAAATGGTATGAATTCTTAAAGCCAAGACAATCATGTTTCTTCTCATATTGGAATCTTGGAACCATGGGACCGTTTTATACCAAATAAATCAGAGACCGATATACGTTAATATGAAAGGAGTATTACGTCATTTGTTTGCAGAATGGTATGCCGTATGCTATTTTACTTCGGCTAATGTTTACACAATATGTTTGCACTCATGTGTGCTATTAACCCTGACTTTGAAATTGCAAACAAAGGTTTTTTTTAATGTTTGGTTACTTTATTAGATACAACATAACATTTTCAAACAAATCAAAGTTTCTATAAAGTATAATAAACAAAGAGATACCAGGAACCAATAAATCTTGACATTTAGGTTAATAGAAAGATGGCCGTATTAATTAAAGCGTCATTAAGTAAACAACATGAAGATAATAATATCAACGAAGTCGATTTTAATTACGGTGTAATGGCATGGGCATATTAAAAATAAATAAATAAAATTAACTGATAATACGCGTCTGTGTAACATTCAAAAAAGATATTTATTTGCTGTTTTAAACCTAGATAATGATATTAATTAATAACAATTATAGTAGATAATGGACAAAACTATCAAATACAATAGAAGATATATGACAAAATCATTCGTTTGGATTCATTTATTTAGCGAAAAGACGTCTACTGCTGGATGTAAGCTTCCCTAAAGAATCGTGACAACGACAGTTCTGTTCGCATTCTCCACCTTGCAGTGGGTCCTCTTACGCTGCGTTGTGGCTACATCTATCTTCTTTTCTACAAGCAATTCCGTCTGCTAGCACTTAAATAAAGCAATTCTGAGGGCTAGCTCCATCTTCTGCCTATCTCATTTCTGATTCTGTCAGGTGGAGAGAACATAGCTGTTTTTCTTATGTCTTAACAGGCAAACGAACTTGTGGGTCACCTGATGTTAAGTGATCACCACCGTCCATAGACACTAACAACACCAGGGGACTCGAAAGTGCATTGCCAGCCTGTGTTTGGGGGAAAGGGAGTGAGGGGGGAGAGGAGAGGGGAAGCGAGGTGGGCCTCTGGCGCTCTCACTGACCGAACGAAACGCAACAATGCAAGCACTGTTACTTCCCGTCGGTTTTCTATGAGATGGTGGTACTCCCCCAGCCGAGCCGACCCATTCATGCTGAAACCAATAATACCTTCAGCGTGACTCTACCATTCTTAAAAACTCTCTCTCCATTGTCATGAGTTTTCTTGTGAGGTTAATCGTTAGCGACGATTTTTCAAAACCATAGCAAGGGATAACGAAGTGAAACAAAATTAAAAGTTGAACGAAATTACGTTCTAAACATATTATATATAATACGTAATGACTGTGTGCAGCGGTCGTCCCAGGAGCGAGCAGCATGTACCCTAATTAAATATTCAGCAAGAGCAAAAAGGTAGTAAAATTGTCTAAATATTTGCTCCAAAAAGGTGACCTAGGATTATGGACCACCATACATAATGGAAAATTAAAAAAAACTTTGTATATTACTATGAAAGCAGCAAAATCGTTGATTTTTTAAATGTTTAGTATATAGTAAGAATTTGCATTTTCGAAGCAGATATTATATTTTGCCATTTGTGTTATCCAAAATACAAATCGACAGCGCGCCAACATTTCGATACCACCCACGTATATTATTATCTTAACTGCATTTGAAAAAGTACGGTGTAATAAAAATTCATATATACATTTTTAAGCATCGTAAAGCCAAATAAAGTTTTTTTAGTTACTTAAAATGGCCAACGGGTTATTAAATTTCTTCGAAATATTAATGTATAATAGATTACTAAATCTATTTAGGATATTCAATTGTCCTCACTGCAATACTATGTCAAATGCAGTTACTCTATTATACGTAGGAAGTGTCGTTTTGGAGTCGACATTCTGATTGCTAGTTCGTAAAAAGCTTTATATCTTGATCAATTCTAATATTACAAATATGAATGAAGAGATATGGAGTATTCACATCTTTACTATTCAGCTGATCATCGTGAAATTTTGTATACAAGTTATCCGGGACTCATGTAAGGACATGGGGTATCATTCGTCCATAAAATTGTACAGTTCCCATTGAAGAATATAAAACCCAAGATTCACACTCAACGTCTCAAAACCCTCCGCATAAAATACGCACAGAATAGAAAATTATGCACTAGCGTCGCTTGCGTCCTTGTAAAAACCACTTTAAATGATTCAGGTAAGGTTGAATTTGCAAAATCATAAGTTTATCGCATTAAGCACTACTTTTATTCGAGACTGTGCGTGCTGGTTTTTTTTTACGTCATTGACTGTTCCCGAGGGATAGGTAAAATCTGTATTAAGGTAAATGATCAGTAATTGATAGTGTGTACGTTTGTACCTTAGTACAGATATTTATTAATTCATTTCTAACATTGTAACTACACATTATTATCAGTTTTTTTGGCAAATTAAATGTTTCTTTATTTACGCTTTAATTAAAATTTAATATCGTATAAATTAGATTTTCATTGAACTTCATTTAAAATTTATGTTAGGGGGCGGCAATTTATCTTTTATCCGAAGCGTCACTGTATGAAATCACCGAGATAAAAATATAACATTATTAATAATTTAAATTAATAATTATTCTCTTCGTTTCAGTTTTATGTCTATAACATTTCAAACGTCTATTATCTTCGTTTTCAATCGTGTTCAAGATTTCATCTGTCTAGCTTATCAGGAAATTACTTAAAAACCAATTACAAAATTCAATGAGAACAGATAAATGGTGAGTTAATATAAGTGTATTCATATATTCAGGGTTCTATACAAAACTTAATTAACTGTATAAAATAATACAAAGGATTAATAGAGATTTCGGTGGTATCCCTTTTAATGAAGTTTCAAAAATGTTTTTACGGTGCTAAGTTGTTCCGAGTATGCAATTCACCTACGAATAAAAAGCGACCTTTAGGGTCCGGAGGACTGGTTCGACCACATATTTCTCTGCACACGGTGTATGACGGAATTTATAAGATGACTGGGCCGAAACATACAAACCGTTATAAAGATAATGCTATAAAAATTTTATTCCTTTGAATTTAACTTTGAAATCTGTATTCTTATTTTTATTTTAGCGCGACATACCCTGTAATCACGAACGAAGAACGAATGTGGCTCGCGTAACCAACTTAATCTATATTAATATTATAAAGAGGTAAAGTTTGCGAGTTTATGACGTTGTAGGGGGTAATCTCAGGAACTACTAAACTGATTTATACCAGTAGAAAGCCACATTATTTGTCAGTGTCATAGGCTATATATCATCACGCTAAGACCAATAGGAGCGGAGCGACAATGAAGAATGATTTAAAATCGGGTTTTTTTTTGTCTTTGAGAGTTTCCGCTGTGTCTTAGCCCAAAATAACTATTCCACGCGTACGAAGTCGCGGGCAGAAGCTAATAACTAATTATATTATCTATACTAATATTATAAAGAGGTTAAGTTTGTGAGGTTGTAAGAGGTAATATTTGGGGAGTCGGAGAAAAAATGGTCGAACGAAAACGTTTCTTACGAACGCTGCCTTAACGGTGAGAGATATATGATTGAGTTCTAGAGAAAAGTTGTAGCTCGATAATGCCTATTACTGCCCAACGAAGTGGGCACGGGTCAGCTATGTTAAATATACGGTTACAATGCGAACAATGCAAATGCCCGAAAGAATTTAGATTATAGGCGTACGAAGGCGTAAGATGATTCATTTTTTAAAAGCCTTTTACCTTGAGGTATTTTAATCGATGATTTTCGAACTGCTCACTTATCAGACTTCTGCGAACTTAACCTCTGTTCCGCGAGCTCTTCCCACTTATCTGGACATATACTATGTGTGATGAATATTATAAAGAGGTAAAGTTTGTGAGTTTGTGACGTTGTAGGGGGTAATCTCAGGAACTACTGGTCCAATTTGAAAAACTCTTTCAATGTTATATAGCTCATTTATCGGGGAAGGTTATAGGCTATATATCATCACACTAAGGCCCATAGGAGCGAAGCACTAATGAAAAATGTTTCAAAATCGGGGTATTTTTTCCTCTTGAGAGCTTCCGCTGCGTGTTAGCGTTAACCCAAAGTAAGTAGTCCACGCGGACATAGTCGCGGGCAGAGGCTAGTACTATATGTGATGAGATGGCTTATACCACCACATGATCCTAAGCAAAGTATAATACAAAAACAACAATGACCATAGAGTGATTAATTGCATTTCCAGTCTCGTACAGACACCTTACTACCCTGCAACTTCTGCTTTCTTCGCGTCCCAGGGCATATTATATCATGGTAAGACTCGCAGTAGACTTTTTTTTTTAAATAAAAGATAGGTGTGATTTTGTTATTTATATGTAGAATACAGGCAGAAGGTATAAAATATGGCTTACATTAACTTATGCATTTTAATTAAGTGTTGATATAAAAATTATACAATTACTTCGTCTTTGAGATTGTGAATATAGGCCGCGAAAGAATATCAGCGTTGCAATGCTTGTGCTTCTAACCCTTGTATTAGTTTATGTACATATTATACTATCAAGTGTCCGCGACTTTGTCCGCGTTAAAGTACTGTTTACGCGTTAAAACGTGTCTTTAAAAAACACTAAGTTGTTCCAATTTGTATGATAACCGGTAAAATCGTGTTGAGCTTTATCGATATCGTGACCATTTTGATTTGATCCGAACGTCCATACGAAATAGATTCCTTTATTTATACAGATTTAACGATTGTAAGGAATATTAAATATAATTATACATAAATAGGCAGAGACAAAACAGTTGAGTAAATCTTCGTCCTCTGATTCTCAATAGATTTTCTTTTCTTAATATTCAAACTCGAGAAATGAATCACTCACACTTCAATCACTTGTATAAATAATTTTGAACAACGTGGTTATTTAATAATTGCAATGTTAACGGCTCTGTATGAAATATAAGATAAAACACGGTCTTTAAAATACATTTGAGATTAGGTACGACGATATGAATCTACCATTTACAATGTTAGTCGCTATGAGCTAAAATGGATTTTAATTTTACCAAAGAATTACATTTTAAAATCCATTACTAAATCTGGACTGCTACGATCGAGGTTAACAGGTAATTTAAGAGTGATTTGTTAGGAATGGGCACAATCACCTTCACTTAATATTTTTTGGGCTAGGCGCGTTTTAACTTTGTCAATAGCCAATAATTCAACATATATTGTTTTATTTACAACTAGATTATTTCCGTCTGCTTCGCTGGATGTTGTAACGATAAAACATATCCTATATATACTCCACGGCATAGTGGGCTCATATGTTAAATTTCATTAAAATGCTTTTAGTCGCCTCATTATGACTGAAGGACAAAAATTCAAATAAGCGTACTACCGCTTTATTACACTACTAGGGGGCTCGGCGGACGTTGCCCCGTCCTTATAATAAAAAAACCTTGACAAATTATATACCTAAATCATCATGAATCACTTTATCTACTGGTGAAAACCTCATGAAAATCCATTCGGAAGTTCTTGAGTTTATCGCGAACAAACACACCCTCTCACAGAAAACCGATGTGAAGTAATAGTGCTTGCACTGTTGCGTTTCGATCGGGTCAGTGAGAGCGCTGGATACCCACCTCTCCGCCCCCTCTCTCAAACACAGGCTGGAAACGCACTTGCGACTCCCTTACTGTTGCTAGTGCCTATGGTCGGCGGTGATTACTTACCATCAGGTGACCCCCCTGTTCGTTTGGCCGCTATATTATGTATATATAAAAAAAAATACAGACGCGGTAGGGGACTTTTTTACTTTACTATGTAATAGAACCATGGAATAAAAACATAACAGGCAAATTCTTCACCGAGGTTACTCACAGAGAAAAAATTAGTCATAACTTGTTAAAATGTTCGCATTCTGTTCATACGTATTCTTATCAGAGATTATCTAAACGCTTAATGACGTCAATGAAATCCATATAAAATGATAAATAATCACTTAGATTTCAATTTAATGCCAACCATAGATATTATGTATTGATTTCTTATAAACTACAATATTAGAGAGGAATAAATATTGATACCATTAATATAGTGCAATAAATATTAATTATTTTGTTACTTGATATTATTTGAACGACGACCTGATAACCATTCTGAACTGATCCTTGTAATCAGACGATCATAATGAATTTTTATTTAACTGTCCATCCTTATTAATCACAAAATGATATTATCCATTTCAGGTTTACTATAACCATTTTTTTATTGTAGCACGGCATAATGACTGCACTATGCCTGATGATAAGCACAGTACAATCCAAAAATAATGGCGACCACCGAGTGACACACTATCCATCGTTGGTCGCCGCTGTCATGCCGGCCTTTGTTATTCAGCACCACGTGCAGGTGAGGTTGGCTTGGGTTTCTCAAGTCTTATGATGTTCTTCGACACACCTTACACCCCTTTTATCTCTTTCTAATTCTGAAAATTATATTCACTATAACCAGGTATAGGGTACCTTCTATTCCGATAAAAATGTACTGTCTTCAAGAGACGGATCAAATGCCTTAAGGAGAGCGAAGCCGCGAACAAAAGCTAGTTTAATGTAATTGGATATGTGATTGCTACTTATACTACCACTAGACTATTGACCATTATAAAGTCTACATTCGTTCTTATGAAGCTTGAAACCTTATGGTTTTGGACAGTACTGGGACTAACCATTTTACTAATTTACTATACATATATCACATACATTTTACTATTTTACTAAATTTTATAGGTGGTAGAACCACGCTGAAACTACTGGTTTCAGCATGAATGGGCCGGCTAGCTCGGGGTAGTACCACCCTCTCATAGAAAACCGACGTGAAGTAACTGTGCTTGCATTACTGCGTTTCGTTCGGTCAGTGAGAACGCCGGAGGTCCACCTCCCCTTCCCTCTCCTCTCCCTCCCCTTCTCCCTATGCGGTGGCAACGCACTTGCGACTCCCCTGGTGTTATTAGTGTCTATGGACGGTGCTGATCACTTAACATCAGGCGACCCACTTGTTGGTTTGCCTCCTATAACATAAAAAAATCTATAAAGAAACACTACTACTGCATAGTACAACTTCCACACTGTCCAACTGGTTTTACATAATATCCTATTTGTTATATACCTATAATATCTCGAATGTTTATCACAGTTTTAAAAAAGTAAAACATATTTAGTATAAACGTAGTCGCATTTGAGAATAATATATACAACATGATATCGATTAAAATATTCAAATTATATACACCATTAAAACATCGTTAATTAAGTTGTCCGAGGTAGCATGTTTGTTACTAATAACTTGCCAGGAGAGTGTTGTACTGTAGAGGATGACGTCAGACTAATCTCATTATTTATGGATATACCACGCATAAGTTAAAAGGTTGTTGAGCCTTGTCGTATACAACAATTTGTTGTAAATAATCACTATACATTATAAAACAAAGCCTCCACGTCTATTCGCGATAAACTCTAAAATTATTAACCAGATTTTCATGTGGTTTTCACCAGTAAATAAAGTGATCCAAGAAGAAGGGTTAGGTAAATAGTTTGTTAAGTTCTTTTTATTATCAATGCGTGGGCAGGTCAACGTCTGCCGGGCCTGCTAGTTTATACTAAAAGCGAATTAAAAATTGTAAATATATTGAAAGTAAATTTGCTTAAATTTTTAAACACATTTCTCTGGTTTGTTTAAACAAATTGAAAATTTAAAAATCGCTTTATCCTGATTCCCTTTTGGATCCTTATAACAACAATAATAATAATATTTGGTAACTTAAAACATACGCAAATTAAATCGATTCTTGTACCTAAAATAGCATAGACAAAAAACTAAGATTATTATCATAGGTTGTACCATGAATTGGCATATCGAAGTGACAATTAATTGGTTATAACTCAAATGGCTGGATATAACTCAAATGACGGTATGTCTATCAGTAGACAGAAAAATGACGCATTCTTTATCCGACACAAAATACATACAAGAGTTGTCGAGGTATGTACGCTTGGTACACATAGGTTTCAATAACCCATATAAATATGAATATGTAGCTTAGCTTAGATTAGCTCAGTTAGGTCGCGAATTGCATGTATCAGCCAACAGCCCAAGCCGAGGTGTGCCGTGCAGCCTGGAGCTAGTTACCCAGGAAAATCGGTTGAGTGCCTTAAGCGCTCGCCTTAGTAGTCCGGTGAAGCTGTTAAGACCTTACTATGTCAATAGAGTAGTCAGTTCGAAAAAAAATAATCGCATCCATTTTGTTTAAATCCATTAAAAAGTTCCAAAAAAGTATAATGTGTCGAAGACAGACCTTATTTACACACAAAGAATGAAATCGAGAGAATTTTGATAAAACCAAATAACATATAACAGAAATAAAGAACTCTACCGATAAAATCTTTCGTTTATACAAAATCGGTGCTGCTTGCCGAATTCGCTACATGCTACCAACCAGCTACTAAAAATGTCTTCGACGAAATACAACATGGTAATTGCTTCCATTTAAATTATTTATTCGAGACGTGATCTTGTCCAATAAATGTAAACATTTTAGAGATTTACCTGAATATTTTTAACATAACATATGGATGTTAATTAAAATGCTGTTCGATGTTTGTAAATTTTTATATATTTTATAAATATCTTCTTGGTAATTAAGATATAAACAAGTTTGACTATGAAGGCACTAAATTACTCTTAATGGTGTACAATTAATAAAACTACTGTAGTTCCCTATTAGTCTGATGGTAAAAGTAATGTATTCAAAAATATATTTTCTTTTATGTCACTTTCTATACATATAATAAGAATGTAAATCTAAAGTGTCTGTACTTTTTCGTAAAATAAATTGTTTAAGGTGTCTAGGAATAAGTAATAGAATACATTTCAATCATTTTTAGAAAAGTCTGTCTGTCTGTTTGTATGAACACGCATCACTGCTAAAGTACAGAGTTTACAATAAAACTTAATATCATAAATAATAAAGCATATCTTCGGGAGTAACTTAATCTTTGTTTAATTAAAATCGGTCCACTCTATCAAAAGTTATTGTAATTAGAATGCCGGCTCGAGGTAAATATGAGAAAAAAGTAGTAATCTAGGACTAATATTATGAAGCATATTTGTTTGCTTCTTTGAATTCTTTCAGTGTTAGATAGCTTATTTATCAAGAAAGGCTGTATATCACATTCAGACCAATAGGAGCGGAGCACTAATGAAGAATCTTTCAATTCGGGGTATTTTTTTCCTTTTGAGAGCTTCCGCTGCATGTTAGCTTTAGCCTAAAGTAACTATTCCACGTGAACGAAGTCGCGGGCAGAGGCTAGTAAATTATAAAATTGGAAATAAAAAATACGAGACTAACCGACCGATCTTGAAGCCATGGTGATCCATTGGTCGTCTGTTAACACAGCGCGACGTTAACCTCAGGTTAAATCCTACATTAAATTTACTGAAACAAAATGCCGTCATTAAGTAATACGTATAATGGCAAGAAGTTTTGATTCAAGTCAAAACCATGACAGTAATCCACCACATTGTTACATAACATTATTTCAGATTGTTATCCGAATTAAAAAAAAACGCTTAGCATTTATCATAAAAGATACTCAGATATAAAATTTGATTACAGAAATTATTCCGAACACTACCATGTGTAGAACTTCCGTCATAGTTAGTTTCCTAATACACCTGCACGTGTGTGGGGGTGATATGTGTAATGTTGTTGCAGTGTTGTAAGATTTTGTGTCACTGTATCGCGCGAGCAGCGAACTAGCGAACGGACCTAGGCTTCGGCCGCTGCCGAGGCCATATACATAACATATTTTCTACGTTTGTTTCTACAGGTATAAACGATAACTATTCTTGTTTCTAGACGCGTGTCCCCTTTGATATATAATGACATGATCAGATTGTGTTCAAAGGTAACGCAATAAAAAACGATGAATCATGCAATATTAGTTTTCATACAAAAACCCATACCTTACATTACATTACCCGGCATTTGATTTTAAAGGTCGGTGCGAAGAGTGAGACGTTCGCCTAAGATCGGCTCGCTTCGATCTTGTAAAGCGTAATTCCTATCGCACAGCGCAATGACTGCGATAGACAAAGATAACGCTATACGGAACCGAGTTTAGCTAATTATCTCGCTCTTCTCCCTGACGTTCCAAATCTAAATCTAGATACTTACTGTATATACCGCATAATGAACGTGAATGAACGCACGTGAACTTTCTTTAACTGCAGCCGTCAGTTTACGTACCGTAATTTGAATATATTCATAATAAAGTAGTAAGATGAATGCAATATTCTAAAATCAGATATTATTTACATGAAAGTAAAAGTGTCTGTACCAAAGAAGTCGATGATTTCTTCAACGTTCCATACATCTAATGTTACTAATTATATACTTTCACCGCTTTTCACTCGGGCAAGAAATTGACGTAAAAATGCAATACTTAATGTGTTATTAGAGTGGATGACCGTCACGATTTCCGTTCATATCTGAATTATAACGAGATAGTGTATTGTACAGTGTACATTAACACGATCGTAAGGAACGGGATAATGTTTCCCAAGTGTAAGTATGTATGTCTATTTCTTTGGTAAGCTCTGTACCCTAAAAAGCATTTCATACTTTTTGGGTATCATTATGCCTGTCTGTTTCTTTCTTAGGCTCTATTCTCTAATCAGCTTTTCAAATTTTATAGGTTTTTTTGTTTGTTTATATCATATGAGGCAAACAAACAGGTGGGTCACCTGATGTTAAGTGATCACAGCGTCCATAGACACTAGCAAGGGGCCCTCCCCTAGGGGTGGGGCGAGGTGTCTCTCCGGCGCTCTCACTAACCGGACGAAACGCAACAATGCAAGCATTGTTACTTCACGTCGGTTTTCTGTGAGAGGTTGATACTACCCCGGGCGAGCTGACCCATTCATGCTGAAACCACTAATAGCTTCAGCGTAGCTCTACCACCATTTAGTGTTTGAACACAACTTACCGTGTTATTGAATGACTATGTGTTCAAAAAAGGTAACACCGTAAATTTAAGGAAGGGCTGGCTCTCAAGCAACAGATTATCAATTTAAGGATGGTAAGCAACAAGACGGATATTAGGTTTTATTCATTCACCGAAAGTTTGTCGCAAGGTTTCGATTACCTACTTCGATCAAAGCGGTGCTGCGGGGTGTGAACACGCACGCTACTACTAAGCCATATGAATGAATGGAACTTTGTGCACCGTCCATACTTAATGAAGCCAACCTATAAGGTATAGGTAAACTCCTATTAATTTTGAGAGTGACAAAGGATATCCTCACTAATAGTATAAATGCGAAAGTGTATTATCTGATACGCTATCACGCCATGACTACTCGAACAGCATTACATTTTGCATACACGTTGTGGAGGGTACAGAAAAAGGGCATAAGGTACCTCTCAAACCTCCAAAAAGTACTGTTCTCGAAGGATATATTTAAACTATATTGAAACGAGCGAAGCCGCAAGCAAAAGCTCGTATGATAATGTACAACGATTGTAAATTAAAAAGATAATAAAATTAGTAAATATCAAGTTTTTTACTCGCCAATACTTAACTGGAAGTACAATTCATACATTAGTATAACTAAAAGAAAGCCTTATTATTTATGCAGTCGGACTTTTTATAAATTCTTTTTCTATTTAAATGTTTCCTTGTTTTGCTTAAAAATGCAAAGTATAATAAATAAAATAGATAGTTATGTAAAAAAGCAATGTAATAAATACAAACTTTTTAAATAAATATCTAGTATTTATACCTAATATTTGAATAAACATTCTAATAATAAACATGTTCTGCTATCATATTCATATGGTTGTAGTATTAAAAAACTATGGCTTTGGCAACGTTTGAAATCGTTTTTGTCCTATGTTGAGATATACTGAATTTATGTACCTACCGTTAATTTTATTATCTGTATAATAATAAAATATGTTTACTAAAACATATCCTGATAAGCCGAATACAAAGAAGGTGTATATTTTTAACGATAAAAATATATTATTATAACCTCAGATGTTAATTTGCACGTTTGCCCTTACCATAGATCTAAGAAACCAGCTAGTTCACTGAGCGTGTGAAACTACAATAAGTCACTACTTGCATGTGGTAATCTATAACATTGAGACGATGTGAAATGTAGAATTTTCTGTGTTGTCTTATCGAAGAAGAAACCTCTATTAATCAGCAATTATTAATTCCATCTACGAAAAAAAATGTTGTTATATTTTGTCATGGGGCTTATATTATTAATTAACTTGGACTTTAATTAATTCATTAAAATTTTTTAAATGATTATAACTTAGATTCTATAGGACCACGTCACAAAATGTAGCCTATATCTTTTCTCGGGTTCAGTTATATTCTACTTATAATTACATTCTAATTGGTTGAATACCTTTTAAATGATGAGCGATGAAATTCTGAAATTGTAGAATGTTATTTTATAAATAATGGATGGAGAAACCTCACAAAAGTATTTTAAGACCTCAACTTTAGTGAACCTTGCTTTATTCAGCTTAGGCTCTAAGAAGGTACTTGTAAATGATTATTGTGAATACTTATTTATCTGACTTATATAACTATTCCGAGCCATTGGTTTGAATAACACCAAGTCGTTGAAAAAACCGATGAGAAACTTTATTGGTGTTAACAAATTTTTGTTTTATATGTGTAGTTATATATGTAACTTATAAGATCTATCATATCTTCAAAATTATGCGAAGACATAAGACATCTTCAATATTATATTGGCAGGACGTACTCTTATATTATATTGCATTTTCGGCCGCTGCACTGTTCCACATAAACGGAACTTTACAGAGGCAACTAGAGTAATCAATCAATCGATGAAAATAAAAGATGGATGCTCTATTTAGCCATACGATTAAATAAAATAAATTGACAGGGCAAAGTAAAAACGAAATTCATAAAACTTGTTTATGAGTGATTTGTAACGTGTGAACGAGCTGGTCGAGTTTATCTTTGGCGTTATCTACTTAAAGGTCGTATAGATGCTATTCTTGAATTTCAATGACATTAAATAAATATGAAATTATTTTTAAATGTGCCTCTTTGTTTTGTGTCAACAATTTCGTATTCTGAACACAAACTGTTATTTGGAAATTATACAAGTGAAACCTACAGTGCAACATCTTGCAGTTTCACTTGCTTTTAATCTTCCCTCTGTTACGTCGCTACCTCGTGTCTTGCCACATAGCTAGCCATATCGGGACCGGTACTTACTTCCCGCTTAATGTACTTTCTGATCTACATTTTGTGTGGTAATTTCTCCCCTCTTACGGTAAGGAACGTAACCATCCTTCCTTAGAGTTTTTGGCGGGATCTTGGTATGTCATATAGTACTTTTATATTTTATTCATAATCTTGTGTTATTTGTCTCTATATTGCGTAATATCGGTGGTGTTTTACGTAATATGATTTGGTTATTGTGCATAAATACTTTAAATAATACCACGGAGCATGAATTCTGACTTGCAACAAAAAATCCCTGGTAAGTTCTAACAAGACGGCCACCATCTTGTTAGTTCATTGAAATTATCGCAAGATGTTTGTAATAAATATCATTACTTACTCGACGATGCCAGTAATAATCTACATAAAGGTTAGTTACCAAAAATAATTAAAAAAAATCTTCCTTAATAAGTAGATTACAAGATGTATATCTTTATTTAAATGGTAGTTCCAAACACTAAAGCGTTGTAGCAAAAAAAAATCGAGGCAGTCATAAGGACTGCCGACAGAAGTGAAAACTCAGTTAAATTTCATAATTTATAAATTGAAATTATTAACGTTAGTTTGGTTGTCACGTCTGTTCGCACTCCGAACAATAATTATATACATTTTTATACAGTTCATTAATTAATCACATAAATGACAGGCTGCACAATCTCAATACAAAATATCAATATTAGATGTACATACGCCTTTTACTACGGCGTCGCTAGTCTAACGCAAGATGCACAAACACAATATCGGTCACGCTTACTAGCATGTCATGACGCGAAATTATAAATTTATCTTCAGCCAAAAATACCGCTAAACGCGCTTATAGAAGTTTTCACTTCAAAAAGGCCAATAATTTCGTCATAAACATTTGTAAATATTAAGTGAAATTAACTGTGGTTGTTATAAAAACGTTGTTTATGAGAAGTAGGCTAGTGTTTCGGTATGCCAACCCGCATCCATGTGAAATTTACTTTTATATTAAAAATGTTAAAACATTAAAATTCACGTGTGATCTCAGTTAAGACACCACGCAGCGTCGGTGTCTTTTTCCCTCCATTGTTTATACCTTTAAAAACTATTTCATATAAAAGTAATAATTAGTTTCGCTAACAAAGCTTATCTGGATCTCGGTAACAATGAGTTACTTAATACTGAATTGAGCTGGCATTGTTTTACAGATTTTAGAATAAATGTACTCTTCAATTAATGAAATCCTGTTTTGGTACATTGATTCCCTTTAATTTACCGCCTTTATTTGAAAAAAAAGTGTATGTGTACTTATTTTTGTACGCGTGTTAGAAGTTATACTTCTTTGGCGTAACAAGAAAAAAATCTTTTCAAAAATGTTATCTAGAATAAGGCGTATTCTGGAATAGAAAAAACGTTTGTAGAAAAAACGACACTAACAATAGAAAAAAAATACTACAGCTAACTTCAGAATGTCGGTTTTCGTGACGGTGTGCGCGCGCATCGTAAAAATTTACTCTCATCATTTTTCCCTAACGCGCCAAAAGAAGTATAACTTCAATAAAAACTTGCACTTAACCTAGTGTTTTTTTTAATATTTCTGTAAACTCTTGGTTCGCACTTTTTTCTAATTTCGTTTTATTATATTACTGAAAAGTCATTTTAAGTTAAGTGCAGCTTATACAGTGCGATATATAATGTTTAAAAATGCTACAACGGATAAACATTATTTTAATTGTACATTCACAAGCCTCGTGAAATAGAAAGTTTTATATTTATATATAGGTATATATAATAATTCATTACGAACTCCCAATTTTAAGAGACAACGCGTTCGAAGATCACTACATATCTGGAGTCCCTAGGGTAACTAGCTCTCAAATAAACGCACTAGTACGAGGTTCAACACAGGGCGGAAGCAGACGAGTATTGAAAGTAGCTCTACCATCTTTGTAGCGCTGAATCTCTAGGTAATATTCGAACGCACATCCTTCGATTTCACGTCCGAATGCACTACCCACGGAACCTTCGTTATTTATAATGTTAGAGAACTCTATCTACATCAAGCTATATAATTTGAAACGGATAAATACAATATTACATTAATTTGTCGCCCATTTGAAAGATCACTCTGCTATAATTTAAACTGGCCGTGAGACGCCAAATCTTATTGACCTCGACGTGTATTGAACCCACGAGTTAACCCAAAAACCACCTTATTGTTTAGGTGTTTCCAAACGCTGAGCGACTCCATTCTTTGTAAAAAAAAACTATAAATTCATATAAAGCCAATCGTAAAAATTCATTTCAATGTAATCAAACGGTATAGAAATTAATCTGTGTATAGTTAACGAACAGTTTTAGATAAAGAACATAACAGTAATCCAAACAAACTACATCGAAAACAATAAAGCAAAGCCTCTACATTCCGCAAGAGATTTGGTCAGGTCTCGTAACCAAGATTTTTCAGACCAACACCGTCTGGATTGGCACTCACCGTTGGTGCCGAAATAATCATCCTTATCCAATATATCATGCTGGAAGCCATACGCGGGCAGCCATGCATGGGAGCCGGGTGGCTCTGGCCAATCCGAAATGCGGACGTCTTCCATTACGGCATGAACACAACACTGCACTCCACTAATGTTCACACAAAACGTGCATGCATTGGACTACCTTTTCGTTTGTCCATTAGCTGCTCATTTATGGCGATAGTAGTACGATTGTTTGCGGCCTGTGAGAACAGGTGCGTTGTTAGTCAATTTCCACTTGAAACGCGCGCGCGCGGCGGGGAGCTGCGGTGAACTGGCGCGCCGGCCGCTGTGGCGCGCGCGCTGCGAACTCGCATTCTCAACCGATATCTATTGCAAAAAAAAAACAAAAACGCTCGCTCAGCTGTACTTTTGGCCGCTGCCCCTTGAATCAAAATCAACAAAGAATACAATCTTAGAACTCGCATCTATTCTCTTAGATATTTTGCGGGCATTAGCCTCGGAATATAATTTTAGAGTGTGATAGAGCAATTTTTAGTACAGCCACATTCAGAGATTAAATATTCATTAACAAGCAAGCACTTATCTACCGTTTTCTATCAAATGCACTTAAGAGCCGGTCGCTTTTCTTGGTTTAACGTACTTACCATATCCGATATTTATCTATTGCGATTGTAATTTTTCCTCCAAGACTTGCTTGAGACGTTTCTCACAAAATAGAATAAATATAATGTTGAACTCACGACAATAAATAAAGAAACAAATTTCTCGGTTGGTTTTAGGAGAAGAACAATATTTTTGTTTAGATTTTTTTCTTCAAGCATTTTCTTCAAAGTCTGTACTGAAATAGGCAAAGGTCACATAGTCCGGTGAAGCCGTAAAGACCTTGCCAGGTCAATAGCATAGTCAGTTTGAAAAAAGAAAAAAAAAAAGGCAAAGGTCACATATACCGCGACGGTAGCAAACAAGCAACGGGCCGCCTGATGTAAAGCGGTCACCGCAACCTATGGACGCCTGCAACATCAGAAGTGTTACATGCGCGTTGCCGACCCTTAAATAACCTATATATAGTACTTCAAGTTACTTATTTATTAAAATATAAGAATACTTATAAAGTACGTTTAAAAATATCTTTGCTTGTAAACCTTAATTTAAAATAAACAAGTATCTCTTAGTTTAAATACGAGACAGGATAGAAATTGTCCTTAAACAAAAATGAACTTCTAGAAAAACTCCAATCAATAAATAAACATCCTTCTTATACTATAAACATCCATTGTCAAAATATGCCATTTGATTCCAAAACTAAAGGCAATAAAGAACTTACACAACACTTAATTTTTTTACTATACAAAACAACTCTTGCCGCAATAGGTGATTATATATTTTGTCATTATTCATCAGACGTACCAAGATTACCGTACCGGCGTTCTGTTACGACACATACAATGTACAAATTAAGAGAAAGTTGGACGTAGCAACATGTAAAAAGCGGCCTCAATGTTTGATTATGTTATGAACGAATTAAATAATTTTGGAAAAAACAGTACACAATATAATATACCATTGTAATGTCTACATACCACGTCACACCCGGCTATACATAAGTGTTGACCTTAATTTCCCTTTTATATAATGACCCCTATAAAATTTATTAATAGTTTCTATGTTAACAAAAATGAGCTACTAATGAAAATGAAAAATACTTAATTCAGTTTAAGGCCCTAAAAGAGCGCTGAGGGTTGTCAAAACGACAACCAGTTCAGAAAACAACACAGTCAACGAGAAGAACCATCGACCTGATAACCATGTATCCGTTCATATGTTTATTATTCGATCGTAACGCTTTCCTTGGCAAGGTACCAACGACTGGCTTGCGTACTTTTCTACTAGAGCGTCCTACGTCGTTGTGTTGATAATGCCAACGCACCTAACAGTATTTATGTAAGCTCGTGAAAAAAAAGAATTTACAACTGCGACCAATCAGAAGTCGCGGCGTTCCGAGCAATACAATTTATCGAGGTTCTAGCCACCAAATACTTGTGGTAGAGCTCTGAATTCAATCGAGAAATCTACTATATAAAATTATAATGATAAAAAAAAATTCCATAGTAATAAAAAAGCAGGCTTTGTCGTAAAGACACACGATATAAGTGATTTGTTTTATTATAGAGAAACACTTTAATTAAAGAAATACAACGTCACGCCATGTACTGACCGCGTCCAACGTTACTTAACTTGGTGATCAGATGAGCACCGGTGTTTTCGACACTCTACCCGACACGGTGTTTACGCCGAGCACTTTTTGTCACACAAAAAGGTTGCCGATCAGAATTTCAAAGTCCACCCATAAGGAGTTTCTCTTCAAAAATCTAGAAATCTAACAATTGTGGGGTGGAAAGGTCTCTGTATCCTAATAGGTTGCTACAATCATACATATGGCGTTGAACCCGTCACAGTGACTTTGTCATCGTTTGTCGCATTTCAGAATTATCCAGTACATTTATCTTGCTACTCTTGCTAGCCAACACGACAGTGACGTATATGGATTATAGACGTCTCTATCCCAATCGGTTTTGGATAATCCCGTGTTTTCCACCAGCTATAGCCTTCTCTTGCCAGAATAACAAAAATATGAGTTTGATTTTCTAATAATTCATTATTAATGAGTAAATTATGTATTATTAATGAGGAAAGAGACATCTCCTGTCTTCAATTAGTGGCAGTTATTAAATTACTTTATGGTATTTACAGTAACTGATGTCAGTCGTACTTCAATAATTTGAAGGCAGCAGAGCCACGCCGAAGTTATTACTGGTTTTAGCATGAATGGGTCGGCTCGCCCGGGATAGTAAAACCCTCTCAGAGAAACACCGAGTGAAGTAACAATGCTTGTTAGTAGTCAGGTGAGTTAAGACCTTGCTAGGTCAATAGCGTAGTCAGTTCGAAAAAAAAAAACAATGCTTGCATTATTGCGTTTCGTTCGGACAGTGAGAGCGCCGGAGACCCACCTCCCCTTCCCTCTCCTCTCCCTTCCATACCTCCCCTTCCCCCAAACACAGACTGGCATCGCACTTCCAACTCCCCTGGTGTTGTTGTTGTGTGTCTATGGACGGTGATGGTCACTTAACATCAGGTGAACAACCTGTTCGTTTGCCTGCTATGATAAAAAAAAAACAAAGTATAATTGGGATATAGCGAAATTTGCAATAATATAAGTATCCATTTTTAAAGGTTCTTTAATCTAATGGACACCTTATTCTTAAGCCTACGGACTACGCTGTCCATGCTTAAACTTTAAAACGCTTTAAAACAGATGCGTAGCTACCACCGTATCAGATGTGTGTTACCCTAACCTCAAATTATTATTAATAAAAAACCTGTAATAAAAAACTGTACTGTTCCTCAATCCTACTGTCTACAACGTCACACGCGAACAACACGATACAATTCCGTAGTACAAAACTCCCACCAACAAACCGAAACGGGTCCTTACGACTAATCAGGGCACTGATCAAATCAAATCGGATTATCATTTCCACTATTTGATCTACAAAATTTATTTTAATTTCATTTTAATTGATCAGTATTCGGCTTCGTCATAACGTCTTCAGCTTGCAGGATGCCAAGTCCATGCCTTTTTCTGTGGCGTGTTCAATATAATATGTATGATAAAATCAAACACTGACTTTGCAACCGAAAGTTTTAATGGTTAGTAAAGTAGTTTAGTAGTTGTTATTTTTTAATTTAATTGGACTTGTCTGTCCAGGAAAAATTATATATCTATCTGACATAGAATATATCGTTATATTATCGTTCATTTTTCAAAAGCGCCAGAGGCATTATAAATGGCCACCCCCGTACGGAGAAAAGAAAGCCCAGTACAAAAACATTTACTTATTATAACATACACATATTTACATATTACGTTGAGTATAAAACAGTAAAGTTAATGGTGGTAGAGCCACGTTGAAATTATTACTGGTTTCATCATGAATGGGTCGGCTCGTCTGGGGCAGTACTACCCTCTCATAATAAACCGACGTGAAGTAACAGTGCTTGCATTGTTGCGTTTCGTTCGGTGAGTGAGAGCGCCGGAGGCCCACCTCCCCTCACCTCTCCTCTCTCCTCTCCCTCCCTTAACCCATCCCCCAAAGACTGACAACGCACTAGCAACTCCTCTGGTGTTGTTAGTGTCCATGGACGGTGGTGATCACTTAACATCAGGTGACCCACCTGTTTGTTTGCCACCTATGACATAAAAAAAAGTATAAAAACGTAAACCTAGAACAATTTGACAATATAGACATTATGTTACAAACAATTCTTGAAAAAATATAAATGGCCAGCACGCTACACCTTCTTTCCTTCCCAGTAGCAACGAAATATTTACAATGCAGTGTTATTATTTTAATATACAGAAATATCTCAACAGGAGATCAATAATGAGTTAGAATAAAAAAAACATTCGGTCTGAGAACGTTAAATGTTAATGTAAAAATAATTGAGTTTTAAAATCGCGTGATATGGCATTTGTTATTTTCTAGCATGGTAGTTCATATATTATAGTACTTTAACTTTTTACCCCACTGCACAAGGCTACGGAATTCAGTTGACTATATCAAAAACGATTTTATCAACAATTTGAAAACGTACAGTTTCTCTGCTTTTTCCATTTTTTTATGCAACTGTAACTGAAACTTTTGACTCTTAGATTCATAGATAGATTGAAACTAAGGTAACAATCGCTAATACCACAGAACATTATGGGATATAGAATACTAGCTTTTTCGTAATTCGTCTGTTTGTTTTTGATGGTATGCGGGATAAAAAGTAGTCTAATATAGCCTATGTCTTTCTCCAGGTCCCAAGACGATTTTATGGTAAACTTTATTGTGATCGATGCAGGGGCTTAGTAACAAAAGGTGCTAAATAAACAAACAAACAGTTATTATAAATAAAACATCGAACAACTCGCAATAGATAGGGATCCGATATAGCAGTTTTAAATTTTTAAAAAATTACACTATCTAATCTTTTAGATGTTAAAATAATTTTAAAATCTTTTTTATAAAGCTGCTGATGTCGAGTGCTGATATGGTTCAAGATGGTGGTTACACGCTAATCAAAGACAGTACACGTTCTGAAGCACCGCTGCCGTAATGTACCTATAGGTGCTTGGTGACATATTTTCAACTTGATGGATATGACTAACCAGCTGATGTTAGAAAAAGCTGTATAACCATTCTATGACTTCACCACCATGTATTTAGTTCACCGAAAACTATGACTCATTCTCAAGAACTCAACTAATTATTCGAGAACAACGTCGATCTATGTTCGAATACAGCCATCATCGCTACATCTATACTAATATTATAAAGAGGTAAAGTTTGTGACGTTGTGAGTTTGTGACGTTGTAAGAGGTAATCTCAGGAACTACTAGTCCGATTTGAATAATTCTTTCAGTGTTATATAGCTCATTCGACGAGAATGGTTATAGGATATCATCACGCTCATGCAAATAGGAGCGGAGCACAGATGAAAAATGTTTCAAAATCGAGATGTTTTTTTTTTGGGAGCTTCTGCTGTGTGTTAGCGTTAACCCAGAGAACTATTACTATGCGGACGATATTATAAAGAGGTAAAATTTGCGAGTTTGTGACGTTGTAGGGGGTAATCTCAGGAACTACTAAACCGATTTTGAAAATTATTTTACCAGTAGAAAGCCACGTTATTTGTGAGTGTCCTTGGATATATATCATCACGCTAAGCACAATAGGAGCGAAGCTACAATGAAAAATGTTTTAAAATCGGGGCTTTTTTCCTTTTGAGAGCTTCCGCTGCGTCTTAGCCCTAAATAACTATTCCACGCGTGCGAAGTCGCGGACAGAAGATATTAACTAATTATATTATCTATACTAATTTTATAAAGAGGTAAAGTTTGTAAGGTTGTAGGGCGTAATATCTGGGGAGTCGGAGAAAAATGGTCGAACGAAAACGTTTCTTACGAACGATGCCTTAATTATGAGATATATATGATTGAGTTCTAGAGAAAAGTTGTAGCTTGATAATGCCTATAACCGCCCAACGAAGTGGGCACGGGTCGGCTAGTACTAAATACATATGCAAGTTATAATCTCCCTTCAGATAAATAGTTGAGAAAAAAATGAAAGTTGCGAAAACATTCAATCAATAGTCTTTTATTGTTATAACATATTGGAACAGAATTATGCAATACCAGGTTTTAATTATAAAGGGGTACTGTCAATATTATTCAATCGAATGGAATTAACTTTTGCTGTTTGATCTCACAGATTTAGATAAGTTAACGGAAGTAATAAAGCGTTTGATGCTTGCGCTAGAAAAGATATCTTTTCCACTTCCAGTATCGACTTCCATTAGCAACAAATTAGTAGATATTATGTGAATAATCTGTGTGCTAAAATATCTACAATTAGTAATTTTCATGGAGGTCTGTTGAACAGCACAAAAGTTACTGTGTTACTGCGCCATCGAGTACCGAGTTATATAAGATGAATAGAATACTAAATTGTACCGATTTCCGTGATGATTGGTTAAATAGTATTGGATTTTCAAACCAATATATATATATATATTATATATATATATATATATAATAACATCCATTTATATATGTATACACTCTTAAAGATTTCTGATAGTGTAAATGTTTGTGTTGCAAAACTAGTTTGGAGTAACGCCAGCGGAAAACAAAATTAAAACGTGTTAAATATAAATCAAAACTCGGTCTCGTAATTGGGTCTCATAAATATATAATGAATGTTACATTTCGGAAGTATTGAAAGTTTGAAAGGCGGCAAGCATATTACAAAGATGCATTGCGGATTACCCGCACAATAGTGCGCCTACGCATACCGCACGAAACTGGCGTAGCGCCAAATCGTTACTGAATAATGTACGAATTATATATATTTACGACTATTGTTCACAAATTTACATACAGCTAGACTTTAATATCTGCACTTACTATGATGCCAAAATCCCTAAATGATTCCGTAATTTATGAACATTTACATAAGATTAAAGTGTATGCTGTTTATCCCGGTTAATATCCGAAAGGGCTGAACCTATTTTAATAAAACTTTTACTAGGAGATAGAGGATTTTTCAGGAAATTATCGAAACTAGATATTATTACTGTTTCCCATAAGAGATAAGCATGGTCGCCATGGCCTAAACAGGTCGGAACAATCATCATCACCAAGCATTAATGATAAAATGGTAACATAAAATAGAGGTTAAGTATAATTACTAAATCACAGCCAAAAAGACATATAACAATTAATCCTGATAAAAGAAAAAAAGTGGAAGTAAAAACATTAAAATGACTAGTTGGAAAATATAGCGTAGATTTATTAGTTTCTAAGCAGTTTAAAAATTAAAATATTGCGTTCGTATAGGAAACATAAAAATGTGTCAGACTATCAGCGTTTTTGATATAACATTGATTCAATCAAAGTTAAGTATTTTCAACATTTACACAGTGTTAACTACAGCCAGGCTATTAAAATAACAAAGAAAAAGCGGAAATAATTGGCAATTTGCTAAAATTGATTCGCCAACCGCAGTAAGGAAATGAAGTAGGTTTTGACATTACCTTTTATTGATAAAATTACATTTATTCGTTTGGTTTCCTGCTATTTTTTTCTTCCTACTTTGACAACTAATCCTGTTTAGTCAAAATTATTTCTCGCAATATGAAGTGGATAATGTCCAACAAAATAATAGCCCTCTTTTTAGAACTTTACGAAATGTTTTTTGACATATCAAGGTTCATGTTCTGTAGTGTTATTTCTTAACCAATTTATCTGTGTACAATTTCCCAACAATGCTACTTAAAATGCAGCCAGTGTTACAAAATATAGGCTCAAATAACCCAAGATTATAAATAAAACATAAAAATCTCTATATGATAAAGTAAGATTCCGACATAACTCCAATTATTTAGTTACGTGATGTCACAATTTCAATTAGGGTTGTAGGAGATCAGCGCATGTTCCATTCTTCTTCTTGTTCTGTCACAACCGGAGCATCTGCCAACGTCAGCGTTTCATTCGGTATCGATTCGTATTTTAAGTAAGCAACACTTTTCTATTTCAAAACACAGACATTCCAATATTTTGTTTAAACCAGTTCAGGATATAAATTTACTCTAAGTGGTCATTAGTATTTGTATAAATAAAGTAATTAACACATAAAATTAAGAATAATTAAATAAATATAGTAAAGAAAGCATGCTTCATAATTGGCGTGGTATAAAAAAATGTTCTACTTTATTTCTATTTGGATATATTTTATAATGTTTATTTCTCTAATATTTTCCAAAATTAAAAATCTCTATTCAATTTAGGCTCTGAGAAATCCTTGTTAGCCACTATCAAAACTGCAATTGTTCCTAAAGAGTCACAACTCAGTCATCGAGAAGAACCCGCAAAAATCTCGATCTGGTTTAGATTTTCATCATACATATTTATATAGCCTTATGCAGTAATGTATTATAAACACACCCTCACGCAATCTACCTAAATTACATTTTCGATTCGAAGTGAAATAACACTACAAACGTTGATAAAGCTAGAAATGTTGCATTCGAGAATCATGCGGGAAAGTAAACCTATGAGACTTATTCTGTAAAAATTCATTATGATACAAGTAAACAAAGTTAGTCTTCATACTCGAGGTTAGATCGCAGCCCTAGCGGATGTGCTCGTCAGTTTTTTTAGCATTTTCGCGAAAAAAACAAGTAAAAATTAATCACAAAAAATTTTAATAATTGGTTTAGACAAATTAATAAACCGACGTACGGTTTTTTTTCCGCGCTCAATATTTGTAGTAGGAGGGGCAATGGCGAAGCCGTTAAACAGCCTCGCATTGAAAATTTAATAAACAAAATAATACTGTATTTATAAACATGCTAATGCTAACTAACACAAAACATATGAAGCGCAGTATTTATTTCAATCGACTTCAAAAAGAAAGAGGTTTTCAATTCGGTTGTATTTCTTTTTGACTTTGTTACCTCAGAACTTAGTCATTTATAGACCGATTTGGAAAATTATTTCTTTATTGGAAAGCAGATATTTTTAAGTAGGTCCATTTTAATTTTATTAGCACTGGACCTTAATTTTTGAAGATACACCAGGGAACTCCTCAAAACTGAATAGGAATTATAGTACTTAACCTTAAACCTACTACTACTACCTACCAGTAGGTTTAAGACAACCTAAGACTGTTGCTGCATTTTTCTGCTGGTGCATTTTTCTATAGAAGTCTAAGTTGCGTTATGAATTTATAATCTGTGTATTTAAAAGTCAATTTATAAGATACAATATATTTTTCACTTGCACCAATTTTGTAAGAAATTTCGAAAGCCCTCGAGTGTTCTGGCCTCCATAGTAAATCAGACAATAACTAAAAAGTAAATCGATTCCAAAGTTACATATCCAGACCTATAGGACGAGAGATATTGCTTTTGCGAATTGTTATCAATAATTAGTAGGTTATATAATATGAGACATTTACTAAGAAATCTTACGGAATAGTATTTTTGTCTAAAGATGTAATATTTTGCTTGTCATTCAGTTCAATTAGTTGATCACGATTCATAATACAACTTATTTACTATTTTATTTAGGTAGAAATTATTAAATTAAAGAATAAGTCTCTTCGATCCATGTTAGTACGTAGTTGTAAGGTTTCCGACCGACATAAAAACTGTGGAGAAATAACTAATGGGAAAATGAGGAAACTGTGCCACTTTCGTTATAAAACACTTCGCTAGCATCTAATGAATGTTTCCTTTTTACATTCCAAAGTCAATATAGCTTAGTTACCGGTTTTGTAATTAAATAAGTTTTTAGCGATTGGCAACAATCTCACTTTATGTTAAATGACGAGGTGTTCTAAGACTGTAAACGTTAAGCTTAGAAGAGGACTTAAGTGCCGAGTATATTTGTCGGGTCACATCAATATGTGCTTGGTAACAAATTATGAATTCAAGGATGGTAAGTAGCATTAGAAAAAATGTTATTGTGTTAAGGTTTCATCACGGTGTTTTCCTTCAACAATAGCTCCTGCTCATTGCAGGAATTTGAACCTACGTTTTCTTTATAGCGGACAAACAAGTGGATCATCTGATGGTAAGTGTTCACCGCCGTCCATAAACACTAGCAGCACCAAGGAAGTCGCAAGTACGTTGCCAGCCTGTGTTTGGGATGAGGAGGAGGGAAGGAGGAGAGAGGGGAGGTGGTCCTCCGGCAATCTCACTGACCGAACGAAAAACAACAATGTAAGCACTGTTACTTTGCGTCTGTGTTCTGTGAGAGGGGGGTGGTAGTACCCCGGGCGAGCCGACCCATTCATACTGAAACCAGCTTATTGAAATAGCTTCAGAATGACTCTACCACCTACAAACAACTACGTCGATCGTGAGTGTCTAAGCAACCTACCACTGAACCATATTTATATATACATTACATATACATGTCGTATATACGCTCGAATCTTTTGTTGAATATAGTTCCCGGAATTAACTGCAAGGCAACAGTCTAAACTGAGATACCCGTTTGATATTCTTGCGCTAGTTGCTATTTTGGATAAGTATTCTGTCGGTGGTAGAGCCACGCTGAACCTATTATTGGTTTCAGCATGAATGGGTCGACTCGCCGAATTAACAGTGCTTGCATTGTTACGTTTCGTCTGGTCAGTGAGAGCGCCGGGTGCAATAAATATTACCCTAAATATAACGACCTAAGAAACACGCTGTACTAAATAATGTGATATGTAATACGTTACTGTTAAATCATTACTATAGAATAATAACAGTTCGCGATAATCGCTGAAATGTTAAGTTTTCAGCCAATAAATTACATTTAAAAAATTTTCGTTCTCCATTTTGATCTGTCGTGACTTATTCGGAAGCCGAGGGTTTAATTATACGAAACGTATACACACGATTATATTTGATCAAGCACAGTAACTCATTTGTTTCTGATGTATGGCTAAATAAATGTTTATAAAGAAACTAAGCATAATTTAATCTTTATTTTGAGTACTTAAGTTCAATTAAATGTAGCGCTGCCACCCGCGATGTTAGCTGGAACGGCTACCAAAGGCGGTAGAGACCACGTGTATAGTAAGTATCAAGTATCGAATACTCAAAATACACACTCATCAAATTATACAATAAAGCTTACAACACAAATTCCATTTACCGGTACATGTATCACATATAAGCGAGTCGGCAGTTTAAAGTAACAAGGAAAGCTATTGTAAAGAGTCCGTAATGCTTATTCACCGTCTAACAATAATAACATTGACCTTGAAACCTTGTTTTTTTTTTTTTTTTTTCGAACTGACTACGCTATTGACCAAGCAAGGTCTTAACAGCTTCACCGGACTACTAAGGCGAGCGCTTAAGGCACTCAGCCGATTCGAAACCTTGTAATATCACTACATATTACATATAACAAAGTCCTCCGTCTCGTCTGTCTGTTCGCGATAAACTCATAAACTACTGAACGGATTTTCTTGCGGTTGTTAGTAGATAGTGCAATACACGAGGAAGTTTTAGGTATATAATTTGTCAAAATGTTATATAAATTGCTTGAAATATAACGATCATTGTTGGAAGTGGCGGAAAAAGTCAAGCCGCATGGATGCTTTCGTCGAAACCGCTGCCTAATGAATCCGTTTGAAATATAAGAAAACAATTAAGATAATAGTCGCGAGTATCAGCTATTATACGCTAGAATGTAAATATTAAATCCTAACTAATATTGTAAATGTATAAGTCAATTGGTTGTTAAGGTTAGAGGCATTAACTTTTATTTGTATATTATTAATGGCGGTAGAGCCACGCTGAAGCTATTATTGATTTCAGCATGAATGGGTCGGCTCGTCCATGGTAGCACCACTCACAGAAAACTGACGTGAAGTAACAGCGCTTGCACTGTTGCGTTTCGTTCGGTCAGTGAGAGCGTCGGATAGCCACCTTCCCGCCCCGTTATAACGTGGCTTTCTATTGGTAAAATAATTTTCCAAATCGGTTTAATAGATCCAGAGATTACCCCCTACAACGCCAGAAACTCACAAACTTTACCTCTTTATAATATTAACATAGATATAGATAGATGCGTTACAAACTTAAGCCACCAGACTAGGCCCCCCTCGGCAACGGCTCAAGCCTAGGTCCGTTCTCTCGGCGTGGAGCCCTTGAGTACGTTGCTCGCACGATACAGTGACACAAAATCTTACATCACTGCGACAACATTACACATATCACCTCCACACACGTGCACGCATACACGCATACACAGGCAAGTGGAAGGGTTTTATTTTTTTTTCCTTATCAAACTGAAATAGTTTAGAATATTATCCGATACGAAATATATATAAGAGTTGTTGAGGTATGTATGCTTGGTACACATATATGTTTCAACAACTCATATATGTATGAATAGTTAGCTTAGCTTAGGTTAGCTCACATAGGTCGCGAATTGCATGTACCAGGCAACAACCAAAGCCGAGGTGTGCCGTGCACCCTTGAGCTAGTTGTCAAAATAAAATCGGCTGAGTGCCTTAAGCGCTCCCCTTAGTAGCCCGGTGTTAAGACCTTGCTGGGTCAATAGCGTAGTCAGTTCGAGAAAAATAAAATAAAAAAGTCACAAACTTAACGCTTAAGCCGATCGCGCCTCCCTGACGCTTGTTCCGTGCTTTCGGTTCCACGCTCAGCCGGAACGTGACAATGAGTCATGTTTGTCGCGCGTGCAGTCGGCGTTCATCGATTTATAAGACGATATCACGTCAAAAAGTACCGTTCCTAAAGAATAGGTTAAATGTACATAAACTTGAACAAAGTCGCGGGCAAAAACTAGCAAATGTTTTTAAACAAGAGTTTCTCAAACAAATATTACACATGTATTTAAAATTCATTGTATTGCTTTCATAAACTTAATAGAAATAGAGTAATACAGAATAATATTAAACTGCTTTAAAAACGAAAGTAGGCGATCTAAACTCGAATCTCGGTTATATTTAGAAAAACTACTTGTGAGTCATAAAGAATTATCAATTAATTGTAACAGACTTAAACCAGTTATATCTGCGCAGTATATTTATGTATTCATGGCAACTTTTATATGAATATGCAAATAATCATAGAGAACCGTACGCTTCCCAGTTTTTTTTTATATATCAAATATGAAATACAACTTATATTTAGCGGCAAAGGACATTGTTATCTATACAGCCAATCTCAATTAGGACTGTCATTCTATTTAAGAATTTAAAAAATACTCCTAATGAATATGATTTTGAAATTCTTGGATCGTTGCTTGCCGCAATACAGATCACAAATATCGTCTAAGCCTGGTTACTTTGAGCGTATGAGATATGGAAGCGGTGCCTACGCAGTCCAACCACGCATAGATTTTTTTTTTATAGTATACTAGTTTTTGCTCGCGGCTTCGCTTGCTTTTATGTAGATATGATTTATCCCTCGGAAGCAGTACTTTTTCTCAAAGAAAGGTACTCTCGTCCTTTTCTATATACCTTTTTTTTTTTTTTTTTTTTAACGGGGGGAAAATCCTAAA